>NW_010583003.1:150074-220071 GCF_000705375.1 Tinamus guttatus
CTTCCTTCCTTCCTTCCTTCCTTCTTTCCTTCTATCATTTTGAGCAGGAGAAGTGGAAAACTGAGGCAACCATCAAAAGAAGTGTTTGCTTTTCAATTTCCTGGATATCTTTCTGTGTAATAATAGTATAGTTTAGTAGGTTCAGTAGAAGGTATCTGAACAAACCGTAATGGTCCATGACTTACAGCTCAGTCTTCTGGTCTTGCAAACAAATTTACAATAACCTATAATCATTTATTTATGCACTTCATTCTGCTCTTCTTATCAGCTTCACCATGAACTTCCCTAGAGCTTAAACTTTATTATCTTGTAAATGTGCCCACAAATCATTCTTGTGTCAGAATGGTGCTTTTCCTTTTTGCTCAATTTCTGTCTTTTTTAGAGTTGTCATTCTCCGAACTATCCCATCAAATAATCTACTGGACAAATCCTGTGTGGGACTGGGATTGAACTCCTAAGAGCAGAGACAGTCTATTTGTTACCGAATGACAGGGCCAGTACCATTCAGGGCAGTGGACAATGACTTGGGAGACACCTGCGTGGAGCTTTCCTTCCTTCATGTAAATAAACAAACCACTTAGGTCCAGATTCTCAGAAGTAATCAGGTGGCTTCACCACCACTGAAGTCAAAAATTATTTTAATAGGAGCTAAGTGCCTCTATTTTCTTAAAATCTTGGTCCTGAAATTTCTCTGGACAGGATCATATCTCCAGTTTATAAAGATGGTGTGATAACTTCTTCACAGAGGTTTTAGTATTCATATTATGAAGAGGTGAGACACAAATTTCAGTATTCACATATTTTACTTTCATGTCCTCCAACTAAATAGACACTGCTTAAGACATGTGGAATCTGGGCTTTGGCTGGTGTTCCTAGGGCTTCCTGCAAATGTATAGTAACATTGTGGCTTCTTATAAGCAGTTTTTGTGTAGGACCTATCAGGCAGGCAGGATTCTTAGGCGGTTACGGCATCTCCAGCAACAAAAGACTGCTGTAACATCTGTTTCATATGCTACATAAGTCACTTTGCCAGAGTTTGGTACAAACAAATGTGCCATGAACTTTCAAAATCATAACCTGCGTCCAGCAGCTTCCTCCCTCTTCTCTCTTTTGGGAAAATAAGAAAGAGCTTACAGCTCTCACTGAAATTAAAACAGCAGCATTTCATTATCATTATGTCATTTCTTATGAGATGTCACCAGGTAGTCAGGTCAGAAATCACAGAAATATCAATATAAAAAGCTCAGTTTATTTTCCATTGTTTGGAACCCCCCAAAATCTATATTTTTTTCACTGCAGCATGACTTGTCATATTGTTTCAACGGTAAGAATCAAATAAGATCATTTGCATAATAGACCCATATTTTGAAAACCAGTTTTAATCCGAACTCAGGGGAAGAGTCAATACGATGCTTGAGTTGGGGATTCACAGAATCATAGAATCATAGAATGCTTAAGGTTGGAAGGGACCTCTAGAGGTCATCTAGTCCAACCCCCCTGCACACGCAGGGTCACCTAGAGCACGTGGCACAGGACTGCATCCAAGCGGGTTTTGAAGATCTCCAGAGAAGGAGACTCCACAACCTCTCTGGGCAGCCTGTTCCAGTGCTCTGTCACCCTCACTGTTAAAAAATTTATCCTTAAGTTCATGTGGAACTTTTGGTGCTTCAGTTTGTGGCCATTACCTCTAGTTCTGTCGGTGGCCACCAGTGAAAAGAGGCCAGCACCATCCTCTGCACTCCCTCCCTCAAAGCACTGGTTTTGCTGGACCTCTGGTATTGACTTTTCTGTCAGGTGTTCAGTGTCTCTGACACCTCTGTGGTTCAGCTGAAAAAACAACAACAACAACAACAACAAAACACCTCTTCAGAAGCAGGTTGAAAGATACATTGTAAAATTTACCAGAAATTTGAGATGAGTTGCTTTTCCTGCCACATTGAAATTTCAGAAGCGTTCAACCTACTCCACTAGCGTGATTTTCAAGCAAAATGGGTCAAAAATCCCACATAGATTTTTTTAAAAAATAAAATCATTAAAATCATAGAATATTTGGAAGGCTAAAAAAAAACTTTTTGTAACTTAGGAAGCCTCAATAATCATATGTTACAAACAGATGTAAATATACATTAAATTACATCAAATATATAAGAGTAGATGAGGTCTTAACTACAAATCATGAACAGAGCAAAAAAGTGGCAAGAATTTTCACTAATGCTTTGGAGAGGTCACATTATTCATGAGTGATAAACCCACCGATGACTCACAGGAATGATCTCGGCTGAGTACCACATTACTGGGGCAGTGGGTGTAGATTTCAAAGCCTATGCTCATGTCAGTGATCAGTTAATTCTTCAGCTATTCCCAGTGGTTTCAGTATGAGTCAGAGCTCATCAACCTAATCATTCTCACACACAAGTGCTCTCTCAAACATAGCTGCATGCACCCATGCCACAATATATTGTATTCCTTTAAAACTCTTGCATGAAAAGTGCTCTCAGGACAAATCACCCACTTGGCCTATAACTTCAGCCAAAAAAATAAAAAGGTCACAAGGCACCAAGTTTTCCTTTAGAGCCTGGAAGATTTCACAGGCATTTCTCCAGCTCCCTGTGATTTGTTTTGCTAACACATAAGAAATAAAATAAAATAAATGAACAAAAGAAATAAAACAAAACAAAACAAAACAAAATAAAATAAAATAAAATAAAATAAAATAAAATAAAATAAAATAAAATAAAAATTAAAATTAAAGCATTTTATCCCACTGTTCCTTAAAAATTCATAGATTCTGCCTGTTTGGGGCCTGGAGTCTGTAGAACGGCTTCCTCTTTCCCAATTTACAAGTTCCAGTATGTAATTCAGATATTTGGGACCCATAGCTTAGCATCTTGGTTCAGCTGGAGCACTTTCTACAGATGCTGAAGATGCTCTTTCCAAAGACCATTTGCCATATCACATACCTCAAGTCTGCAAATGTGCATCCCCACATACTTCTAGGAACACAGTATTGGAACAGCTGTTCTTGGCCAGACAAAGAGACTATTTGGCCAATATCTTTTCTCTGAGAAAAGCCAGCAGCGGACACAAAGGGGAAGAGTAAACAAACAGCTCGAATAGAAAAACCCTTCCCTCTTGGTTATTGTATGGACTTTCTGAGCCAGAAGTTGCATCTGGATCATCTCCTAACTGTTGGAACAATATTGCAGCAATATATAATCCAAATAGGAAAATAGTCAGTTGATGCCTTTTCTCTCCCACTTTGCCTCTTTACACTGATGCGAGTTTCATGAGTCTCATATTCTTTTCATTGTCACAACAAACAAAATATGAAATGATCCTTACCACAACTCCAGGATGAATCTAGTTCTGTCCTCCAAAACTATCCATTCATTTACTCTAAGAAAAAGTCTTCCAAGTATTATTTTGGATAGAGAATCACACCTTTATACTATGTTAAGAAGATGCATTTCACTATCTCCAATTCTTCTTATAGAATTGCTATCAGTTTCTTCAGTACTGGAATATATCATTGACAGATGAGAGTGGAATCCTTTAAAAGAAGATATACAAAGCCAAAAAAAAAAAAAATCCTGAATTCCGCATGAAAAAAAGATGTGTTTTCTTAAGATTTTTTTCCCATAATTATTTCCTTCCAATGAAGTGGATCATCCCATTCAAGAATCATCCTCCTTTCAGGCACTAGACCAATTCATTCATGCAACATCTGTATCCTCTGATATTTCCTGCACCATGAGGGTTATTTGAGGTTCTCTCCAATTTTGCAGGGTATTCACAAGCCCAGCGTGCGTTTAGGGTTTCCTTTCAGGCATAGTTACCAAATATATTCATGGTCCAGTCTTCCCTAGGATTTCCTACTGGCCTTGCCACTAAGCCAAAAATTTATTTCCCGGAAATATTAACCGGACTAACACTTTTTGTTCCATTGCAAATTCCTTTCTTCTGTGGATGTTTTGTTTCTTCTGGTTTTCCCAAACCTCCTTAGAGTTTCCCTTTCCTGACCAATAAAGTGCTATCCATGCTTGTGATTTGGTCATATCCTCTCATGCATTTCCAGCTGCTTCTTGTGATGAAGGAAACATTCTAGTAAAGGAGGCTCAAGGTATCCTGCAGAGAAAGATACTCATATTACAAGAAAAGAAATAAACCTTATAGGAGAGTTTTGGACACCAAAGTGGATGAATATATTTCTCTGTATATGAGAGAAGATTGTAAGGAATGGAAGGAAAAGGATCAATCAGCAAAGAAAGCTTTTTTTCAGCAGAGAGTTCAGGGAGAGAATAGGAATTGCCCAATACCAAGCAATCTAAAACAGCAAAGAAAATTAGTTAAAAAAAAAAAAAGGAAAGGGGTGGAAGAGAAAGAAAGATTGACCTTCATTTAGGGGGTGGTAGAAAGATATTGGCAATCTAGAAGTGGACATAGACCAACCTTAATCACTTCCTATCACATCAGTAAGCCAAATAATATAGACTGTTAAAAGAACAGAAGTTTGGTTCATTTATCATTAAACTAAAAGGCAGAGAAAGGGTAGGACTGCTTTCAACAAAAAGTGAAGCAAACTTCTGAAGAGAAAACAGTCTCTTAAATTTACCACAAAAAGTGATATAGAAAGGTGAAGATGCTGGCTATGAATGCATTGAAAATATCACCTGGGAATAAAGCTGTTTTAAGACACAGGTGAAAGGTTTTTTGACATGACTGCCCAGGTGGTTGCACATAATGGCCCAGCAAATTCCCTCAAGTTTTATGATGTGATATAAGATCAGAAGTGAAAAAAGGGAAATAAAAAGGAAGTGTTAGTTGAGGTGCACACCTAGAAATTTCATTTGCTTATTTTCAGAGGCAGGAATTTCAGAATCTACTGCAAAATCTAAATGCTCAAAGTAACACACATAGAAAGATGAATCCAAAACGTATTCACTCTTTACTCAGAGAGGAAATTGTTCTGACTGCTCAGGTAACCCTAGCTCTGCAGGCACCAGTGTGAGTTAGCAGATACCTTCCTGTTCCTTTTGGCATGATGCAGCCCATGCACTCGTTTCCTCAGCTTGGCTATGCAAGCCCCAGCCAACAGCTCAGCACAGTCTTTCTGAGTTCACACTGCACTGTCGCAGTTTGGGTGTCTTCAGCTCATACAGCACTTAGACTCAGCCTGGCAGTAGTGATGTGTGCGGTCTGATAAGAAAAATGCTATCTAAAGAGCTTTACTGTAGATAGTTTATACTCAGCTGATTAATCGCAGTGACTCAACTACTTATGTAAATAAGAAACAATTACCTAGAGATCTAAGCAACACCAAACTTTAAAGCAGTAAGTGTATGCTCTTTTAGTGAGTATGAATGTTCGGGCATCCATGGCTCATCTATACGCTTCATTCACTTGGAATTTGGGATACACTTAAATTTGCCTTACAGTTCCATGTGTATGGTACCCCAAATGTACTCCTCCTATAGCACTAGAAAGATAATTAGAAATGTATATGGCAGCTGCTATAGAATTGCGTTGGGTAGAAATTACTTAATTGAAATATATAGAGAGAAATAAATATGCACCCTCATTCTTACGCATGTAGACATTCATACATATATAAATATATATATACATGTGGTGTCTTTTGCCAAAAAAGTCCCTATCAATAACTTGAGTGTCATTAGATATCATTGCTCATTAAAAAAAAGAGCTACTGCAGATCCTAGGGTTTCATCATAAATTCAAATATATTTCTAGCTCTGCACTCAATAACGAAGGCTGTATGGAATCCTAGATTGCCTAATAGAAAAATCAGAGACAGGCATCACAATTTGCATTGCATTAGTTCCACCTCAAGAGAAAAAACAGGAGAAAGGTAATGAAATGGAACAGCTCCCATATTAAGCAGTTAGCTATTAAAGCTAGAAGAGGAGTAGAAAATAAGCTGAGATGAGGGAAATTTATTAAATCAAAACTACTCATTCAATGGCTTAATATCTGAGCAGATTGACGTTATTGAACTGGACTCCAATTTTTGATCATGGGGAATGAAGATGGCAAAACTTTTCAATAGTTCTTTTTCATTCTAGCATTCACTTTAAAGAATGAAAATAATGACTTGGTGTAGCCTTTTCCTGGAACTGCTCAGTTTCAACAATGCCACCTCTGTGGGTTCAGACACGCTACAGCATCTGCAGTGCAAAGGCAGCTGAGTGGTCCTCAGCTCAGTGCTACAGAACTCTGCACTCCTAATCATCAGTGGAAGACTGAGGTAATATAACTTAACGTATGTAAAGTAAAAAAAAGCATAACATACTGAGTCAGACCAAGGGTATAATGGCTCAATATCCTGTCACTTAACACGGCCAATGACAGACATTTAATGGAGAACATAAATGGAGTGCTATTTCTACCATGCAATGAGTTACGTCTCAGGTGTTCTGTTGAGCTAAGAAAGCTTCTAAAAGTATTCAACAGCAGTAAATTTTAACAGGGAAGTACAATGTCTAGGCTTGGTTTCCTTTGATACTCTGTAACAGTGAAGTCCTTAGTCTCCTCTACTTTAGAATTCTAGAGTTTCGTTTCAGATAGCAAAGTGTTTTGCTGGGTCACACTGTTAGTGTAGAAGGACCCTTAATGATCTGAATTGCATTGCTCTGAGAACAGTTCTCTACCACACAAGCATCACCCAAGGATGAATTTATCTTCCAGCAGGGAAGCACAGTCCCTGTACTCTCAATCTGAGCACTGCTATCGTAATAAAACTAAGATGTGTTCACCTCTGCTCATTTGGGGCTTGCTGAATAACAGAGGTACACATTTGGTTACAAAACCAGCAGTAATAAAAGGAAGATGAGAAAAAGGAATGTTTGAGTTCTGAATAGTCATACTCACTCACCTTTGTGAAGATCCTTATGAAGGGTTTTGTGAAAAAAAAAACAGTTTGATAAAGGTAGGATTTTTTTTTTACTTCATTCCATGAACTGCCTCTTTAGACCTTACTAGCACCAGACTGAAGCCATGAAACCAAAAGAAGTGACTTACTGAACCAGATTCACGGCTGCTGGAAATTGGCATTGACTCACTGAAATTAAATGGGGCTATGCCAGTTTATACCATCTGGGGACCCAACCCAGAATGAATAATGATGTCAAACAGGATGCTCTTAAACTCAGAAAATAATTCCATTTTGGACTTCCCTTCTAACACAGCCTTCACAAATTACCTAATCAAGTTATACTATAAACTAAAAGGAAAACCTGTGGAAGGAAAACTTTCTGAACCTGTCCTTCCAAATACTCTCATGATTTTGTTCTTGTAAAAGTCTTTCTTTCGTCATTTGGAACACTCTGAGGAAAATCTCAAGCTCAGGAATATCCCCCATCCTTGATCTCCCTTGGGAAAACAGCTAGCCAGTGTAGGAGTTAAACAGAATAATCTGAAATAAATTTCAGGAGTTTGAGATTTACATAGCCTCTTTGGGCTCACTGAACTCAGTGTTTGTCTGAGTATCCTTGTCACACGAGGCACACAGATGAGTCTGAGACGTGCTCCTTTGTGGGTAACATTAAGTTATCTCAAGGGAACAAGAGAGGATTTCAGAAGACTATAAAAGGAGATAAATTACAAGGGTACACAAATATACAGCATAATCACATCATTTCACGGTCTCCGGGGAGAGCATCTAGATTTAAGTTGCTTACCAGTGGAATCTTACAGCACTTCTCAATGTAAATAATCTCCAACTCCAGGATTGAGAAGATATTTAAAAAGGTATCCCTCAAGGAAGATAAAACTGAAGTATGAGCTTTGAAGTACAAGAAAGATAGTTAGACGTATTCAAAGGGTATGTCCTCCACGGTGAACATTGACTAACTACATTTGGAGGAAGAAAAGGAAAAAAAAATCTTGAGGATACAAGCCCCAAACAAATATTCTTCATGGGCAAAATACAATTTTAGATAACCATAGAAACATTCTGAAAATTATTTGTCAGAGGGGAAACCAAGGTGATGACTGGAACTGGTTGACTAATCTGTCACAAACCTTGACGTTTTTCGTATCAGGTAATTTATTCATGAGCAATATTTTCTCCTAGTATTTGACCTATTCTTTTTATTATGTGGTAGCACCAAGCCTCGGCACAGCTCACATCAGAACATCTCAGGGTCCTGTAACGAATTTTCACTAGTGATTCTTGGTACAAAAGGCACAGGATTGTTAAACATACCGAGACACTGGTCTGGAAAACTGGATATCCAAAAACAGAGCAGCTTGGCACTCGACCTTTCAAGTGAATGGAAAGATGGTTGACTTTTTTTTTTTATGAATATTTGAAGCTGTGAAAAAATGTGCAACTAGTTCAGCAGTGTGGTGAAATATTAGTATTAATGTTATTCTATTTACGCTTAAAGGGCCTGTTTCACTTGGTGTTGTTGTATAGTGAATGGCAAATAGATGATGACTTTGAGTGATAACTGAAGAGTGATAACCTTGGGCATCTTTATATTACATAGTTAGTACTTAACCTTGCCATCCCATGACATGAATACAGCTATAGTAACTAGAACCACACAGGTAACTAGGAACATGACAAGGCCACTCTACTTCTATGTATTTGACTTCTAAGTAGATGTAGCAATTTTGTATCTCTGGAAATATAAATAAACCAGATTATACAATCTTATATAAAACAAAACACAAACAAGCAAAAAAAAAAAGAAAAAATAACAAACAAAAATGACTTCTATGGAGTCAGAAATGTCAAAGTTTACATCTTTCTGACTCTTGTGGTCATTTCAGCCTAATCTCAATGTTTAACACATCATAATACTAAGGAGCATATTTGTTTTCAAACAGTCTGTCATGTATTTTTCTCCAGCTTTTATTCCAAGTTCCACAGGGGAGTGGAAATAATGTGGATTTCCAATGGGGTAAAGGCAACACCCATCTAAAGACACAGCCACACAATCCAATGCAATCAAATTACTGGGACTTACTACAAAGCAGCAAAAATGGTGACAGCACCAAGACTTAGCACCTTTTCTGAGGGTCTGGGCTTGAAACCAAATGGAGATATCTAAACATTGCTGTCTTTTCCAGAAAAAAATGCCTGTTTTCCCAGTTCCAAAATGCAGTGCTGTATGAGCTTCTCTCTAAAATGCTCTGAAACAGAAAGCTCTATATCAAGTCTAAGAAAATATTGATAAATTAAAGTAAATTATACACTACATCCAGGCTGGCTAAGGTTTAGTACAAGACCTGAGATGAAGCCAAAACAACTGAAGGGGTGAGAGGGAAGAGTTTCACAGATGTATCACTTAAATGCCATTTCTTCAGTGCCACCCAGAAATGAAGACATATCCTACGATGAACCCTGTGCATGCGAAGGTAGATGTTATATGATCACTCACTGAGACATTTAAAAATAAATGAGTACTATTGCAAAATCAATGTGCCATTATTTACAGCAACAAGCTGCAGAACTATTTGTTTCGGCAAATGCCACCCGGGGGAACTTTGAGTAAAGAAATGAAAATTTTTATAGCTCTTTTATCTTTGCTTAATTGTGTCTTCATTTTACACTACACGCTTTATTCTCTGCCCTTTTGACAAAGCCAGCTGCCTTTGGAGCTCTGTTAAGAAGCAGGCTGGCTTCACGCTGTAACAGGCACCAGCTCCCAAAGCCTGGTCTATTGATGAGTCACATTGCTCTATGTGCCTGTAAGCACATCGCAGAAGTTCCTATACTGTTTCCTTTCAAACAGCTAGGGAAAAAAAAAAGAAAAAAAAAAAAGAAAGAAAAGGCATGTGTGAAGCATAAACGACAAAAACAATGTTGGTAACTAAGTATCCTGCCCCACAATAGAGCACAATAATTAATGACATAGTGGAATGTCTGGTTCAGAGGGAGTTCAGGTTCATCCTGTTATCAGCCCGCCATCAAGGGAAGTGACATCAGGCACATGGGGCTCTCGTTTGAAGGCAGCAAGACGTTTCAACACTTCCACCAAGGCAGGAAGTCTCTCTTCTAAAGGTTGGGTTGTGCTCACGTCAGTACCTCAAGCTGCCTCTTCACCCGGCCAACCGTTCCAAGCGCAGCCCGGGATGGTGCACGGCACCCTCACGGCTACCAAACTCCTTGGGGAGTCTCGGTGCCTCCCCGCCGACTTCCTCTGAAGGGTGCATGCAAAGTAATCCCAACTTGATCCTTGGGAGAAAGCAAGGGAGAAAATATTCTCATGGCTCTGGTTGCAAAATCTTCTTCTGGTCTGCAGAGCAGAAATGCCCCATGACTCCCTAACTAAGCAAAGAATGTGCATTCAGGTAAGACTCTGCATTACCACATCCTGAAATCTTCACTGCACAAAATAATGTTGCAATTATAGCACAGTGCTGTACATTGTCACATTCAACTTCGAAACTGAAGCTACATCTGATGATGCACTCTGCTGCACAGGTATGCACCCCAAGGACTTCTGCTTTCTCTATCACTTGGCACTATAAAAATATCATTAAAACATTATGAAATGGTTACAAATTAACATTATCCTTGATATAAGCAGCATGTGTAAAACACTTTGGAGCACCGTTGGCACTTACCAAAATTGCATGTGCTCAATGGTGCTCACCCTCTATTTTTTTTTTTTGAACACCACCCCACCATTCTTACAGGCATTAGACCTTGTTATAATCTAGAATTACTTCATCCTCAACACATGCATAACTTTGCTGATATCCACAGTCTTCTTGGATGCTCAGGGAAGGCTCGGGAAAACCTCTGAGGAAGCCAGCCTTATTCTGCTCTTTCAAATGTGTGTTGCTAAATAGTAATGGTGTCTCTGAGCACTTGTCTTTGCTCATCTAAAACAGAGTTGAATTTAATTGTTTAGGTTAGGACAACATGAACTTTTAGTGACTAGTATCAGCAGGCCCTGCAGCTGCTTTAGATAGCCTGATTCAGTTAAACCCTCTGCAATTTTTGATATGAAGCTCAAAGATTGATAAAAACACCAAAAGGAGAAGTTCAACTCTTCTAGCATCCCAGCACGTCACTGTAAGACTTAAGTCAGGGCATGAAAAACACCTTACAAGGCCTCACATACAGTCCGAAAAAGCCACCTGAACGAGTGAGGAAGAAAGTGTCCCTCGTGGGACAGTCCTGAAACACCCATGCATTGGACTCTGCAAAATCCTCTCCATGTAAAGGCATGAAATGGTTGCACATCGTGTGCCCTGATAACTCCGTGGTAGCGATGATACACTCTGCAGTGTGTCAGGAGGAGTGTGCAGAGGATAGTGACAAGGATATCCACACCAAGGTAGCAGCAGGTGGATCGAGCACCTGTGAACCACCCAAGCAAGAGGTTCTCATGGGAGCAGCAATCACATAACTACATCTGTGCTTTCCAGTTTGCTGTTTTTTGAGGTGAAAACATGCTACATGCTGTACTGCAAGTGACTGGGCCACCATGTCCACTAAGTTATAGGATAATGTTGTCATAGCATTACAGCATTAAAACATGGCTTTCTTTTTTTTCTCTCACACAGTCCAAAAGCTGCATTTTAAAATTCCTATTGTATGAACATTAATATGAAAAGAATGTTGTCTCCTATTATGGAATTGTGTTATAAAACTGGAATGCCGTCCCCGCCCTGTCTGGCTCGCGATCATCCGGGCTTTGCCAAAAGTTATCCTGTACTACCAGCGTGTGTGTGTTTCACGACGGGAACTGCCTCCTGGCTCACAGAGACAAAAGGCGAAGGACATGTAAAGCTGGCACAGGGGGAGTTTTAATCTGTCAGTAACAATCAGGCAACTCGTTTAATCATTCCCAATTCTGGTCTCTATGTGCAGCCTCCTCCCAGCTATCAAACTGCAGCTGCTTGCCTCTGGTTGTGAGCTGCACCCATATTCTCCTATCGGGGACTGAAAAGAGCTCCAGCTAATATGCCTATGTGTGCACTTACTTACTGCTGCTTTCGGTTTTCAAGCAGTGACTGAAAAACACAACACCCAAAGTTCAATATCTTGGAAAACTGTAGGAGCCTTCCTCTACAGCGCTCTGCACCCTGGCAGGCAACCTTGGAAGGACAGAATGCAAGAAGGGATGGACTATCAGAGGGCCTGTGTATGCAGACACTTCTGCATGCACACTTGCTTTAAAAATCCCTCTTTGCAATTGCAAAAAGGGATTTCAAAGGCCAAAACCTCACTGCAGCAGTGCCCATGGATTTGGACAGCATTACATTGTTTTATGCATTATGGATCTATTCCTCCAGCTTTGTCACGAAATATCAAGGGTGTCAGGGATTTGTTTGTTTGGTTGGGTTTTTTTAATACACACTTGCTTTTAAAATCCCTCTTTGCAACTGCAAAAAGGGATTTCAATGGCCAAAACCTCACTGCAGTGCTCATGGATTTGGACAGCATTACATTGTTTTATGCATTATGGATCTATTCCTCCAGCTTTGTCACGAAATATCGAGTGTGTCAGGGATTTTTTTCTTTTTTTTAATGCTCATTCATGTTGCTACATTACAAGCTCGTTTCTTGCTTGGGATTTTTATTTCCCCACTATTTCCAACACCCAAAGTTATCAAATTTGTTCAGGAAAAGCCTCTTGGGAGGGCTTTTTCCTTTCCTGCCCACAAGGCTGCATCACTTGCCTCATAACCCTGCACAAGAGCTAGTAAAATTGCTGGGGTATTTTTAAGGGAACTTGTTCAATTACACAGAGCACATTCAAAGCCATACGGCCAAGTCCTCCTCCGCACAGGGATGATGTAAGCACATCCAGGAAACTCGGGATGCCAAAAATCTCAAGCTCTGGAGGAAATATTTGCAGGTCGACATGGCTGCAAATTGGCCAGAGTTTAGCAGCCTGGGGAGTGTTCCACTCGCAGCTCAAATCCAAGTGTGGAGGGGACCAACATAAACACTAAGTTAGTTTCACTGGTCAAATCTCAAAACAGAGCCCTCCTGGGATGACCTGAAATGTAACTTCTCAGACCAGGGCTAAAAAAGCAACATTTTTTGCCAAGGTGATGTGAGGGGAGAGTGCACAAGGAAAATTCATGAGGTAAAGAGGCTGAGAATTGTCAGGATTCTGCACTGGTGAAGCTGGATGAAGGCATGTGAATGGAGGAGAGCATGGCATGGAAATGAAACAAGATCACCCTACTTGGGCAGCGCTGGGCCATGTGCCAAGGGCAGCCATGAAAGCAATAGATGGTCAGGAAAGATGACACAGGGATCCATTTGATTAGTTGATAGATGCTTTTTAAAGACTCTTGTCTGTCTGCATCCAAAGTTATTTCCGATGCAGTTCCAGAACGAAGGGATCTCTGGCAAAGATAAACAAGACTGAGCTGCTTTTCTCTACAGGCTAAGGCAAAGCTCAGAAAATATAGCACAAAGAGAGAAAAATAAAACACAGAAGAGGAAATGCCAATCATTTTCCTGAGTAATAAAAGATACCAGGAGAAATCCAAGGTTCACAGAAGGACCTACGTCTCTATGGAATCCTTACATTTCCTAACTCTATGATTCGCTGAACTCTACAGCACTGCCTTTTTTTTTTTTTTTTTTTTTTTTTTGCCAATTATGCAACTTCTTAATGCTTTTGTTGCTTTTATGGCATGTGTCAGCTGAGCGTGCAATCAAACCAAATAAGACTACAATAATAAAATAACCCGCATTAACTAATTATCTTAATAACAACCCTGTTAAAAGTGAGACATCTGATAGGAGAGATAGAAGCAATAATAAAAGGGCACTGTCAACTACATGAACAGACTTGCGCGGCTTCCCAGTGTGATGCTCCAAGGATATTAACCCCTGAAGTCCTGGGAGACACTGGAGAGTGAGGTTTTTCAGAGGTTTTTAAAGAAATCAGACCACAGGGATCAAAATGAGGGGAAAGTTTTGGGATGGGAATGAGATGGAAAAGACATGTGCCTAGTAGATATTTCTTCTACACTCTGTGAGCTGCTCTCTGCAACAGCACATAATGAAGCCCAAGGGCTTTTGGGGACTAGCTGTACCAGGAAAATAAACACAAGACTTATGATCACTACACTGCGAACTCACACTTCAAACTTGTGAGGTGGGAAGTGTTATCCCAGTAAAACTTGCTTATCCTCTGCCAGGCTCTGTTGACCTCCAAGGCACGAAATACTGCTGACTCCATAGCTTGCAACATCAACAACCTCCCAAAACTGGGGGAAAAGCACACTGATGTAACACCAACCACCATGTCCTTCAGGCCTGGCATGTGAGCTGAATCAAGACAGAGACAAGCTTTGTGTCTCCTTTCCTCATGGGAATCCTTCTGAGATCTTCTGGGACTATCCTCAAGAGAGAACAACTTTGCCCTATATAAACAGCCAACACAATCCTTACACACATCAAGCCTGAAATTCTTCCTCAGTGGCTGATAAGTGCCCAGATTGCTGGCACAATCAAACTGTGCTTTTCAGGGTGACAGGCAAGGGAAATCCAAACAACTTGGATTTCTCTTCTACAGGATAAGACCCAACAATTGTTTCTGCACTAAAAGTTCAGGTAAAAACATATTCAGGAGGACTGTCCTTTCTTCAGACTCTTCCTCATGGTGGCACATGAGTGACTCTTCTAAAGACTTGAAACCACCACAAGGTTCACTTAGAGCCTGCTGGTCAGATGAAGAGGGCTGAAGGCTGATCCACAGAATGAAACAGATCTAGAGGATCCAGAATAGATCTAAGGGAGGATTCACACCATGGACTTGAGGCAGCTGGTTTAGGTGCCTTCACTACGTTCCCCACTCTGAAATTCCAAAGAAACTCCAATGAAACTCTAAAGGTCAAGCTGAATTAACTCATGGGTGGGTTGCTGTCTTTATTCATTGACTATGGAAGGTGCCTAAGGCAATAATCACAAAGGCTAACATGCACCTGAGAAAGCTGGTCTCCACAGGTTCCCTTTGTAGTTAATGGTGGGTGAGAGGCAGCTTTGGCAGACTGTTCAGAGCACCTAAGAGCTCCCAACAGTTACTGCCCTCAGCCACCTTTCTCCCCATGCTATTCAAAGAGGGAAGTCATGAAGACCAGCTTCTCTGGCCTACATATACTCTTAATGAATAGCAGTCTCAGATATGTATTTACATTCTCTGTCTTGGTCAGTAGGAATCTCAGTCCCAAAATCCAGCCCACATTGGGCTATGCTAAGAGCAGTTACCTATTACCACAGCAGTCTAATAACTGTTGTGTTATTTTTCATATGCGAGTTTCCTTTCAATAGATAGCTAACAGATTGTGCATCACATGTCATATTGGTATAACAACCAATGTAATGCAACTTCTAGATATTTAAATGAAATCCTTATTTCTGCAGCTGCTGCTTCTGCCCCATCGTTCTGTTGCATTGCACTAGAGTAAAATGGTCAGTGTATTTGTTTTTTGGGAGAAAAAAATCATTGCAGTGGGTGGGCAGAGGAGGAAGGCCAAGAATCAGTGTAATTCTGTTATTAGCACTGTGGCTATACACAGCTCTGACCATCCCCATTTCCTGATAGTATTTGGTGTGTTTCTCTGGAAACAGTACACTGGATGTCCTTCTAGTTCAGACTGGTTTTATGGATAACAAGTGATGGGAAAACAAAAAGAAAACAAAAAAAGCAAGTCACTCTTCACTGAAGGTCACAGGTGCAAGCCTTAAAGTAAAATTAAGTTTACATGCAATCAAACCTACCCAGGGCTTTCACAGGACTTCCGCAAAATCACCCTGTTTTAGTCCCTTCAACCTGACCTGAGTTCTGGGGCTTTCCCACAACTAGAAACATGAACACACCACGCTTGTGAAACTCCTGAATAGGCAAGAGGCTTCCTTCTCTTCCTACGGAGTGATCTTCTCTTATGGTAAGTGAAACAGACACAAGGAGCCTTTATCTGCCCGATCAGGACTTTCACAAGTGCACTGTGCTCCTTCTTCTCCAGGGCGAGCAGAGTGGGGAGCCCAGCAGCACCAGGGGCTGCAAAAAGAGTTACCAACAGGAAGTCTGAAAGAGCATCCCATTGGATGTGCGTATCGTTCAGGTATCGAGATCGGTTAACAGATTAGACCTAACCATAATCTAACCCACTAGCCCTAATGCAGCTTCTGCCTCCCGGGAGCCACTGGCTTTCACTGGGCTGCCCTTTCCTAGCTGACAGGTGGATCAGTTATCTGACATTCGCATCTTCACTGGCTAAGCAAATATAGGCTTGTATCCCACAACATCTTAGTTTAAATCAGAAAACGGCAAAAGTCGGCATAGGTCTTGTCTTTGAGCTCTTCGAAAACCCATTTAAAGGTAGATGTGCAGAGGGGAGAGGCCATCTAGAAGACAGTGTGAACTGAGTGTGTGAAAGGACTAGAAGGGTGCTTGCCCAACCAGAGTTTCTCTCCTTTTCTGGGTTCAGCTGTCATTTTCACATAGGAGCTGCTTACATGTTCAGTTCATGCTTACAAGCACTAGGAATTGTGGTGCCTTCTAAACAAACAAACAAACAAACACAAAACAAAACAAAACAAAAACCTCAAACCCTTAGCAATGAAGCTCCAGAAGTTTTCTCTCATTCCAGACTCTCTATTGCAGGACTTTTTCTGGATGTTTTATGAGGTAGCATGTCTGCTACATATGTACAGACAAGACATAAGCAAGTTAATATGGAGTGAGCCTGAAGCCTTAGGCATATTAAAACATGATCCTTCCTTCTCACCCTCACACCATATTACTTATGTGGTGCAGCAAAAATTTCACCCCTTGATGACAAGGTAGGATTCTGTTAGGCCTCACAGAGCATCTGCCATGCCAAAGCTCCTCCCAGGAAATTGGGTCTGATTTAGCTGGTGGAGTGACCCAACAACCTCTTCTTCAACACTCTGAAATGTGACATTAGGTGGGTATCATATGTCTCAGAGGCTACAGCTCTGTTGGTCAGCTAGTCCATGCCAGGGCATAGGCTCAAGCACTAGTCTGAGATGGTCAAAACAATTTAATTGCTACGGTGCTCTCCGGCACAATTTGCCTTCAAGCCAACTAGCACTCTCCCAGGCAGTGTCTGGACATGATTCAGGCATGCATTAGGGATTGTAACTAATAGGTAATAGGTCTGAGACCACCCAGTTTCAGGAGGAGAAAAGATTTAGCCACATGAATAGCCATATGTAAGCCAAGCTGCACCACTTGCCCACAGAGTCAGAGTGGATCTGGTCCATTTACTATCATCCCAGCCATAGCCAACATCTTCCTCCCATGCTATTGCTTCAGACTGTCTGCGGATTCCAGCAGACATGCGCAATGGTGAGACATAGACCACAGCTCTATTTTTTCCCCTCCTCAGTCATCAGGATTCGAATGTCTTTTTAGAAAGTCAGTGCCTCATGGAGAGTTCTTCTCTTCCCCATCCCCACCCCCTCACACTTCTTCCTTTCACGCTCATGTAGTATCTCTCTCCTCATCTCCACAGTGAAGAGATAACATCCCAGGCTAGGGCACTTGATCACCTGGAAGAGTATACACGGAAAATATTGACTCTGTTGACAGCTCTCTTGTAATGCCATTTAGTAGCTGGAAATAAAAAGCAGACATATGAACAACCAGAATGTCTGCAGCAAACCAATTTGCTTCTTGTGCTAGAATTTAGGAACCCTGATTCCGGACCAAACACTGAGATGACAAGCAGCTTTACAAACTGGTGTCAAGTGTTTCATTTACCTTTTTTCTTATTTAGAACCTGAAGCCAATGAGAGTGTTTTACACTCTCGTGATTGGGATTTTTGAGTCATTAAGGCTACGCATGTTTAACTACTGTCGAACTGCATTGCAAACTAGTCAGCACAGAAGCAAGAACACTTCTCCCCACGTCTCAGAAGTGTGGATTTAGAAAGCTTTTCACAGAAAAGGTCAGTCATGGAGAGAATAAATATGGTAAGTGCAATTTACTCCCACCAGAATCAGATTTATTCATACCTAGTAATTAGTCTTAATTATACAAAACATAACTGATAGGCAAGAAAAAAGGAGTCACTTGTAACAGTACTTGTGACAAAAACAATGGCATGAAACCTCTCCCCCACCTGCCTAGAGATTATACATGGACCATCTCAACATGCATTCTGGCAATCCAAATTTCCTTCCAATTAAATGACATCAGGGAAGCATTAAAAATAGTGTGGGTTCTTTTTCATTGCTACTTATGACTAACTGATGTAATGCTGAACTGTTTATCACCATAATCCCAACCTACATATCCTAACCACTGAGTCAGTATTTAACTGAATATTTCAAATCAAAACAGTTATACAGTGAATACTGCATGTGTTTCCACAGGTAGAGAAGCTTTAAATGATTATTACTTATGTTACTCTAGCATCATGAGTAGTATTAGACTCCGCTGTGCTTGACCCTGGAGAAACAGAACGAAGATGCATTGCATCTCAGATGATAATTTATAACCTGATTCTTCTGCAAAAGGTGGTAAGGAGATATCACAAGGTTTATAGACAGGGAGAACACAGGTAAACAGGAGACAGGATTGAGCCACCATCCACTTCCATTATCACTGTGCTTATCAAATGTTTGAAATAAATAAACGATTGCTTCGGGAATACAGCATCTGAAAAACAGAGCTGAGGAGTTTGTTCCCTTGTTCAACTAATGCGATGTACAAGATGAACTGTTGTTGAACTGCAACATACACTAGTCGGCACATGTCTGTTACCTTATCCATGACAGGTCTAAGTTAACTTTCTCTCTGAAAGACGATCCTTCTCCAGGGAACATACCTTTGGTTTTCAGAGCGATCATCAGCTGCATGTTACTGAGATCTGTGGTACAGACCACAGTGGAAACTCAGGTCACATTTATTTCAGCTTCCTTCAAGTCTGGACATATCCCAACCAGTAGGGAGCCAGTAATGATATTTGGAAGATCCACAATAACTGTCTCAGCTATTTCCTGTTCCTAAAACATCACCGGTACGTTCTGAAGAGGATGGTCTACCTTGCTGGCCCAGTGGATTTGCAGGTAATAGGGACAGGCACAAATTGAACTGATAAGAGCAAGGAGGTGTTTACACATATACGTAAGTTCTGGTCTAAGCTGCTCAGGATCAGACCCACACACTATTTATACTGATAATGGCTCCCTGGAGGTAAGGAACCAGAGCATGTTTCCTTTGCATGCGGACCCATACTCTCCCATCTGGTCAGCCGGAATGGTTCAAGCCCAGAAAAACTGAAGTGAGTCCTGGATGAAACTATCAGCGGATATTCTGAAAAATTAGAGTAGGATTCATCTGACCAAATGTAGCCATATAGAAAAATCAGGCGTCTGGTCTAAGTCAGATGTCCAGCTGTTCTTCATAGTCAATGGGAAAAAAAAAAAGTGGTGCCTCCAGAGGATTAGTCACTCCACTCTAAGATGGATTAAGATGGTTTAAGGTGGATGGGAAGAATCAGCTCCAGAGATGCCCATCTCTTCCCACTAGCTACAAATGGAGCCTCACACCAGCCTAGAACAGGGACTTGATTCAATGAATCATGCTTGTATGGGTGAAGAATCACACCCCAAATAGTCATTTGGAGAAGAGCTTCCAATCTTTTGCAGAAAGGCAGAGTAGATCTGCCTCAGCATAGAGCAGAACACAACACAGCTAAGCCACAAATGCAACCAAGATATGGCCAATCTAACACAAGTAATGCAGACACAGAAAACATCAGAGTAATATGTTTAAGTATGACTAAGTCTTCCCTCAGGCCCACTCTTCACTGTGCAGAATGGCAGAGGTGGGAAAGGTGGGCTGGGAGGAAGCTCAGGCCCAGGCCACACTGCACGCCAGGCATTGGAAGCAGCGCAAAATCTGGGACACGCAAACAACCAGTGGCTAGCGTCTGCCCTGGCAGGTTTCAGCTCTTCTTCAAGGCGATGGGTGCGCCCTCCGCTCTTGTCAAAGCTGGAGGCTGCCCCAGGCAGTGCAGAGCACAGAGGATGACAATGAACGTGAGTAATTCTTGAAATTTGTGGGAAGACTATTCAGACGTCTGACTTCCTGCTTCTGCATGTACAAAGGAGATGTTTTTGTCTAAAGGGGTGGAAATAGCATGCAGCCGCTTACGCTGATATGAGGCTGGGCAAAGGAGCAGAGAGCTCAAGGAGAGCTGCAGTTGGTGAGAGGGAGGAAAGGGGGAAGAACTAGTAAACCCCAGAAGTGTACCGGACTTGACCATGGCAGTGCTGACCCAGTGCAAAGACAGAAGTAGCCTATGCCTGGGAAGCAGCTAATATAGGAATTCCCCCTGGAACAAAGGGGAAGCAGCCACCAAACTGAGACTCTGAGTCACAGCTCATTTTCCACTGTGCTTCTGGCCACGGCAATCACATGGTTACCCCCATCTCAAGGGCAGATTTCAGTATTTCGGTCCAGCCCAAAAGCTTATTAATAAAGGCTGATCTGGTTGGTAATGTCAGCTTTATAAAACACTTCATCACTTATACTTAATCAAAAGTTCTGGACAGAGTTTGAAAAGCTGCAGCGAAGGACAATTTTGCTTTGAATGTAGCCAAAGAACTAAATGGCATTTCTGTCTATGGAAGCTATTTAGCCTATTCTCCAGGACACCATAGGTAAAAGGAGAACACTTGAGGTTAACAGCAGCAATACTTTTCACCATTGAAGTGTGCAGAATCTGTTCCCAGCAACTGGAGCCACTTTAGTATGAAATGCATCATTAGAGTGATAGGGCCCTGGTGACAGATGACACTGACAGATCACCAGAGTAACCCTGATGGGAGCTGGTGCTCAGAGAACGCTTCACATTAATTTACAAGCCTGTCATGATTGCTCTGGGTTTATTTTTAACTAAAATATCCTGGCCTTTGGCAATCCATGCCAGGGATACCCTGACGCTGCAGAATGTGCAGAGCATGAGCGACAACATATGCTTTTGTTTTCAACAGCCAAGGATTCAAATTGGGAGCACTTGTTATTAAAGTAAAAGACTTTTT
Source organism: Tinamus guttatus (assembly GCF_000705375.1). The sequence continues at coordinate 171,098 of NW_010583003.1, forward strand.
TTGTGTATGTGTGTCTGCTCTAAGGTTAATATTCAGTGGTCCATCAGGAAGCCCACATTACTTTCAATATATTCAGCAACGTGGTATTGAATCACAGAATGGGTATGGACCTAGAGAGATCATCTGGTCTACCCATCTCCCTTTTCCCAAAACACGATCTCACATGTATCACCCACTCGTAACAGATGGCTCTCTAATTCACAGAGATATTAATACTACAGTGTTGGGCACCTAGAAATATAGCATTTGTCTTGCATTCGGAATTCCCTCCTGCCTACAGCAGAAGGTGCTCTCCAGCCTGTCACCTACAGCAACTTAGCAATCAGTATCCAAAAGAGCTACCATATTGTGACAACAAAAAAAGCTCATATAGGTGCATTACTACAAGTGCCTTGAAAAATGTACAGCAAGGCAGCAAATAGAAGCTGGGAAAGAAAACAGGAAAAACAAACAGCTGCTCCTCAGTTCATGGCATGGGGAAAATAGAAGAGACAGTAAATGCTTGTTGATTTAAAGGCCCCAGTGATTTCAAAGTGACCAGCTGGCAGTTAATGTTGATATTTGGGCCATTTAAGCAATATTCAGATGATGACACAAACGTATCAATTGCTATGGGGACCTACTGGCAGCTTTCCTGTATTGTAAGGAATCACTTACTGGAACAAGTCATATTGCAAGCGCCAACCAGAGAATAGTCTTTGCAAAGTACTGTCAGATGGTAGGAGGGACAGACCCACAACAAATATGTCAGGACAACTGAAATATCGGATCACCATTTTTATATACTTGTATGGCACTCACTGAGAAGAAAGAAAAAGCTCAGAAAAGCCAAAGCCTTACAGGAAAACTGGAACTTACAGCTTACACTCAGAGCGAACCCCATACCGTGTTGTTTTAGGCTTGGCCTGGCTGCCAAGTTTGTCCCTTTGGTCTCTGAGAGAATAACAGGGAGCAAGTGCAAGGCCAGAGTGGGGCCCGCTGCAACATGGAGTCTCACCAGAGACAAAATCTGAGCCGTGGAAGCTCTGAAATACACATCTCATTTGCTTTTAATTAAACTTTCATTAATTGGCTAAGAGCCATCATGGTATGAAGACTGCCTTGCTTACCAGGTGAAATCACCTTTTTTGCCTGCTTCTAGCTTCCCTGGTTCACTCTTTGCTGCAGTCCATCAGTTGTTGCCAGTCAAACTGAGGCCTCTGTACATTCAGTTGCCTCTCAACCTAGTGGCACCCATGATTTGGCTATCAGCCATGTAAAGAATAAACACTTGTCTATAACACTAAGTTATAGAGCAGCCTATTCCATTGGAATACTTGGGTATTTCATCTCATTCATCTCATTCATCTCATTTACCTTAGCACATCACCGTAGACACTACACATGAGGTAGCAGCCCTCTACAATCACTGGTAAAGAAATCCTAGAATCCTAGACTTTTAAATAGATCATCTTTAGCATGCAAGCCACCTGGTGTGCTTTGGACATCCATGTGAGGATGTGATAGATTGTACCCAAGAGGTGCTATTTCCCTCCAGGGACAGCAGCACAGAAAGCTTGTTACCCATGGACATGCAGAAGAGGCCTCAACCAGCCCCCTTCGCTGTTCAACTGAAACCTCTTGTGGCACTGGAGAGAGAGGGCAAGGAGGGCAGCATGTCTTGGAAGCCTCCTAGGTCACCCTGGCATGAATCAGCAGAACTCGTGAAAATTTAGCAAAGCTTGTGGGCAGTATTTCTTCATGTATACAAATATAGCTCTTATTGGATCTATAAAGCAGCTGGATATTTTTGGATCCATAAACTGCTGAGGACGCTCATAAACAAGTGGGTGTGAAATATATAGTAAGTGCAATACAGTTCCAGTGTATATAGGTGATTTTTACTTTGTGGTGATATAAATGATGAAAACAGTTGTTATATAAGCAAAATCTTTTCAACAGATGGGAAGAAAAATAAATACCTAACAAAAATAAAAGGGAGATATTAGGCAAGCTTAAAACAACTATATCACAGGGACATTTAGGAAGGAAAATATTCTTACTTCTGTCCTGTGTACGGCCAGGAAGCAAATGAAGAAATAGGCTCTGCTAGCCATACAAATGAAACCCATGTGTCACTGAGGACCTGGAACAGAAAAAATAAATAAAGACAAATAAAACAGATGCTCTCATCATGACTGCTTTCTGGTTCAAAGACAGCTCCCCAGCAGAGTATAACTCACAGAAAGTGAAGCTAAGAAGAAGTCCAAGTTTCCATGAAGCAACAGGGAATACAGCATTGTGCAACCGCTTTTCCAAACCAAATGTACGTTCAGGCATTGCCCAATCAAATGATAGCCAACAACATATGCAACAAAGAACTGATTGAATCTCGTTGTAAGACACAACCCAAATGACGCTATTAAGTACCTTAATCTTGGAGCTGACAGAATTGTGGCATGGCAGTTTGCGAGCAGAAGTTATAATAAGGGAGTGATATCACACTCACAAACACACGCTCAGACGCTCAACGTCCTAACACAAAACTGAAGGCTGAAGGAATGGCATGTGGCATCAGTAGCCAAGATTTTTCAAGCATAAGGAATTTTCTCACACAAGCAACTGTAGGTTAGGAAACTGGCCTGTTAATTAAAGCTAATGGAAGAAGCCCTTCCTTTCATAATCAGAAAAATTTCAATATTTTCAATCACATGGGACAAGTTTCACAAAATGATTGGGATTGGCTTTGGTGACTTTATAAAAAGCACAGCAGCCTAAACACAGCAGAAATAGCAGTTGTCTATTCATCTGTCTGCCAAAGTCCTTGCAAAAGATGGGAGAGTACCAAGCCAAGATCCTCCTCTCCATTTGAAGGCATCCTAAGAGATATGAGGGAGAACTGGGATCGTATTATCCTCCCATTCATATGGATAAGTCTGTAGAAAATTTCCATGAAAACCAGCAAAAATAAGCCAAGTACAAAAATAGTTTACATTAAATATGTAATGAATAGTGATATTCTTGCATTGGGGTGAATATATTTGGGGAAAATATGAATTAGTCAGTCAATAATTACTGGCATCCAGACAGGGATATGCAGGAGTGCCAATGAAGTCAAATCAGATAACCTGACAGTCCTTGAAAATTCTGTCCTTTTAATTGCCTGTTTTAGATCCAGGAGTGGGCAGCCTAATACGGTACAAAGCAATTGGCAGCTCGGGAAGCACACGGACAATGTCAAGACCCACAACCAAGGTGAGGTTTGTAACACGCCTGCCAACCGCTCGGGTGTGCTGTGCATGCTCAGGGGATGCAGCCCCCAGCACAGCATCTCCTCTGCCTTCTGTAATTTCCATTATACCCTCACTAACCTGTTGCCAAACCTCTCAATGTCATCTCTGATCATTTAAACTTGGCCTTATAAAAGTGGTGTTTGCAGAAAACTGCGCTTAAAAACAATCCATGCTGCACGCCTGAATAATGCCAGATTTCAGGCAGTTTTCTCTGCAAACAGAAAGAGTTTAAATTTCTTTTGGTAATAACCCCTTTTTACTTGCCCACATGTAGACGGTAATTATTACTGCTTTTTACAGCTAGGGTATTTTAATCCCAACACATCTCATTCCCTCTCCCACATAGACTGTCTTTGAAGCAACAATAACAAGTACCAGCTTCCCTAGGCCAGTTTGCAAATTTGCCTCACGGCTAAAACAGTCAGAGCAGGCTTAGTAGGTCAGAATTGGATTTCCCAAATACAAACCATTCCAGAAAAAAAAAAAATCTTTTTCTTATTGTTAACTTATTAATCATTAGAGGAAAGAACGGATCATTTGGCGGGTGGGTGTCCCCTTGGGTGAATTGTATACGGAAAATGACTGTGCAAAACACTCCAGTTCCATTGAAGTCAATGGGAATTTTGCCACTAGCTCTAGTGCAGCCATGATTTTATCCGATGGCTCCAAAGGGACATCTCATATGTCACCGTTTACCAGTAGCAGCAAAGAGTTCAACACCAGGCTTCCCATTACCATAAAAACATAAAGGAAAGCTGAGGTGTCTCCGTGGGGATCTGGCAGCCTGGCAGGGCTCATCTAGATTTGTTTGCTTTTAATTACCATTACAGGCAAGGGCACTGAAAGCCGTGTGGAGTCTGGGAACAGACTGTTTTGGTTTCCCTCAGACGCACATTATCCCAGCCCTTCACACCGCTGATGCCCTGGCAGCAGCCGCAGCGGTACCTGGATGGAGGAGGCTCCACCAGGGTGGCCAGCTTGAATTTCCCACCTAAGGGGGACCAATCTTGCCTTCTCCCTGGGGATGCTCCCAGGGGCAGCACAGGGGGTGGCCTTTGTCCCTGCAGACCCAGTCAGGCTTTATTTGGGATCCAGAGCCTGCAGGCTACCCGCAGGTCCCCAGCCAGATGTGCCAGCTGTGACATAGCCACCTCACACTGCAGCACACAGGAGAGAGGGGACAAGCTGATATATTGCCTTGAAAAAGTTCCTCTGATGAACTGGCAAAGGAAAGAGTTTCACCAAAAAAATAATAAAAAAAAATCCCTGTCCATCCCCATTCCCAATCACCCTTTGCATCTGCAGGCTCTGGTGCTAATTAGGAATGACACCTTAACAACCAGCACTGAAACCCACAAAAACTAGCAGATCAGAGCCCAAATCTGTGACATCGCCAAGCCAGGAGGCAGCTCAGCAGCTTTCGAGTCAGTGGCTTGCTTCCCTGCAATGCCTTGAGAAAAACGTTTACTTGTGTAATGTCTACAAACCTAAAATAACAGGGAATATTTAAGTTGAAGTAGAAGGCAATTTAAAGTCCAGCTAAAACTCCTCTGCTGAAATCGCTAATGGTAGGAGAAATGTGTATTTCCAACACATAATTAGGAAGAGACAAATGGAGGGTGTGGAGTCTTACTATGGAATGTTAATTACAAGCAGATCCTGAATCCCCGGGTTGAGTTCCAGCCAGTTGAGGACACACATTGAAATGCACTTAGCGATATACTCATTTCTGCTTAATTACTTGTGAGACAAAGTGCTGGAAGCCAAGGAATATTTCTTTAGGATGCAGAGAATAGCTCTGGGAAGGATTAATAAATGCATGAGACACGTGAAGCCATTTCAGTCCACCTACTTACCAGTTAAGGGCATTTAACAGCAGCATTTTTTGTAGTGCTCTGTGCTGCCTAATTTTAATGTCCTAAGCGATAAGGTTTCTACCATTTCTCTTGGAAAACTGGACATGTCTCACAGCCAAAGTTTTCTTCCCTGCCATATTCAGTCTATATGTCTTCTCTTTTAATATCACTCAGCTGCTCCTTTCTGTGAAAATTTACGCTAAATAATGTCTCTCTCCCCTCATTAATTGCACTCTTCCACCACACACCCACAAGTGCACCACTGCAAAGACAATTAGGAAGGCATTTTGGTGGAATCAGACTTATTCTCCCATGCAGGTGTGCTGGAACAGCAGGTAGGGCAAAAGACCTGGATGGGACAGACGGAGGAGATTCTGCACAATCTCTCTGTCCTTCTCCAGATCCTCCAGATTTCCTGGTGCCTGAAACCACGTGCTCCACGGTCATGGCAGGCTCAATACATCAGATTATGTGACAAAGTAAGTGGCAGAAGGAAATTGATAAGTATTAGCAGCTAGACTACTCATTTTCCCCTACACACTAGTGCCACAGTCTCTTTCCAGCATGTCTCTGGATGGATCCTGTCAAATGATCTGGAAAATCAAGACAGCAGCTGGGATGATGGAGAGGCTGTGTGGCAAAGATCTGAACTCCAGACTGAGCTACACTCAACAGAGAAGGCAGGAGCCAAATGTGTGAGCCTCAGAAATATGGTACAGATCTGCTCAGTTCTTCCTCTACATATATTCAGGCTCAGTTTCACCCTCAGCATACATCTATGTGGGGTTTGCCCTTCTGCCCTCATCCTCATTCCCATCCCACATCTTCCTCTCTAAATTTGTTCCTTGTCAGCTAACAGGGCTATCTGCATGCTAGGACAGGGAGTCTGCACCAGGCCTCTCCTTAGTCAGGGAGACACTTAACCTTCTCCCTTCAGCATCAGACAACCAAAATTGCCAGCATGCTACTGGCTCTAGAGAAGACCTAATTCTGTAATTGCATCCAAGGTCAAGTGAAAAGAAATACATCCTACATGACCAAAGTACATTGTCAGTTGATTGTCATCCAGCTGACAGCAGAAAAATCCTGGTAGTTTAGCACTTCCAAACCTTTACCACAGAGCTCCAGTGGGAGCTATGACCTGGGAGAAACCCTCAGCGTTCCAAATCCACCCAAAGACAGAAGGTTCCCACAGGCCAACAAGGCAACAAGCTGCACTTGGGAACACAGCCCTTAACGGCTCTGCTGGCATGATATGCAAGGTACAAGATAACACTGCATGTTCACCTGCCTCACGAGAGGCACTGCATGGGTTGAGAATGCCCATGTCCTTGTGATCACACAGGTGAGGAGAGTCCTCCCTCAAGGAATGCTGGTTGCTGCCTGTTTGTGCTGGTTGATAAGAGACATCTAGAGGATGCAACCATCTGTCATGTAAGTGGCTGCTTGGCTTTTGAGCAAGTGCAGGCTCAGACATCACCAGGAAAAAGGCAGGGAGTCAGAAATTGCTAAAAAATAAGGAAGAGAGAGAAAGCAGAAAAAAAAGTGCAATGTGGATAAATATTATCAGTGCTTTCTTTAAATCTGCCACCTGTTTATCCCTAAAACCACTAGAACAAGAGGATACTGGCCCTGCTGTCTGAGTCATATGCCATAATCATCTCTGAGGTCAATACCAAGGAGAAACAGAAAGTCTCTAAACAAAACCAGGGAAGACACTGGTTTCTTGGCTATTGAGGCCAACCCCAAATCCCACTGCCAGCAGTCTTCTGTTGACAGAAGGAAAGCACCCACAGAGCCTGCAATGGATCTGCGAGAGCACAGGAGAATATTCCAAACTGGGATCTGGAAGTTAGGGACACAGCTTGACCAAGAAGCATACCATGGAGTGGAAAAAGAGAGAAGAAAAGCAGAAACCAATAGAGACTTCATCCAGAAAGGGATCGGCCACTCTTCTTCTTCACTGGACTGGCCCATAGGTTATATGTGTGGCTTTCAGCCTTGTGTCTGTCTTATTTTCTCAGCATTTTTTAACCTTGCCCAGTCCGGGTTCATCTCTTAGAACAGTCAAGGTCCAGATCCCTTTTACGTCCCACCTGCTGGGCATAAGGGCCAACAGAACCCCAGAGACAACCCACAGGGCAATAGGGTAGATGGCATAAAAAACATATCACCCTTATCACAGTGGGTCATGTTGAATAACTGAATGGATCTTGGAAAAATTAATATAAGCAACCTTAACTGGACAAGCTGGATTACCTGACCTCATCCTCTTCCCTTTGAACATGCCTGGATAGAAAGTTAACAGTAGCTGAGAAGCCAGAAGGCAATGCCTTTCTCAGATGACTCCTCATTAGATCTGTGTCCTCTCCATATCTTTATCACATCATTTCCTAACTCAAACTCAGGCCACATAAACATCTAATGACAGATCTCTCCATCCCCAACAAAGTCCATTAGCACAATTTTTCTGACATGTTATGACATTATATTGCATTGCAAGAGGCGAGGTGTTCATAATGACCTTCCACCAGTCTGATTTCTGCTTACCTAGCCAAACTTCCTTTAAATATCAAACATGACCAAGGGTAACACCCAGGAGATGACACAGCCTGTCGGTGGAGTTCCTTACAAAGGAAGGGGTATTCAGAGAGGAGAAAGGTGTTGGCTGTATGAGATCATGCTTCTGGTGATCGCAATATATGTCCACATTGGATGTCAGTATTACAAGTTCTACATTTGTTCATGATCACTGGCTAATTTGCCGACTCTCCCGACTGCATCCCCTCTGAGCAGCTTGGAGACATAAGGATGGCACGTTATTAAACCTCTGGCTCAGGAGCCCATCACCACAGTACCTAGTTCCAGAGGCTGAATGTCTTCACTTTGTGTGAGTGGCAGGGAGTAAAAGCACAGAGCAGAGTTCAGCTCAGAGGATCCAGATGCAACAATGACCCTAAACAAGGTATAACATAGGTTCAGGGATGCAAGAATAAACCCCTCTCATCCTGTCACTCTGCAGTCCCAGTGCAGAGAGCTGGCAGGCACTGTCCAGACGAATGTTCCCATTCAGCAGTCAAGGTAAGCTGCCACTGAAGGAAAGGGATGCACTGCTAAGCCGGGACAAGGTATTCTTTCGAGATCTGGAGAAGGACTTCTTAGACATCAGAATGTTTGGAGAACTGTTACAGTCACACTGTCCCTGGAAGACCTTGAAAGCAGATCATAGCCTCAAATAAAGTGCTATATTCACTAAACTGTTTTGGGGGATCAGCCAAAGAGATAGAAACAACATGATGTTCTTTGGACTGTGTCCAATGAGATGATGGAAGTAATGACTATTTATTTGAGGTGTTTGTCATTTGCCAGCATTTGAGCTGTGCATCTATTTTCTTCAGGGTTCCTGTTCTCGCACATCATGTTGGAGGGCCTGCTAGCAGGTCTGCTGAGGCAGACCACTGAAGGAATTGCTGCCCTAAGAAGGGTATATTTCAGTTTGACAAAAACACTCAGAAAACATCTGCTTTCCCAATGGAAAACTGAAAATGACAAGAACAGAAAAACTACAGCCCAAAATTGCCAAACCCAAACAGTATTTGGCCCAAACTCGGACTATCTTTAGCCAAAAATGCTGAAAATTTTACTTTTATTTTTGCCAAAATTAATTGCCCACACTAACTTGTGTTTGTTTGTCTGCTTTCAATCAAAAGCCAAATTTTTCTGCACAGACCAACTCTAAACAACTCTCTCCATTACTTACAGTAACTGCAGCAGTTTCTGGCAAGTTGTTGAGGTTAGCACAAAGAGGGCTAAATGCACTGAAGGGGTGAAATTGAGAGAAGGAAACATTTACTTCAAACTCTTCAGCGCTTAAACATTCATCCTTGACCTTTTAGCATAGCAGTAAAGGAAGGAAGTGAAAGGGACAGAATGCCATTGGCACCATTTCATACTAAAGCTAATTTTCCCAAGTTTGTGATCAATGTTGACACTAAACTTGTTTAAGGAAGGCTGGCCTTACTGTTCCGTAAAGCAAGAGATTTGGCAAAAACAAAAGCTTGCTCTTCTTCCTTCTCCCACCTATTACACCAGACTTAGCTCTCCCTTGGACCTGAATTCAAGCGCTAACTCTAGCTACATCCTAAACCTATAGTGGGGGAAGATCTGCATGTACACCAAGTCCCTTTTGCCATCCAAAATTATGGATCCCATGGAAAGGAGAGGGATGTAGTCCCACTCAAATGGATGTTTTCTGAGTCCAAGATCCCCAGGTAAGCTGTAGCAGGCATCAAGGGCATGTCTCTAGATACTGCCTCCAAAAAATACCTCCTCAGCTGTGCAGTCTGTGGGAACCCAACAGTGACCCATGCTCCTTATTTGCATCTTCCCTTGTGATTTCTCTCTTGCTTCCTTTCTGTTTCAGAATGACTCAAGCACAGCCGTCACTCATCAAAGACAAAGCACTGCCTGGTCAAGTTGTATGGTAGGATCTGGTCTTATACTCAGCACTTGCACAGCAAAGTAGTTGTAACACTAATGCATGAATTAAGAGGACCCGCAAAATTAAGAAATGCCAGACCTACCTTTGCTTGAGTAACTTTAATCCTTTCCTCGCTGATTCAACCCTCTTTTATATGCAACAAAGCAGGGTTTGCCTATGCCTATGCGCTCCATAACAAATAACTTTGTCCTGTAGGAAAAGAGAAGCTGTTAAGGGAGCTCCAGTGAGGCACAAGAACCATGTTGGTGAGTGGCACCACTGTTTTCTCACACAACAATAAGACACAACTATGTTCTATGGCTAATAGCCTGATGACTGTGTTGAGCATTCTTTATGTAGGGGGGTGCTGGCAGTCTGCACTGGATGCTCTTTTCTATGGCTAATAACCTGATGACTGTGTTGAAGCCTTCCAGAGCACTCTTTACGTAGGGTGGTGCTGGCAGTCTGCACTGGATGCTCTGAAGGTGACAGGAGCAAGAAGGTGAAGGTGTGAAGACCACTGGCATGATGTGGCAGGACTGGGTGGGAACATTAGCAGGTGTTGACTACCTTCTGGGACCAGCTGGGAGCAGTCACAGGCAAGTCATCCCCAAACCTGTGTTCTAGTATCAGTCTGGAAAAAAATGCTCGGAGCAGTCCAGAAAGGGGGTGAGCCAACAGTTAAGCCATGTGGGCAGACAGTGAGGCCCAGTGAGGCCCAGTGACAGCTTGTTCTCTCCCTTTTATGTAGCACAGCAATTGTGCCCTCGGTGACTGTGAACCTCCTCAAATGTCACCGCTCAGGGCTGTCCAGAAGCAAAGAAAACAATACTGACAAAAATAAAAATCCTCCCAACCTCTGACTTTGAAGGACTGAGATTATCTCAAGTCAATATACTCTAAGGGTTTTACTTCTCCCTTTCTCAGAAAAATAGTATGTAACTAGTTTAACTTTAAAAAAAAAAAGAAAGAAAAAAGACTAAATAGTTTTTGTTCTTATTTATCCCTTCATAAACCACTGGGCTAGGCTTGTCCTGCCACTGCTTAATCTTAGCCACTTTGAAATGTTTATAGATGCTCTTCATTTTCCAATTTTTCTTTTCAATAGACTTCTGTCTTTGAGCAGGCAGGTAGAGCCCTGGGTCTTTCCTGCTCACAAAGATTTAATTTAACCAAGAACCTTTCTCTGCATGCAGTGCTGATCATAGCACCCTACAGTCCCTGACAACTGATTACAGCAAAGGTGTGAAATCATTTACCATTTATTAACAGATCCCAGAAGAAACTGTTTTCCTGTTTGCATACAATGTGCATCTTGCCCTCTTACTTTCCTATTGCATCAGAGCTATCAGTAAAGTGTGGAGTAAACTCTGCGTTATAAGGTTCACAGTCCAGCCACCTCGTGACACAATGCTATCCCCATGAAGACTCAGAAGCAAAGCCCCCCCATCCCTTTCAAATTGCAACACTGAAAATAAAGATATTTTCTAAAGCTAAGGTCTAGTGTTAAAGATCTTAAGAACTAGTACTTGGCACAACAATGAGTGATTCCTGCCTGATCTTGAAGCTGTGGAGCAGGAAGATGCTTAGAGATTATTTAGCAAAAGAATCAGATACATCAGATGATAGGTTTTTATTCAACCTGAGTTACTCAGGACCTCTTTCAACTGAGCAAAACTGCCTGGGTATCAGAGAACTGTAGCATTAAGGTAATTAAAAGCATCACCCACTCCATCTGATTCTCTAAACCCTGCACATCTGACAAAGTAGGAGCGATAAAATGAACGAATCCCAAGCATGACCCATCACTCATCACCAAAATCATAGAGGCATTTAATAAAATGAAGGGCTATTACTAACCTGTGACTGTATCTGCAGCACAACTGTGATGTGGAGAGGATGGGACTATGGAGAGTGGGACAGAACCAGGGCACTGGGGAGATGCATGATTGTACCTTGGACCGTATGAAGAGGGACTGGCTAAGGAGGTGGGGGCTACTCACCCCAAGCTCTGCCCCCATCCTAGGAAAATTCAGAAACATTTCTCAATTAATGCTGAACCACTGTTCTGATACAGGGAACAGTAAGCTGCAAGATTTAACCCTAGGTCTTGTTTCAAGATACCCTGTATGGGTGCTATTTAACTCAACTAATACAGCCAAAATAGAGCTCATGATTTCAGGGCACCTATTTTCCCACTGAATAAACAGTTCCTTTTATCATCACGTCATGATTGCTGGTGTAGCACTGCACAAGTCCCTACTCCAACTTCTGCAGCATTTCAGAAGGAAGGAAACTTGCTTTTACCTCGTATGTACAGTTGCCGTGTAGTCTAATGCAATTAATTGGAGTTTGTAAAGTGTTCACACTCTTACCTGAAAGGCCTTCTTATAAGGACTGAATTTTATTATCGCTACAGGATACACCCTAGGTGTAATTTTCAGGCTATGTTGCCATTCTCTTGTGACACAGGCAAATCTTTCAAGCTGTACTTGCACAGCTCATAAATGTGCCAGACAGCTGGTTGAAGCATAGCCTCGTAGCCCCATAGTGTACTGCTGGATGAATTTCCTTCTGGTCAGAACATTTGATAGGGCCAATAAAAACAGGGAAACACAGATAAATCTTGCAGGAGAAAGGACTTTCTGAAGGTACAAAGGAGATCCTCTTGAATTAGGACCTCTCAGGGAATGCCGTGGCTTCAAGTGTGGACAGACCTGCTTTCCGTGCTCTCTGTGTGTACATATATATTTATACATTCGTGTGTGTATTTATATATAGGCACACACATATGACTATATATACACACACTTACACACATGTATATATATGACTGAGTTTGCTTGTGTCTGCGCATATATAATTTATTATGTTCTGCTATATTTTTGACATTTGTTATGGCATCTATAATTTGTGGTCTAGGAAGGCAGACCTATGAAATGTGGTGAGCCAAACCAGTTAGAATGACTTGACTGAAAAACAGAAGTTTGCTTAAGAGAATTTTTCCCCAAAAATTCATTTTACAACCAGAAAAAAAAAATCTATCATTTTCCTTTTTTAAGTTTTCAAGTTGCAAGAGGAAAACATGCTCTTTTTCATAGTCTCTATTTTTCAGGCACCGGGCAAAGGTAGAAAAAGAAGAAAAAGATGAGAAGCAGACTTAGGGTTTAGTCTTGGATATTTTTTTCCTGCCCTTTCTTCTTTTATATTCCTAAATGAAAATAAAAAGGAGGTGATATTTTAGGAGTAACAGAAAGCTGGAGTGTCAGTTTGTTTTCTTACCATCAGAATGATATCATGTTTTCCTAAACAAAAATAATTCATGAAAAATTTCCAACATAGGGGAAGGAAAGTCTCTCAGTTTTTTTCCATGAAATGCGTGTTTACCGGGCAGCATTGCTGCGAAGACTCCCCGCTCTGGCTACCAAGGGAGACGTCAGAGGAAGCACTCTGATGAGCCGGACAAACACTGGCCTTAGTTTTAGTGGCAGAGCTCCTGGCAAGAGGGCACCTGGCACTCACAGAGGCATCTGCGCCACTCACAGATGAGAAAAGTGGTGATTGTGCCTTTTCCCATCATCTGCTCAGGTCTTCAGGCCATGCAGAAGCACCTTCCAAAGGAGAAAAACAGAGAGCTGATTACTGCCTAGCAGGTCCCAGCTCAACGCTTGGGAAGCAAAAACACGAACCTCTGTCGCTCCTGCAGGATGTGCGGGCAAAGACATATCGCTTGTGCGTGCCGGAAAGCAGTGAGGTTTGTGGTCATTCTGGGACAAGTTCCACGTTCTTGGGCTGCCCCTGAGAATAGCCTGTCTCCTTCACAAAGACGCTTTCTGCTGCAAGCAGCAGTCCCAGAAAGGAGCTGATTCAGGGAGGTGGAGAAATATTTAGGAATGAAGTGATGCTTACAAAATCCCCAAGCCAAGCTTTTAAGCAAGGTGGTGAGGTCTCTGCTGTGTATTGTAAAAGAGGTTGGTGGAAGGTGCAGAGAGGTGTCAAGGAAGGTATGTCCCTCTCCTACACTGACAGTAGTGTCTTATCACGGGTGCTTTTAACCTCAGAAGAGCTCATCCATCATCCGCAGGAGTTGAAAAAGCAGTATGCTAACCAAGCCTGGCTGAGACAGAATCCCCTGTGTGATCGGGAAAGGCAGAATATAAGTATGCCTTTAAGAAAAATACATATGTGTATGTATATATGTGTGTGTATATATATATATATATATATGAGAAAACAAATATTAGCAATGCATGAGGCCCTCCTTCATCCAGAAGCAATATCTCATTACTTACAAACTAATCCCTGTGTATTTGAAAGCAGAGATAGACAAGCTCATCCTGCCTAAGACCCCTTCAATCAGGTACCAAACACAGCCTATCTACCTGTAGCATTTGTGGATCAGTAGCACCTAGAGAAACTAATCAAGCATCAAGACACTGCTGTGTTAGGCATAACAACAACAAGAGAAAAGCAAACACAAAACCAAAACACAAAACCCAGATTAATAACTCAAGAGAGAGAGGTAAAACTAGATTGCTGGGATGGTAGGTGGGAGAACAGAAAATGCACTGGAACAAATAAGTTCACTAAAGCTTTGGATTTTCTTTAAACTAAGTGTGTTCTCCAGGGAAAAAAAAAAAAAAAAAAAAAACGAGTCCTGAAAGCATAAAACCATTTTAAGTATTACAATTGATATATTAACCACTTTATTCTGTTTTGTTTAACTATAAAAGTCTTTTAAATAAAATGTTCTATAGGAGAACAGAGTCATATTCATATCCTCTCATTTCAATACCTAATTCATCTTCTGTTCCTGTCTTCGCATCTAAGAAATTAAAGTACAAGAGACCAGAGAGAAAATAACATTCACAGAAAAGGATACCCTTGCATTCCTGGTCAAGAGAAGAAGGAGACATACTAATTACTGAATTACAATGAGGTTTTTTACCACCCTCTGAATCTCTTAGAGGGATAAAAATACCCCTCAAATCAGAGCTGAGATATCAAGTAATCGGCTAGCTTTGTTCAGACACAACAAGGGCAGATGAAAGTAAAATTTCTCATTTCTTTCAAGTGAGGAAAACGCGATTCTTTTTTCCTAAGGGGAGAAATCAAACGGTTCAGATTTTGTTTTTTTAATTTGTCTCCTTCGATGTGCCAATCTATTTAAGTGCAGATTCCTACAGCTCCTACACCCGTTTCAGTCGCCCCATCCAAAGCCTGCAGCGAAGGGAGACCAGCCTTGGGTGCTCTACCATGATCATTGCTGCCCAGTCATCGAACACCATGAGCATTGAACCCGGTGGAAGTGACATCTCTTCCTCAGGTCCCACCGGACCATGTTGATTACCCCAGGGCATTGGCAGGAGTGGTGGTGGCTCCGTCTCAGACATGCGCTTAAGCAACTGGTCTGCACTGAGGTTTTGGAGGGGGGCAGTTTTCCTTGTTGCCACCGTTCGCCTGTTCTAGAAGACCTATCCAATGCTCTCAAGCTGAAACTGCAGGAGTTTGCAGTTCTGAAGGGAACCTGAGACGTGTGTTCCCGGGGACTGTGTCATGATGAACTCCATAATGGAAAAGAAATGACTTTGAGGCTTTAAAAAAAAAAAAGAGAGAGAGAGACATTCAGAGATTAAATAAAATCTGGGCCCTTATCCAGGTAGAGATCTCAGCCTGGCATTCCAGCTACATTCTTTCTGTTATTAAAATAATTTAGGAAACCAGGCAGCCTGCTCTGCATTCAATCATGTTAGCCCACGCTGTGTCAATTTGAATTCTGCCTGTGGTGATAACAGTTGAAAATCTGATGGGCCAGATCCCGACCGACAAAAATCAGCATTGCTTTATTACAATCAGTGGGGTTTTGCCAATTTACCCTTGTTGAAGATCTGGACCTCTACTTCTAGGCAGGCTTTCTTCCAGAGAGCAACACAGTCCCTATGTCTTTGGCAAAAGGCAAAATAAAGCAACAATTTAGCGACAGTTTGGAAAGTGACATGACCAGGATAAACCAACTTGAAAATTATGTTCTTGGCTCATTTTCAGTGTACTTATATCTTAACTAGAACCATGTTCAGGATCTTCGAACACGTTTAATAGATAAAATGTGGTGCAGTTTTGCAGCATGGATGCCACTAGCTTATTCTTTTTTTCATTAAGATGTCCAACATTTGCATGTGTAAGCACATCCAACATGTGCTTACATGCATGTGTAAGCAATCCAACATTTGCATGTGTAAGCAGCAACATAAAAAAAACTCATTTACTTCCCTTTTCATGACTAAAAAACATTAAAACTTCGTATTTAAGGCAGAAAGTCCACAAGTCATGCCAAATGGTCACTTGAGTTATTTTGCCCTTAAGCAATAGGGGCAGCTTAGCTTTATCCTGTGCACCACCTCTGCTGCTGCTCATGCAGAGCAGCCCCTTTCCCCCTATGCTCTTCTCTGCTTCCTGTGCATTTCTCCCCTTCCTCAAGAGCATGCTTTAACCCTACAAGTCACAGTAGTCATTACTAAGAGGGAGAGTCAAAATGTTAGAGGATTGCAGGGGGTTCAGAATGTTTCTGTCAAGAGGCAAAACCTGGAAAGCTTTGTTGTATCTCCTGCTCTCTTCTCACCATATCCAATTGCCATGTATCATTAGAAAAAGGCAAAGAGAAAAGTGGAAACAAGGCAGTTGTTTGATTTTAGTGAGGAGAGATATTTTCCACTAAAGCATGACAGGTAGTTTTGATTTAGCAAAGTGGAAAAAGGAAAAAGGCAAGTTATTTTCTGTAAAAAAACAGTCTCAAAATTTTTTGTATTATTTATAACCATAGACAAAGGGCAGGAACTCAAAAGAAAACACACTTGTCTAAATGCAGATTTTAAACCATGCTAAAGGATCTGGATTCAAAGGGCACAACCATATTAATTTTAAAAAGAGGATCAGGCTCGACCTGTGGCTATGATGGTCACCAGCAAAATACAGTTTGTGTTCATAAAGCTAAATTCCCTTCCCCTAAGGACCTCACCCATACCAAACCTTGCTGTCCCATGAACACCACCCAGGCGTTGGTGCAGCCAGACCCATACCTGTGAACATCACCAGTTCAAGAGCACGGGACCACACTTGAGCCTGGGCCTTCATCCTGTTTACCTTAGCACTGTAGATCCAACCATTACTAGGAAACAGGGCAACAGGAGCCTGGTCAGTTTGTATCTATATATATAGGTACATATATATCTATTAAACTCCTACTTAGTAAGGGACAAGCTTGACCAACACCTGTAGGCACTTGCCATAGCTAATAATAATACTGCAAACACACTGCAAAATATATTCCAGTAGTTCCCTTAACAGACATGACAACGTGGCCTGAGGTGAGCAATCCTGTCACTTGAGATTTAGAGCATCACACATGCTCTAAATGCAGATAAGCTGCAGACAGGAAATCCTCCTACAGTTTCACAGTAAGGAGAAGCTGGAGACAGTAATAACAGAACTCATAAAGGGCTATGGATGAGTAGAGCAAAGTCATCATAGACTAAATATTGCCACTCTTTTCCTAAAATTAGCCTTTGGCCCCAATTTCTCAGGGCACTAGGACTGTTTCTCTTGCATTGCTGCACAGCTAGACATGCAGATCTGCCTCCTAGAGAACTTTCCTTGCAAAGGGGTCACCTCCTGCCGCAGGTCCCATCCCTTCTCCCTGTCAAGTCCCATGCAGAGGCCAAGGCTGTGGAAAAGGACAAGGCAGCAGGGCCAGCCGTAACCTTCACCACTGGGATTGCCTCTGCTCAGAGCTGACTACCACTGCTACAGAGATAAGCACCAAGGCAGCTCATCTAATTTGTTCTGGTGAACTGGCTAATGCCCTGCAACTTCTGCTTTTTCAGGGAGCAGAAGGCAGCTTTACATTTGTCTTTCCCTTACCTCTTCCACATTTATATTTTCAGTGTAGTTTTGAGCTGAAAATCTAGCTCTGAGATTCTTTGGCTTTGAGAATCTGGCTCATGGAGCTGAACTGAGATGATCCTGCAAGTTAATCTTCATCCTTCAGCTGAAATTGAGAACTTTTCAGTTTTTAGCTTCTTCTCTTGTTTTCAGGGACTTTTTATTTTGTGTAGGTTTCAGGGCAGATAGAATCCCATTGATGGCATTTAAATGCACGCTGGAATAACCACTACAATGAACTCACTCTAAGAAGCAGGAAATAAGATTTTCTTCTTCTTAAACATCCCAGGAGACTGCAATGATTATATTAAAATTTTAATCACAAACTCCTTAAGTTAAAATCACAAAGGGCTCACTGTGCTGAAGAATTTCACAATATGCAGCTCTTTTATAAATTTGTGTCAGATAGCAATTTGCTGCCTGGGAAATGTAAATCAGTTATTAATGAGCCAAATTGCTAACATCAAATCTAGTACCTATATGCAAGAAAGAGACAAAAATCTCTCACAGAATTGTGAGGTTCTACATGTACTGGCCTGAACAATTTTATCCCCTATTTCCTGACTTGAGAGACATCACTTGTTGCAAATGCTGCTGGATGATCGCATCTCATTCTGCAGTAATTTCTCCACCTGGTCCCTGCACAATATTGAGGGTCTTTGGAAGCAATGATCTGCACATGAATAACTGGAAAGCTATTCTGAGAGACAGATCCATTGCAATTCATTCTTTGCATCCAGCAACTGGATTTTTGGTTCTAGCAGAGACTTAAGTCAAGATGAGAGAAAGTCAAGCCCAAAACAAGCAGCAAGGCAAAGCTGATTCCCTCCACTAGAACTGTGCAGGCTCTTCAACAGCTACAACCACAGCTCAGGGTCCAGCACCTACCCTTACCGTTCTGCCACGACCTGAGCCTATGTTCTGAATTTCAACACTGTTACTTGAATATATAATTATAAAACACAAAACTCTTGGATGGACAGCTCTCTCATGTTAGCATGCCAGCTGAGCTCAAGTGCATTGCTGATTTTGACTGAAATCTAATTCTATTGCTTTATTTTTTTCTGAGCATATTAAAAAACTGTTGCTATTGCTGAAGACTGCAAAAGGTGGTGAGTGATGCAGAGTGGATTCTGGGGCTGAGTTTGCAACGTACTTACTTAGAAACTGAATATTTAGATTTGAAATCCCAGCTCATTATTGAAATTAATTCTGAATGCCTCCAACTCTTTGCTAATGCCTTCATAGAAAACTACATGGTTTGCATCTCTGTGAGATTGCCCAACTCCTTCCCTTGCACAATGTTTCCAGTAATCAAGAGCGCACATAGCCTCTGCAGGTGCCAGAGCCTCTCCAAATAACACAACTGGTTCAATAACTGAAATGCATCTGATTTGTGAGCGAGGTAATTTATAGGCTAATGTTTCTTCCGCTTACTGATTTTCTGAGCAGAGCTTAAGAGATTTGAATGGAATTTCCACAAAGGTTTAAGTTTAAATGTAGGGCACAGGCAGATAAACTGATTAATTAACTGATCAATTCCATAAGGAGCTTAAAGCATATCTTGTAATTTAGCAAGGAAGGCGTGGGCTGCAGTGCCAGCTTCACAAGGGCATCTCCCCTGCTCCACGTAGGAGTGCGCGCCAGCAATAAAGCAGCTTCCCATCAGCGATGCAGCTCCAGAGGAGCCTCCCACCAGTGCAGGGAGTCCTCCTAGCAAACTCCACAACTGGGTTTGCCCGAAGCATGGAGAGCAAGACCCTCTCAGGGGCCAGCACCAAACCACAGCCCTGGCAGTGCCGACGTGGCCCGCGAGCAGCCATACGTCCTCGTGCTGTGGCACGTGCACGCGCGCGGCGCGGGCCGCGCTCAGGGCAGCTCCTCGAGGTGCCTCCTTCGTCGTCATGACAATGAGCGCGACGGGGACGGGCGCCTCGGCCTCCCCACGCTCCGCGGCTGCCAGACTCCATCCCTTATATAGGCAATGGAGACAAGCAGGCATCTGAGTTCAGTGCCGAAAATCAACACGCTGACTGCAGCCCCCTACACGCTCACACCCCCAGCCAGCTGCTAGGTGACTGGCTGGTCCCCAAAAGCAAGAGGGACCAACTACACGCTTGCCATTCCAGCATGCACTTCCTCATTCAACTTCCTCTTCCAATGTGTCATTCAGAAGTGACAACGCGACATCTGGGAAATGGGCCAAATGTATTCATTTTTTAAGTAAGTGAAATGTTCAGTGGCAGTTAAACAGCCAGAGCTTTCTGCTCATAGTAATGTTAAAAACATACAGTTTTATTCCCAGTGAGGTAGAGAACAGTGAATACTACTGCAATTGTACCACTGCACCTTAAAGGTTGTTTCATGCACCCCTAGGTCTTTCATCTGGGAAATACATTATTCCACAGATATGGAATCAAATTGACTTCCCCTAAACTTCAGAATATGGTGGAATATTCATACAAAAACTTTGGGTTGCATATTTTAATCACAACTGCTGCAAGTGTAAGATCTTGAGACAGCTGCCGGTCATGCAAAAAGAAAGAAAAAAAAATCTCTACTAAATACTCATACAAATTCAATTTTCATCTTTTATTTTTGGAAAGCTGTCAAGCCTTTGCCATTCCTCAGTACCTCTTCCACCTTGAGGGGTTCTTTCATTCTCCCCATCAAACCTTCAGCAGTGTCACTAATACCAGTCCCAATGCATTTGTTCTCTCATCTCCTTTGCAGGTGCAATACATGCAGCAGAGTATTTTGCACTGGTCGTTTTTTGTTTGCTGGGCTTCGGGGCCGTTGATGTTTAATGGTTATTTTTTGAAAAACATTTTGTCGGCAGTTTAGTTTTTCACTAGACATGTTGTTAAGCATTTATGATAGTGATGGCCAGAGCAAAGAAATGGACCTTATATTTGGAGCAGACATTTGTAACATGCCTTAATCCCTGCAGGAGCTCATTCCAGATGTTCAGATAACATACTGCAGCTTGTTTCAGTGGCCAGGAATTTCATTATTCCAGCAAAGTGAAATCTATGACAAGGGTGACTATCTGGGAGCTTCAGGTATTCAAAGAGCCCTCAAGGGGCACTGAGGCACACAGATCTCAGTTGCGATTCAATGTTCTCACCTCAGTTGGTGTCTTTAAAAGTTGGGTACCTGGTCTGAGTTCAGAGTTTAAGCTCTCACCTATGGAGAGAGTCAAGCTATTCGGAGAAAATTCACTCTATCCTAGGATAAATATCCAAAAGGGACATCAGATGCCTCTCCTTCTAACAAATGACAATGGAGAATTGACTTAAACAAGACATCCATCTTTTTTCAGCTGAAGGGAGGTCAGATGAATCCCATCCTTGAAGGAAGTGAGATTGAATCATAGGATTCAAGCACCTTACTGCCTCAGTGAGGGCTTTTGAGCTTGATCTGATGATTTAAGCTAAGTGGAGAAATAGAGAGCAGGTCCGAGATGCTCACCAAAGCCTGTGCTGCTGCAGAAACCCACTGCTATGTTTCGCAGTGGATTTCCTTCCCAGACTGTCTAAATTGCTGCAGTCCACCCAAGATTTACAGAAAGCATGAGTAACTGAAGTAAGTTTATCATTGACAAGGCTGTGATGGCCAGCTCAGGCTTGTTTCATGTAAACAGGAGCTCAACACATTCTCTAACTACAGGGAGATCTTACCAGTCCTTAGCATGCCCCTTCATCCAGGGAGATCATCTCAAAGACTATGAAATGTTCTCCCTCTACTCACCAATGTTTGGCCTCACTCAAGTTTACCTTCAGCTACTTAGTTTTCATCCATGGCTGAGTCCTTTCAAGTGACAGGGTGACCAGCATGGCAGTAAAAGCAGCTATCATGTACTATCTCCATGCTGCTAGCACTAGGATTAGTGTCAGACAACAGGTCTAATGATTTGGATATATTTTCCTATCACTGTTGTTGCCCCTTACCCAAGGATACCCTCCTGTTGTAAGTGCTGCAACCTCTGCGAGCTAAACCACAGTTTCAAACAGCATTTTCAGAACTGTGTGCTGAACACCTGTGAGTCATTTTATAATGCTGGCTATGTTCAGGAATTGCACAATTAATGCACGGGTAATTTGAAGACAGAAAAAGAAAAGGCAACGTTTTGTGAATATGTCAGTCGCCCTGAATCATTTGCTCAGTGTGGAGAGGTCTGCCATATGGTTCCCATTTTGCCACTTTGACACACCTGGACTGAAATCAGTGACATTCACTGCTTGAGTCAACGCTGCCTGAAAAGAGGGGAGGCTGCCAAGCCAGGCTCTTTCATGTTACTGTTTGGTTGTTGTTCTGCTGAAATGTCATCCTCTTTGATATTCGAGGCAGATACATGAATAAATTAAAGGAAGAGCTTGTGCTGAGTGCCATGAAAATGGCACTTGTGCATTTGAATGGACGTGCAGGCTGCATTTGTACAAGCATTCAGCCTGCAGCATACAGGGCTCCACAGAAAGGTACCTGCCGTGACACAGGAACAAGCAGCTGGAGCAAAGGGCATATTCACCTATTTTAACATGTAATTCCAAAATATAACCTTTCCTTTCAGTTATTATTTATCTAATTGCACAGCCAAATTTAGTCAATGCATTTGAAAGCATAATTAATTACAAAGCACTTTGTAGCACTCTATCCTGCACCTCATGTAAGCCAAGCTGCTGCAACAGAGATTTGATTTTTGGACGGATTTTCATCACACTGTGAGCACTGAAAATAATTAGTGAGCCAGGAGGGCAGTTACTTTTATCCTGCTAATTGGATATGCTGGCAGTTCTATGCCCTTGCGGTCAGACTTTGGCCTCATTCGCACAGCTCCAACCAGTGGGATTACTTCTCTTGGGTGGTCATATGTGCCTTTAAGACTATAATTCACTCTTTTCAGTTTTGTAGGAGTGGAACTGTGCTGTGTGAGCCATGGTTTTGCTCTGAAGGGATTGGAATTTGAGTTGTGTTATTAAAGCCATGAATGATTACCCGCGGCTTAGGCTTGCGAGAGACATGGCAAGCCTGGTCCACTTTGCAGCTACCATCAGAGCCTTCAAAAGAGTCTAGTCCAGCCCAAGGGACCCTCACCAGTGATTTGCACCATTTCCTATAGTTGTGCAAGGTTTGGGAGAAAGTGTTTGGGGAATCTGGCAGAGGAGTTTCACGGTGATCTGGTTTTGGCAGCAGTGTCAGCTCAAGAAATTCCCCTCTCCTGCCTTTGCACTGCAGTTCCCTGACCTCTCAGTTGTGCCAACACAACTGTTTGCAAAGCAGTGTGGTGCCCTAGATGAGTGACATAACCCAGACTAAAATCACCTCTTTTTTCCTTCTCTTTTTTTTTACAGTGGAAAATGGCAAAAGGGACAGTAAACTTCTGGGAGAGAAGGAGTGGCTTAGACACCATCTAAGCAGGAATTGCCACTGAAGCCTTAAACATTGAGAAACTGCTACTCTCAGTGAGTTAGTTTATTTATTTATTTAGTCCCAAAACATTTTGTGCATGCAAAGTGGAAGCAAAACAAAATTGGCAAAAAATAAAAGCATGAGGCTCAGGTCAAGAAAGATGTGGAATAAATATGTAGCTGAGTAAGGTAACAAACACCATTGCAGTTTGCTACACAACAATGGCAGTGCTACATATTTAAGTCATGAAGCCTTAAATATGTTGTTCCATGTCAAAATGACAGACCCAAGACCCAGATTTGTTTGGCAGAGTCCAGCAAGTCAGCAAGTACAACTTAAGAATGGACAGATAGAAAGAGCAGTACCTCATTAATTCTTACAAAATAGTAGTTGTTATTGTCAAGTACTGATGTTAAGCGTTTCTTTACATTACTTTTCACAGGGAGAAAAATTGACAAGTTCAGTAAAACACAACTGAGAATCTTCCTCAAAGCCTATCAGATCTTAACAGAAAGGAAGATATGTAAGCTCTAGAAAAAGGGAAGATTAATTGGAGAAGGGAAGGATAAAGAAGAGTTGCTTTGACAACACCAAGAAGTAATTGGCTGGTATTCGGTTTTTGCTTTTTCAACAACAACTTAAAATCTTCCAGCTGCTCAAGACTACTTTTTTTTCTTTTTCTTTCTTTTTTCTCTCTTCTTTTTTTTTGGGGGGGGATGGAAAATGAAATCCCTTTTCCAGACTGATTCTAATACTGATGTTGGTAGCGTCATCTTTGACCACAGCTTTCTGAGAGTGAGCTATTTGCATTAATGCAATAAGGGCATAATGAAAACAGTGATAGATATTAATGTGATTTAATTCCAGCAAAGTACATAAGTAATGATAGTAGCAGTACTGGAAGCAGCTATACTTGCAGTTTGTCTCAGCACCAGCACCCATTCAGAAATCATGACAATTATATTTATTAACCCAAGGTTTAGAAGTCTATTTTAAATTCCAGCCTGTGTGTGGATGGTGGAGATAGTAAATGTTAAAAATGTAATGATTTGCTTTACAAAGAGAACAATCTTTGACAGATTCAGATTTACTAACTTTAAAGTGCAATAAAATAAAACATGACAAAATCAAATGCATGCAAATAAAATAAAAGGCTTTAATAAAAATACTCCCTGGAGGGGTACGGACAGATGGCTTAAAAGGAGGTGAAATAATCATATTTTCCCCATAAGAACAGGAGAACGGAGAGCCACTTGCAAATTATCCAATTAAGCCTGAATATCAATCTGGAAGAGGGTGTCGATTTTTAGAAAATATCCTGTTGTCCAGAATGACCCAGCAAATATTTTCCACACACAGATGTCAGCCTGTCCATTGTGAGCAGTGACTTAAGAATTTACCACACGCAGCTTGCACCGAGCAAGCGCAACTGCGCTCCTTCTTCAGAGGAACAGGATGATTTTCCTCCTCGCTGGCTCTGATGGAGTTCTTCAGGGACAAAATTAAGGCCAATTTTTAGAGTCCACAGTAGGGCTTGCAGTCCTCACCAGTTGCCATACTTTCACTTGCAGTTTGGCAGGTATCATGCAAGTGTTTGCAGCACAATAATGCATTTGCCTGCAAAATATTCTTGTGTAAGATACTGCTTGAAATGTTGCTTATGGAAACCAGATAAAAGAAGTTCTGAAAATCAAAGCAAATTTGCAAATCCTAGTTTGCAAATATTTTCATTGCTAATCATCCAGCTCTATGGGCAGAGATTTGCCTCACCTAATGCTGGCTCTCTAAAAGTTAACTGCATAGTTTACTTATGTCATTTGAAAGCTCTCTCTGTAGATGATAGATAGAAATGGACACTTTCAGAAGGCAGCTTGTTCTGACACTATGAGATATCCCTGTGAGGAAGATGAACCACTCCTTGGAGATGCATGTATATCCTGACTGCACGGATATGGCTGGCTTACCGAAGACGTGGCTGGGACAGATGACTTCTCAAAGTGATTCTTTTTTTTTTTTTTTTCCAGCTAACGAGGCTTTGGTAGGGCCTTATAGGAGAACGCTGCTGCTCTCATCCTGTTTATTGAGAACATTCATCCTTCATTCCCACATATTCATTCCCATGGGACTGGAGGGCCCAGTTTGAATGGAAAAGGATTGCACCTCCTCTGCTTTGGTCAGGCCCAAAGAGCACAAAGGAAAAGATATCCTGCAATAGCAGCCCACATCCCTATCACTCACCATCCTGCTAGACCTTGGCTTTTAATAGGGCCAAGAGAGACACTTCCAGCTTTTATGAAAAAATCTTGGTGTTAAGACAACCACAGCACAAGAGACAAAGAATGCTTCTGTGTCCCAAACTAGACACTGAGGCTATGTCTAGACAGATGCATTGAGCAGTGCCAGGAGCGCTCCTGAGCAGCAGAACTTATTCACCTATGCCGCTGAAGCAGTCCCCTGGCATGGCTCAGGCCCATGCCAAATAATTTCACCACAATCTGGTTTGGGAGATAGCCTGAGCCAGGACTTATTCCCAAATTCCCAACGTGAATTTGAGTGCAGACCCTATCTGGAGGGTAAGAAAGCTTTGCAGCATGAGCATGGGTCATTGTGTGTACTCAGTTAACCCAAGTGCCAGAGAATGGTCTTGGGAAGGTTAATACCACAGATGTAGCCGAAAGTATCGTATCAGCTTGCTGCCTGATAGGTTAGACAATAAGGATAATACTCCATGCTGAAGTTATTAATTCCATGCTTGAAGCCCACGTATTTTGACAGAGGAACAAATCTTTTCTTAGCACTGCAATTCATTTTTCCATCTTCCACTTTAGGATTTTTCTCTTCACATTTGCAAATTTTCAGGCCATTTAGCTTTGACTTACGAACACCACTTTGGAAACATTCAACTACAGTGCCTGCAGGCAACAAAATTTACTGCATAGCCAACAGCTAAAAGCTGTCCCAGGGACTGCCCTCCACAGTCACCCATGGCAGCCCCTATCAAGAGGGCAATCTAATGGCAGCTGACTACTACCTGAAGGGTAGGTAGCTACCCTTCAGGTCGGATTACGGAACCAAAGTATTTTCAGTAATAGCAGATTGCATAGCAAGAGGCCACAGCCACAAATCACAGTTTGGGGAGGTTGGGTAGGGACAATAGGAAAATTGCCTCCACCGAAGAAAATCACAGAACATTGCAACAGGCGACTGAGACTGGTTGTGGAGTCTCCATCACAGGCCACTTTCAAGCCTCTGCTAGAGAAAGACACAGCCAGACTGATCTAGCACTGGTGATGGTCCTGCTTGAAGCAGACAGCAGGACTGCATGAGCTTGAGAGTCCTTTCTAATCAAAATATCTATGATAAGTAAGTTGAATGTTTCTAAAAAAAAAAAAAATCTCTATTTGAGAGTGCTAACTTCCAGCTCTTCCCTTTTTCTGTATTCTCTGAGGTCAGTCAGCAACACCCAGAGGTCAAATGGGAAGGATTATTTCTTTGGTATGCCTTCCTCTTCCTCACACTTGTACAATTCTTCTAACCTCTGCAGAGCTGTGCAGATTTGCCTAAAGAAAGAATCTGACCTTTTGACAACAGAGTTATCCAGCAATTTGTTGTAGTTTGAAGCCATTTCCCCTGACTCCCTCTTGGTTTTTCCTCAGCTCCTTTGCCACCAACAGGAAGGTTTGCTATGCCTGGAATGTAAAGTTTTGGCCACCACTCGCCAGGTCATAATTCCCAATGCAACAACATGCACCAGAAACTTGGTTTCAGCCAGAAGCTTATCCCTTATGCAATGGGCTGTGCTTCAGCAGAATTGCCCAAACATGTTTTTAGATTATTTTTTCCAAGTAGAAACAGTAAAGAAAGGTAAGTTTATTAAAAATTATGCATAGCCTCATGAAATAGCAGACACACTAGGCTAAAACAATAGCAGTGGCAGAGGGAATAATCATGCATTGTATACATATGATTTGTATTATAGATATTTGTCAGGTATATATTTGTAAGTAAACACATACATCTATCTGCCATTACAGATAAATATATGTTTGCATATCTATATAAGAATCTATAAAATGACAACAGAATTATTTTTCAGATGAACCAATTTCTAGCTATATCCTGCGTGATTATGGAGGTAAAATGCAGATATGGCATAGAATTGCAAAAAGTGTGGTAAGCCACTTGATTCTGGCTGCCTCGCTTGCTTTTTCTGCACCATGCCACCTCTGTAGCATTTCTGTTAAAATTTAGCCTGGGAAACTTCAAATCACTGATATTTAATACGAATATACAGTAAAATAACCACCAAGATTTGCTTCATTTCATTCAGCATCTCACAATGCTACAGGAGTATTCAACATCCAGTAATCTACTCTGCAAAAACGGCTAATCAGTATTAGGATGGAGCCTGAGATCTTCATCACAGCAGAGATCAGCTTTTAATGAAAAAGCAAATTATTTGCTTTACAATTGATTTTCTCTTTAGACCTTCCCAAAATATAATGGAAGTTCTTTAAATGAATTAAGAGTTAGAAGAAATCTCTCACAAACCAGTAATGCCTTTCACAATAGAAGACACTTTTCAGGTGACATTTCAGCAGACCTTAAAACCATAATCCTATTATAGACAAGTAATGGTATGATACATATTTTCAGCTAGCATTTTACGAGCTATAAATTAGTAGTTCCTCCCAGCCTGGTGGGTAAGACTCTCTGACTTTTAGAAAGTAAGGCAGTTGTCAAATTAGTGGGAGAATGCATTTTAAAAAAAGAAAAAAAAATGCTGAACATTTTTCTAATAGGTTTTCTGTAAAATGTGTGGCAGACGGTGAACACATAATGCATCAGAAAGCTTGGACTGATGTTCTTTTGGGATGTCTTGCACAATTTACTTTGGTGCTTTTTCAGATACAGCTCACTGAGACTTCCCAGGAAAGCAAATTACCTCTATTAAAAAAAAAAAAAGTGTTTATTGTTAAGATTTCCTTTGTTTCTAAAGCAAATGTTAATGGAATAATTGTTTTTAATGGATGGTCAGCAGACCGTCCATTCAGCAGAATGGATTCAGCAGAACTGCACAGAAGAAAATCCACAGCAATCCAAGAGGTTTCACAAGCAAGAATGGAATGGAGCACCCCAGCTGCTGCCACCATCTTCTGTGCTATTAAGCTATAGGCCTCCCTTGGACCTCAGCTTTAGGCTCCTGAGGATATGTGCGGCTTAGGGTCTCTTTCCTACCCTGTCCTCTTAATATACAAGGTGGGGATTGCTAAGTTTGGGTGTTACTGGGTTGCTGCATGATTGCCTCAGGTGAGGGTCATCCCAGATGGGCAGTCAAGAGAAGACAAGGCCAGTTGCAGAGCCAGCACAAATTATCTGCATGGCAGATCACTGTCTGGTCACCCTCTGGCAGCCCATGGTCTGCAGAGGCTTCCTGAGCTCTTTGAGGGCTGACATGTTCACGCTACATAAGAGCCAAGAAACACATTTTGGGCTCCAATGTTTGGTCTTCTCAGCTACGTTGTCCCCTCCTCAAGCATTTTCATGAAAATCACACACTTTGTCAAACACTGACAACAGAAGAGCATGCAAAAAGCAGAAGGAAGAAACATGTATATATTCTTGTCACACATCTGGGACACACAGATGACAAGAAGTCCCGCTTTCTTCTTCTCTCTACTCCTTACAACACAGATGTGTTTGCATTAAGGTCTTCACCTCTGCTGTTTGCCCCTGTTACCTCTTCTACCTCCTGACTGGCTTTGGTTTTTAATTCAAAGCTTTTTAAAGCTGGGGCTGGACCTTCCTCCATAGCCCATAACAGAATATCTGACACTGAATTCCTGTCCGGAGGGACGTTCAGCATCGCTGCTTCCACAAATCACAGAAGAAAAGTGCACCATCCCTGCTGTCAGGACCGCCAACTCCTGGTCCTTGTCACAAACAGGCAGGTGCTATTTTCAGCACTGTAACCGGCTTGTCTGGCAAAGACATATCCTGTAGTGAGAGTACTGTGACAAAAAAGAAAATGACTCAGGACAGAAACAGACACAAAAATCATCCACCTTCAAAGTAAATGCATCAGAACCCTAATTGCAATTAAGAAAACAACTCCAGAATCCTGTCATCATTTGCTGCTTCCAATTATGTCCTGCATTTCCAAAACATTTCCTTCCCCACCTCCACACTGGATTCAAACACACAAACAGTAAGGTAGAGAGGATGAAGGAAGTGCAGAATTGATTGCTAATTCTCTCGGGAGGAACTGGCAATACAGAAAATGTGAACAAATTTTCCAAGAATAGTAGCTAGAGTTGGATTAGGATCCATGGACATCTCAAAAGTGGTGTTGGGAATCACCTTTCTCCCTTCTAGTGGCTTTTGTTAATTGGAAAGTCCCCAGTACAGAATTACAATGACAAAAAGAAGCTTTTTCAGGGGAGAAGACTTTCCTCTACTTGAGTGCTCGTGAATTTCTCCAGGCCAGTGACTCAAATGACACTCAATGGTGAAAACTGTGAAAAGCTAGTGGTGTTTTAGGAACCTGTGAAGAGACTGTTTGATCACCTGCAATGCCTGGATTTCCTCAAGAATATATTGAAGCCCTAGCTGAACATTAGAGCTCTGTGTACACAGTGACACATCACTTTGCTCTACTGCGGACATCGTAAAAATAGCAATTAAAATTGCTATTTGCCACCATTGTCACCACCAGGAGACTGAAAGGAGGACTAAGCAATCAGTTGGCTGCTTATTCATGTGGCCGCCTTATCCATAATCTCCATCCACTTCTGTGTCCCATCACTATGAAACAATGTCCTATTGCATTATCTCAAAATAGGCAGTTCCTCAAAGACAGCTATCTATTTCTTGAAGCACAGGGCACTGCAGACTTTGTGTCTACAAATGCAGATGATTGACTGGTTTGATTCTCATTTTATTCTATTCCAGTTTTCTTCAGCACATTTGGCAACAGATCATCAAGTGAATCTAAACAGTAGTCTGAAACTCCCTAGTGCCCTAAACTTTTGGATAATTAAATTCAGTACACGCATTCCCCTGGTATGATAGGCATTAACATTGAAACAGATATTCTTTCCCCTTGTGTATTTTTTTAAACAGATGTTTCAATATCCTGAGAAAGGCTGAACTATAAGCCTCAAATATGTGTATATTATAATATACTCAAAACAGATTAGAGACAAAATGTTTTCCATCTAGCAGCCACTGCTTGTTGCAAGGACAAAAAAAAAAAGCAGCATGAAAAGTAGCACGAGTAGCTCCTGTATGGCATCCACCATCACTTACAGTCCTAATGCCAACCGTCAGGTTTCCCAGAGTAGGATCAGTCTTCTATTGCTTGTGACAAAGCTCTGGGGCCTCTGACCAGTGGGTACCCCAAAACCAGGCATACAGAGCTTCTCCAGCCTCTGCTTCAGCGAGTTGCAGGCAAAGGATGAGTCGCTTCAAGGACTGCAGCCAAAAGACTTAGGCTAGAGGGCCACAGATGAACCCTATGGCCTGCCAAGGGTCTTTCTCACTGAGTGATACGACATGCTGGATGCTCTGTGACAGTACCTAAAGCCTGGAGCATGATGAGAGCACATGGGAAACAGATGGTTTCGATCACTCGCTTTGAGCTATCAACAGACTGTTCTGCAGAGCTTGCTCAGGTCTAGTCATCATCTCAAATGGTGTTAAACCAGGTGTGGGTTCCTAATTATTTCTGTCAGCTAAGAGGTGAATTCACGCAGTAGAAGTTTGGCTATGTTACTGTTACTGTCCTTCTCAGAGAAGATAAGCCAGAGAGATTTCCCAAGCCTCTAAAACAGTAGGAACATCACTCTCCTTCCTTGCATAAACATACCCAAGCTGGAGGTTGTCAGTTGCCATTTACATGAGTTGTGGGAGTGCCTTACACTTCAGATTTAATGAGTAAAACAATACCACACATGATTGCAGAGTATGTCTTTGAATCTTCCCTTAGATAATGTGACAGGGTGACCTACATTTTCAACAAAGTACCTAGAAAAAAATCCTCTTATGCAGGAAGTGTTGATGAGTTGTTAGAGGTAGGAGCATGAAACAAACTGCAGGAAAAGCACTTTGCATCTTACCTTACAGCTAGGAGAATTTGGGTCCAAATATTGTAATTCTGGAAGATATCAACATTCTTAACCCTTGACGTATGGATATCTTTGCAAAACAGAGCATTTTTCCCCGCCTATCACCAAGTCATTATAAAAATAGTTAATTACAGAAAATTCATTATAGAAACAGCTGATTTTTCATGGGTGGATTATCCAGGTTGAGAATTAATCATGGGGAGAGAGTGAGGTGCTTTGTGGGAGCCAGCATGGATCTGGCATTGGTGTCACTCCTTTCATTCCAGTCTGCCCTGTGTGTTTACCCACAGATAACTATGTCCCTGGCCTTTTTCTTTATAAAACCATGTCACATCTTTGAACAACTTGGCTTATGCAGGTTTTGTCTGATTTGAGGCTTTGCTTTTCCTGGGTTAGTTTTCCT
The DNA here is from genome assembly GCF_000705375.1 of Tinamus guttatus. The sequence goes on from NW_010583003.1 coordinate 202,582, forward strand.
TTTCTTCTCCCTTTGGAGAAAAATTGATCAGAGTGACAAACCCAAAACAATCTCAGAGCTGTTCGTGGCCTACCTGACATGAGGTGGATGGTCTTGGTCCACCTTACCCTTAAAGGGGAGAAGTGTGGGGTAGGTAGAGCAACATCCTGTGTAGATGGCTGGCAACTGGTCACTAATTCTTTCCTAGCTGGGAGACTTTCTCACTGAGCAGAGGAAAATTATATTCAAGCATAGAACTGTAAGACTATTTTTCTCCCCTAAGACAATCAAGATAGATACAGTTCAATGAGAAATATTGGGAACAAAAACTTTCAGTAAGTGAATATTTTTCAAGTAAAAATTTCTTCTGCTCTAAATCCTGTAGTTTTCCCTCTCGCAGATATTTGGCTTTTGATCTGCTGATAGCTTCACTCTGGGAGCTGGAACCACGAGGAGAAGGCACTTTAATGCACATGTAACACATATAATTAGGAAATCAGCCAGCAGTATCTCTAGCAGAAAATCTCCAGTATTTCCCAAAATCCATCCAGGACCATGATTTGCCTTTATCTGTAATGCAGCAGGGAAAACTTCCAAAGCACATGCTAGGAGAAGCTATTCTTAAGCCTAAAAAGCAGTGTGTAAATCTTACCTAAATATTTTGTAGGAAAAGCCAGAACTCCCTCTGTGACACCCAAATATAGACTTGCTTTTCCTCCTTTCCATGTGCCAACACACCATATGAATCTGCAGCACATGAGCTAAAATGACAGTATCACACTCATGGGGACTTTACCTGCCTTCACTCTAGCAGCACTTCCAGAGAAGTGGGCAAGACCAAATCACAGAAATCTGGCTCCTTGAGGAGACCACAACCTGATTTAATCTGCTCAAAACCTTGCGAAGAACACGAATGTCACATCCAGGAAGCTCCACCTAGTAAAGGAAGATGCCACCAGTGGTCATTTGACTTTTCAAACCAAAGCACGTCTTGATCATAACCCTGCACATTGACTGTCACAGTAGTACAGAGTCTGGACCATTAAGGTCAACAAAACAGCGGAGACATTGGCTGTTAGGGAGCTTGATCTCTCACTGAATTTCAGGCTGTGCTTCAGACAAAGTCCCAAAGTCACTTTTTTTTCCTCCCTTTTTGTCTGGTGCAGAGCAGGGAGACAACAGCACTCCCCAGGCCTAGTTTCAAAGCAAAGCGGCAATCTCCCTAAAGAGGTCTGTCCCCACTGAAGTCCTTCCACATGTGTAAACCCCAAGCTTCACTCTAAATCTTAATCAAATCTGAAGTTTAAGAGCACCATCTACCTTGATCCTGCTTTAATCCAAAGTCATTGTGGAGCATGCTGGAATGCTTTGTCTCATTACCCCCTGCAAGCAGAGGACCCACTCCGTGGTCTTGGGTCATCTCCATTTCCTCAGGCATGACCACTAGAGGGAGGGACTTGCAATGTGGTGGTAGCAGCTTTGGCCTGGGCAAACAGAAGTCTCCAGTGACTCCCCAGCACCCCAAAGAAAAGGGAGGAGCACTGGACCTGTACAAGTTCAACACTTTCAGGTGTATCACGGTGTGGGAATCCTTGTTTCATGGCACAGGATGAGTCAGCTGCCTTTTGCAAGCTTATCAGTTTAAATCGTTATTTTCCAGCTTCTCAGCAGGGTTTGCTCAATATGAAAACAGACTACACAGGGCATTAACTCGTCTGTCTTGGAGCTGCTCCAGCAAAATGAAGAATTGCCAGTGTGTGAGAAAATTCTCCCCACCAGGAATACCACTCTTCTGAAAAATGACTATATTGAGTGTTGGTCTATTGTCCTTTTTTTTTTTTTTTTTTGGTAATGAATGGCGTGAGCTCAGTACCAAGCTGTCATCAATGCGTTTTTACAAAGAACAAACTCTTCAAGAAAACATTTCAGGAAACATTGCAGTTTAGGCTGTGTTCTGTAACCCACACAAAGGAACACAATTTGGTCCATCCCTACTAACCCAAAGCTCAGATGCAAGTTCCCCTAAAGGTTCACCAGCAGTTTCAAACTTACTGAATGGACTTGAGGATGGGCAGTTTGCAGCAAAATGCAGGAAAATATTATTTTTCATATATAATGAGAGAGTTAAAGCAGCAAGTTCAGACCCAAGATCAAGTTACCAGCATGACATCAATTAAGCAGGCACCTTTAGCATATGCAAACTCATCTTCTCACTGTGAACTAAGGTCAGTTAATCAAAATAGCTTGTATTTGTCACAAGCTAAAAGTGCACATGTGGACAGCTGCCTTCAGTGACTTGCAGCACGTGCTTTCCCACACGTAAGTGGTAATGCATATGAGTCTAGAGTTTGTTTTGAGATTTTGCAAATATTGTAACTGCTGTGCAGTGAACTAAATCACATACCACCAAGAGAAAAATGTTCAGATGTTTTACCAATAAGGAGGTCCATATGGGCTCATGAACTCATTGATGCTTTTGAAATCCTGCTGTTTTACTGAATAACAATAATTACTTAAGGTTTCACATACTCCAGCACTTTGTATTTGAAAATTTATGCATGTATTGTAGATTGCATTAAACAAATAAACAGTCTGGGTTAATAATTGAGTATTCTGAGCACAGGTTTCCTGGGGGTCCTTCTCACTTCCTGCACAGGGGCGGCCGATGGCCTCAGGGTCTGAGCTCACGCCTCCTCTTCCTCTCCTTCCTGCTTTTTTCCCTCGATTCCAGATTCACGCAGGAATGGCTGCGTCCTGGGCAGCATGCTTCTGGGAGGCTGCTTCATAATTCAGATAGACAGTGGGCAGGATTTGGGTTTTTGCCCTGTAGCAGGCCCTCAGAAAATAACAAACCCTCGTCGCCCCCAACACAGAAAAACCACTTCTCTTACTTTTCCCCCTTTCCTACACAAGGCATTTCAAAATAAATAAAGATAAGTGCCAGAGCACTATTTACTCACACCTCTTAATCATTTTCTGTTTATTGTAACACAAGCCAGTGCTTTATTACATGGGTTGCCTATTTCCCCACATAGACACCCCATATCTGAACCTCGGACTCTCTGCCTAGAAAAACAACTCCAGGGCAAAATCAGAAAACATTTCCCGATGCTATTTCAAGTCCACTGAGCAAACACCAAAAACTCTACCTGTCCCAAAGGAATGACATTAATATTTCTGAAGACAAAGTGCCCTTGTACAAAGGGTTCTTCACTCTGTTAGCCCAGAGCCAAGCCAGTAAAACCCAAGCTGACCCAAGCAATGCCTAAAACAGGATAAGCTAAAGGCCTTTGGACAATGAGAAGCAACAACAACCCAGAGAAGGCCCTTGTTTCCCTTTGAATGGAAGCTGGTGCAAGACTTGAGCCAAAGATCCTCCTTTCCAATCAGCAAGATCTTCTGCAGACCAAGCGTCACTTCCAAAAAATAAAAAGGCCAAGTTTCAGGTTTCCTCATGCTCTCTGTACAGACATAGCTGTGCCTTGCACTGCGCTGTATTAGCAGAGTGCTGCTAGTGCACTGGTATGATGTGTCTCTCAGACCTTGCCACTCATTTTGTAAGGATATGGAAATACCCCCAGCTCTGAAAATGTTGCTGCAGCAGCATGAACATAGTGCTGGGAGTCAGAGAGCTATTTATTTGCATTGGTTCTGTCATTCAGGAATGGCTAAATAGACCCAGATGAAAATACATGTCAGACGAAACATGGCAAGGGATGATAAAGTGCAAGTGAGTGGGGAGGTGACAACAAGGCAGGAGTGAGAGGGGCTCATCTTCAAAACAACTGTTTCCTTTCAGTGCTTTGAAAAACAACCATGTGAAAGAGGGATAATTGATAACTGATGCTTGAAGAAAAGCAGCTGATCCCTGACACGGTGGCCACCTGCACCAGTGACAGCCGGTGACTTAGCCCCGCTGCTGCTCAGTTGGGCTGCGTTGCTCACTGGCCGGGTCACCGGCTCCCTTCACCACCCTCATCCGCTCTTCTCCTCCCAGCACCTGGATGCCCGGCAGTGCTACTCTCCCTGGAAATCCCCCGCCCTTTCTCAGGCTACCTCGATTTTGCTGTTTGTAAGCAGTCTCTCCCAGTTCCTCCTATGCTGGAGGAGAAAGGAATTCCCCCACATTATAATCCATTTAATCCAAGACCACACCATAAGGCTTTTTTTTTTCAATTATCAGGACACCTGCTGAAAGTATTTCCAAGCAGGTGAGGAAGCTCAGAAACACCATGTCACATCACCGGCATGTCTACCTGGCATTTCACATGTGATACAGTAACACTCATGCTTCAGTGTGCTGCCACGTAAGGAACCAAACTTGCCTCTTCATCAGCCATCCACCTTTTTTGAAAACAAAGACCTTCCATAAGAAAGCACTGTGGCTCATTACTTCATGGGAGCATTTGTCTGATGGTCTTCACTCACCATTTCAGTCTCTCCGTTGGATCAAGCTGAAATCCTTCTGGAGAGGCAGCAGAGGCCACGCTAGATTTCCAAGCGTGCCTAAGATGGCTCTACATGTCCACGTTTAAGCGACAGAATCAGGTCTGTGGTGTTCACACACAAGGCATCTTGCAGGATTTGGAGCTCCTGCCTCCTGCTCAGCCCAGTGCAACCTGGGTTCAATAAAATGTGCAGGACAGAGATTTCCACATGGTCTGGAAGGACAACACAGAGCATTTTTTGGCATTGAGTGGCAGTTGCTCTGCTGTGCACCTGAGGGCCCCCACGCAAGGGAGCACAGCCTGATATCTCCCATGCTCACGTGGCAGCATGAGCAGAATACATGGAGCACTCAAAAATACAGGGCAAGTTGCCGGGCTGGGAGCTGCAGGCTGATGCAGCAGCCTCCGCTTCACTTTCTCTCACCAGTGGGTTCACTTCAAAGATGTTGATGCTATTTTAGTGCCTTGCTTTATATTTATTTCTCCTTTTAATCTGTGTGATGAGTTAAAAAATGCCATATGTCTGTTTTTATATTCCTTGGGCTTCACCCACACACACGCACACCCCGTTCACACACACGCACGCACACACACCGAGTTTCCAGTTGACTAAGGAATGCTAAACATTCGTCTGTGGCGCCACGGAGCCACCAATCTACCAATGCATACATCCAGTGTGGGTGTACCAAGAGATATAGATGCCATATGGAGACCACAGCTGACACATACAGCTTGGGACAAATGGAAGAGAAAACTGTGCCACTCTCACTTACCATGGAAAATTTTTCTTTTTCTGAAAGTCATTACTTGCTTTGGCCTTATTTCTTCCTGATAAACCAACCCACAGTCGCCAGATTGATGTCAGAGTAGAGCTGGAGGGAAAGATGTGGTGCAGAGAGAGGGCAGGTCGCTGAACGCCCCTCGCCGACGCCTGCAAAGCCTGGCTGGACTCAGGCACACAGTTGTACTACGCCCACCCACCGACTGGCAGCTCCGCATCGGCGCTCCCAGGCCTGCCAGGAAAGAGCTGGCTGCGTTCCTGCCTCCCAGAGCTCCCTCCCTTCGGGGGACAACATACACTTCACCTTCTAAAAACTGAACTCATAGCTGTTTTATACAGCCAAGTGATAACTGATAGGCAAAGAAGAAAGATCCAGTAGAGCAAGGAGTTTATGGTAGGTTGAGAAAAAGACAGGAGTAGAATTTAATTATACAGATGTTATGGTGATTAAGGTCATCTGAGTAGGTAGATGGATTTGCAAACCCGGGAAGTTTTGCACTGGTGGCAGTAGTTTCTTCCATCTCTGTCGTGTCTACATTTAGAGCTGATCTAGACAATGCAGCCCTCGGAGTGCCTAGACGCAGCCGACCTTGGCAGCCCTGCTGCCGCTAACGACAAGCAGAGCCGCACCGACACTGGTGCAACGCGTTCAATGTTCAGGACAGACTCAGCCCCCAGCAGCACTCAGGCAGCCTGATGGGAGGTTTTTGGGGAGGAGAAGAGCCATGATTTATTTATGAAGGAGGCTGGCACCGATCCACAAGGGAGGTTTGGAAGTGGGAGGCTTGCTCACACTCTCCTTATGCAAAGAGAGCAGTAGCACCATCAGTGGAAGCCTGGCTGAACAAAGAGCAAAGGGCTGGGCTGTCTGGGGAACATTTTGTTCTGCAGTGTGAAATGCATGCCGAGCCTAAAAGCTTGGTTTCGGGTGGAGCTGGGGTGGTCATGCCTCTTGCTGCATGTGGGCGATGCAAACAGCAGTGCTGCCCTCAAGCCCCACAAGGCCAAATTAGTGGTTCGGGAAACAGAGCTGGGCAAACCCCAGGCATTTAACCCCTAAAATAAAGCTTCTAGCAGGCAATAGCTGGTCATAAATAATATCAAAATGTCGAAGATTTTTGCTTCCCCACTCATAAATAATATCAGATGAAGTGAAAAATTACAAAATGTCGAAGATTTTTGCTTCCCCAATGTCAAAGCTGCTTCCAAAGCTTAAACAGTGCTGTGACGTTGTGGTGATGGTGGCAGTTGTTAACATTTCTCAAACTAACATTTCAATCAACAACCATTGCTTTAAGTCAACCCAATCCAACCTGAAAGCCCCAGCACTGACACAGTCCCGGAGAAGGGACTTGTTCGTTTCCATCAGAGGAGACGGAGGAGGAGGAGGAAAAGCCTGGTTACTAACATATGGAGGAAAACTAAAAATGTCTTGCAAAACAAGAGCAGGGGAACGTGCCTGCTCTCCTCCTCCTTCAAGCAACTGCACAGCAAGATGCTGACTGTAAAAACAAATACACCATTACAATGCAGAGGCAGGAAAAAGCCAAATCCCAATCACACAGAGGCAGCAAAGAAAAAAATTAATCAAGTAATGCCAAACCTAATAATAACATAGTCCTTGCCATTAACCTCCCAAAAAGAGAGGAAAGGAAAACAAAGGCGCTGAAATACAAAACACGAGTTTTAATGGAAAATATAAAACAAACCTAAGAATAACAAGGAATACAAGATTGCATACAGACCTCCACTGCCCTTTTCCCCTACATGTATGCAGAAAAAGAAAGGCAAAGCAAGCACCATTCCCAGATCATGGTATATCTCAAGTTGGTGAATTGGGAAATGATTTACTCTAAGCCAGTCAGACCAAGATGGCTATATTTTACTCTTCTAAATGATGGAGTCGTTCTACTGAATTTGGCATAACATCAGCACATTATAGTTGAACCCTACTCTGAATCTTTGTACTGAACAGGGCCACCCCTAGCACAGGAGTAACAAACTGCTCAGAGAGAGTGTGATTTTACAGAAGACTGAAATACATGACTTTCCTGGAGGAAAGTGTTGCTACTGCCAGAGTTTCCTACCCTTCCTTAATGTTTGCACCACACTGACTAGGTCCTGGAGTGAAAGACAGAGCAAATCAACCCAACGGTGTCTTTGTACCCAGAGGCAGTTGCAGGAAGAAATCAGGGGTCGTTCTGAGCAAACAGCAGCTTGAGGCAGGACTGTCGGGCAGAACACACACCTGTATGTGACATGCTCTTAGAGAAAAGCCTGACGAGGAGCATGTTCCTCATCCTGCCCAGATAGCGCCTAAATCTCAGAGCACCGTTTTGCCACGTCTTTGACACTGATCCTGAATCCGCAGGATGGAATTCACTTTACCTAACTGTAAACATCTACAGTGGAGACATTTACAGATGAAATATGTTTCCCAAGGGCTACCCTGGGCACACACTGGAGAGAAAGAAGCCTTTCTAAGGTGAGACTCACCTCACATAAAAGTAGGTGTTTAAAAGAGGTCAAATCAGTCAGTCTCAGTGCATGCCAATTGCTCCCCATTGGCTATAAAGGGAATGGTGTCTAGTTCAGGTGAAGATACATAGTTATGTGAGATTAACTCCATCCCTGTCAACCCTTGGCTAGTCTCTCTGGTAAGTCCCTCCCACCACCTCAGTTTCACCTGCCAGCTAGCAGCAATGATTTCTGCCTGTCTCTGATACTTCCCCTTCAAGTGCAATGTTGCTTAAGTTCTATGATTTAATTATTGTCCTTTAAGAAAGTAGTAAAAATCTCTCCCACCTGATGTCTTGTTTTTATTTTAACTGCATTGGTTTTAGCTCCTTCACTTCCTGTGCACGTATTCAGGGAAAGCATTTATTTATATTTATTTTCACAGATCAAAGGAAGAGAGGGAGAAAAAGCACTTTCCTTTTCTCCTAGGAAGAATCGCCTCCTCCCACTGGCTATCAGGTCAACCTGCTTCAAGTTACCCCCAACCAACTCTCTTGTCCACCTTCTCCCAAAACTTGGCTCCTATTTTGGGAGAGTGGCCCAACCATGAGAGGCTGCATTGACAGCATGCATGATAGAGCATTGAGAACACAAGACAAATACATTTCCTGCTTCCAATTTCTACGTTTGGACTTGGACATGGCAGGGGACAGAGTGTTTGGGCAGTGAGGGAACCCCTGTTCACTCCCTTGATCCTTTCAGCTCAACTGTGCAGAAAGGAACAGAGTCTTTATGGACTTAAATCACAAAGCTGCACCGAGTGGGCTGTTTATAAAAAGCTGAGAATTTTGCAAGCATGGACAGATTTCCACACAGATACAAAGGTGCATCCCTCATGCAAGTCTAGCCTCCTGCCAAATTTGAAACCAGGTCACAGCAGAGGGAAGGTCCATGAGGAAAGCCCACCACAGTATTTTAGTATGGATGAAACAACATGCAATTTCCTAGTTTTCCTCTTGGAAATGGATGAGTGTGGTTGGATTTTTTCCTTCCTCATGTGACTCTCCATTAAGGCAAAACATTGAAGGCAGGTGAGAAAATTCTGACACAGTTATGAGGAAGTGTCTCTATGAACTTCAGTAACAGTAGGGCTATTCACGCTGATTGTAATAAATACCTTTTGAATAATAAAAAAAGATTAAGCACAGCATAACGTTGTTTACACACAGCTTCATTTGCTAAAGTTCGGACACTGCATTTAAAATTTTCTACCCCTGCTTCTCAATAGACAAATTCTGCTCTAGACTTTACATAAATGAGATAAAAAAAGACTGCCCACACTGGCTCTTTTTCTGATTTATTCTTGTTCCTGATTCAGTCAGATATAAGTGAGATGAAACGCAGAGTCTGCACAACCCACATTTTGGGGAAGTTTAATTCAGTACCCAGTGTCTTTTTCACTGAAGTCATAGCACTGATCTTAAAAAATGTTAAAGAAGTGCAAGGCTGGCATGAAGGAAAGACATTGGAAAGCTAGGGGGTTTTCTCTTGTATTTTAAGGCTCACTTGCTGTATATGAGCATGTGAATCTGCTCCGTGTGTTGTGTTGCATAATCCTGGTGGTGTTTCTGTCACTTCCTACACTTGGGAAGCCCTGCGCTCAGAGTCATGTAAGGGTCAGCCATGAAGCCCCCATTATCCGTATACCATTATGTGTTAATCTGTACCTTACACAATCTATACACTTCCATACTCCGAAAGACGGGGATCCTTGCACAACCTCCTCCAGCACTTCACTATCCTATTGTTGAACTAATAGTGTTGAACTTATTACTGTTTAAACCCAACCTACCTACCACTATTGATGTGGAAAGCAAGTGACTACATTATGCAGCTGTCTTTTAGGTATCTGAGGTTTGATAGCATCCCCTCTGAACCCAAATGCTCCTTTCTTTCCAATAAGCCACACTAGTCAGTCAGCCTTTTTTTCACAGCACATTTTCTGGGCCACCTATCACTTACATGCTCCTCCTCTTACTAGCCCAAAGTGTTCAAAACCAGGGATATCTTACAGCTGAGGACTCACTAGTGCTGGGCAGAGCTGATGGTGTGTGTCAGGCCAGACATCTGTGCGCACATCACAACATGCCACTAGATCTCCTTCATAACTACATGCAACTTGCCCTGAGGTCTGCGCTGTTACTACGGCTCTTACAGCCCTGTCAGGCCGTAATGGCAGCAATCAAGTAATATTAAAACAGAGGTACTCAGCTGAGCCTGCCCAGCTGACAAGGGAAACCAGACATGCCATTCAGGAGGGAATGAAGCTTGCAGGCAGTGTGCATCTATTGCAGTGCCATCACAAGGAGCTGGCTAACAGTCTGCAAGGTGAGTTAGGATTAAGTGGGCGGAAGGTATTCATTTTTCACATCACAGTATGTAGAGTGATTTGCCCAGTGAATACCACTGAGGCCTCCTCTGGAAACTGGTTATCCATAGCCATCATCACATCAATGACCCCAGTTACATCCCTGCATTTGGGCCATAATCTATAAATACATAAAACCATGCAAAAGGGGAAATTGCCACTTTTGGCACTTCTGGGGTACTAGCATACTTGATGTTGCTATATTTACTGGTTTTCAGCTTCAATCCTTTCCTCACACCATCCTCCCAACCACAAGGTCTGGCCTAGCTCTGCTTCTGCTTATATAATACTCCCCCAAACAGCTTTCACATTCTCTCTGAACCGCACACAAAACCTTTGCCTTAGAGCAGAACACTTCAGCAGTGAGGAACTAGAGCAGATGCTGAGGTTACACGACCAGGGGCGATTGCCAGGCTCCCGGCTCCGCGAGTGCCCCACGTCCCCGGCGGGGGTTAGCAAGGGACACCAGCGGAAGCAGCTTTTCCCAAACACCTGCTGCTCACCAAAACTCCCCCGCCTCACCTCAGTATACATATAAATTGTTGCAACTATGTCAAAAGACCAGGAATGCATCATGGAAACCCTTTCCCTGTAACCGTAGCTGGGTGTAACATTTGCAAGTGTTAAGAGCTTATGTTTGTGCAATGACGCTTCCGTACACTGTGTTCCACCTGGACTGCAGAAAGAGGAGCTCTCCGTGACCCTTTCACAGCATCATATTTAGACACAATCACGCTCTCCTTCCATGAAGGGGATGAGAGAGGGAGCGGGGAGTTGAAATCTCCTATTTATTGCCAGCTTAAGCCGTAAGTTAAAAAGTGACAAAATTCAGGTTCCCACCCACTTTCTTCTAAATTTGACACTTTGTTGCTATCATTTTCCATAATTTATCTAAGGAAAGTGTACTCATAGCAGCGTGAGTCTAATCCATAAAACTCAAATTAAATAAATTAATTTTTTTCTATTGATAGGCGTGCCCAAGCCGCAGCACAAACAGCTCACAGCAGATAACAACAGTTGTGACTTCTGCATCCAGGGCACGACAGAGCTTGGTGTGATACAATTGCAGGAGGTAACAGACAGTGACTTCTGACTGTCAATGAAAACACTCAGGCTGACCTTAAATTTCCTTTGCCCAAGGGAGAATCCACTATTATCCCAATAGGCTATAAATGTGGGGTAAACTCTACTTAAGTAAGGAGTGAGTGTGCAACTATTTAATCAGCACCTAAGCAGAGATAGACAATACTTTTATTAGGTCAACAGTCTCTTAAGTATAGCTATGATGGCAAAAACAAACGGAGGAGAGATCAGGCAGCAAACAAGGGTGGCCACATACCTACCATTTGTATCTATTGTGAGACAACTGTGAGGCAATAGGGATCGTTTTTAAACTGATAAAATACACTGTCAGAGTAGCAAGGAGTTAATGCAACAAATCATAATTCTGCAGAGGTAACGACCCACAAGTGCGGTTTGTTCAGAAGGAGGCAGGCGACCAGGAGATGACCTGAGAGCACCATGGGGAGGCCTCTCTCCGCCCCCATTACAGCTGCTCCTCCCTTTGAATTAGTCCACTGCCTAATGGGAGAAAGAAAGAGCCCAAGGAGTGGCCGTATGGACAGTACTGGAGCATTTAAGTAGGCAGTGAGGGATCTAGATAGCCCATCCAGTTAATCCAGGCAAGCTGGAACAGTCTGAACATGAGACATCGGAGGGAACCCGTCCTAAAATGCTCAACTGGATGAGCATTCAGGTCCCACCAAGAAGCAGAGGGAGTAATAATCACAGCTACTAGACAGAATGAAGTAATTGTTCCTCAAACCATTCTGTGAATGTTTCAAGGAAAAGTTTTCTGCTGCATCTGCCCCATTAATTCTAGTAAATCTTAAAAAAAAACACGGAATCGGCTGAAACCTGCATTTCTCAATTGTTAAATTATTGGCCAGCAAAACAAAAGGGAATGTCCAATCCCAATCTGTAGTTGTTGGAAGTAGAAGAACACAAATGACAGCAGAAGGTTAAAGAAAGCTGAAGATGACCTCTGAAAACAGAAATCCGCTCCTCTTCTGCTCCCGGAATAGGACTCCCAGGGAGGGCAGTGAGATAGGGTTGTCGTAGCAGACGCTTCCATCTGCAGCTGCTTTGTGTGACAAGAAAGATGGACAAGTTGTTCTGCCACTGCTGCCACCACCCCAGCTGCAATGGAAGACACTGCTCTAGCCATCCTGAGAGCTCTTAGGCACATCTGTGAGGACCCAGCAATACCACCGCTCCTAGCAGTTGTGTAAAATGCATTCCCATCCTTGCCAGGAGCTTTTTGCAAAGGAATAGCAGGCAGCTTGACCCTCCAGTTGCAACTTATCCTGTTTCCAGGATGCAGCAAGGCATTTTTTTTTCAGTACATACACATATGTGTCGCCACAGTTGAAAACATCATAATTAGAGTTAGGAACATGCTTAGAGATTTCTCACGTGCCACCCCTGTGCCACGTGCTCTAGGTGTCCCTGCTGGAGCACGGGGGTTGGACTAGATGATCTCTAGAGGTCCCTTCCAACCTTAACCATTCTGTGATTCTGTGATTCTGTGATTTTGCCAAGAAAGGCCTAAGCAAAGATCACAGGGTTATTGTGATAGAAATCAGAATAAATTGTTTTTTTAAATAATACTCCATGCAGTGAGGCCCCAGCTAATCTGAGGCCTCCAAATGCTCTGAAAATAAAACAGGACATTTAAAATATTAATATATTTCAATAAAGTTAATAATATTACTGATTATACCGCTGTTATTTTAATACTACCACTGATTAATGGTAGCAAAAATTATAAAAGTAAAGTCATAATAAGAGCACAGGAACTATGACTGACTTTTCAAAATGGAGAATCTTGAAAGCTTTAATGTTTTGAACTAAAATGCAGGGAACAGTCCTATCAGCGTTCATCTCTTTGCTGAACAGATCGATGGTAGCCTGTGAAGGAGCAGCTAATTTGCTATCGGATCATCAGAAAAACTGCAAGAAGTCATTGCACTGAGCATTAATCTATTTGTAGTAGTGTCAAAGGACTGCATCTGGATAGATAGCTTTAAACCTATCCTCATACCGATTTTTTTCCTAAATATAAAGCTAATAATCTCCTCTGGTAACTAAAAATAGGAGCTATTAAGGGTTTAAAAACCTAGGATTGAACTAGACAGCCACAATGTAAGAAAAAGCCAACACAGAGAAGGGCCCAAAGCAAAACCTGAGATCTGAATGACTGCAGCATTATGGACGTTCAAAGTCTGGTTCCTGTAGATGTTTTGAACATGAGATACGAGCTCTCTGAGCTTCCTCTGTCCTGGAGACTCTTTCAGCCCCATAAACAGTAATGCACTGGCAATTCCAGGGTTGGTCCAAGAGCTAGCAGTGCCATAGAGGGTCACCGAAGAAGGAGAGGGAGAATGCAGCTCCTTCCTGCACACCTCCTGGGACACTCAGCACCACTGGCGTTTCTTCCCCATTGCCCATCCTCCTGTGGCCACATCTCCCAAGGAGGAAAAGGATGTTCCAAAGAGGTCTGCTGACCCCCTGCCTATAGGCAGGTGAACTGCCAAATGCTGCTGGGACAGCACTGTGCCAAGAGTGACCCCAAGAAATGAAATGAGGCCCTTCAATGCCAGGGTCTGCTGCATAGGGGCACCGAGTCTGCAATTCACCATGGAAAACATGGAAAGAAAAGGGCTGCTAGGCAGTTAAAGGCACCCCTGTCAAACTGATAGCGCAGATTGCTTTTTAAGTTCACATTCATGAAGATAAGTATCTGCCCCTTCAGAAATGAGCTCCATAGTGTGAAGACCTGCCATGACCCTACTGTAGTTAAAGCCTGGACACTCACTTCAGTCTTTGGCTGCCTTCAGTTGCTGCTGCTTCTTTGGAGGATCATGTGAGTTTTTTACGCCAGAAAAACAAAACTCACTTTATATTACATCAGTTACCTATTGACATGGAACAGCGCAGTAAGCTTTCTTGCTCATAAATAAAAATCATTAACCTAACTGGCTATTGTATATTCATCATTCTTGATACCTGGCAAGCGTTCTGGTTGTCAAGCAGGTAATATCTGACACATCTGTCCTGTTGTTTATCTCTCCAGATAAACTAAGTTAAGCACTCAGTCCTTGTATTCGCTCCTTGCCTGCTCTCCCAAGAGGTCTGACCAAAAAAGTATAGTTATATCTGGATATCTTTATACACGGTTTTAAACTCTGACAGTACTAGGCTGATGGCAGACTAATACTAATAGCATAAAAGTGCAGCTCATATTTAATCCTGTGATTAATCCCAGCTATTTACTGACTGCTATGCTAAGATAATAAACACTTAGGGCTATAGTTGGACTACCTAAATAGCGCCAAACACTCCTTCTTGAGAGCCTAAGCTCAAGGGAACAGGAGCGGTTTGGATTGGCTCACTGTGGAGCTTTCGGAGGTGACAATGTTCACATAAGGCACTTTTAAGCACCTAAAAGGCAGCCAGGATACTGCTTGGAAGGTCACATTCAGATAAAGTAGAATTTAAGATAATTTTGTGTCCAGAATCAATAAAGACAGACAAACACATACAAACTCTCAAGGTGTAAGTAACATCTTGTTATGCTACTGGTATGGATTCAGAACATAAACAGGCTTTCCTCAGGGAAAAAAAAAAGATAATTTCTGCTCAGTTAAACTGAGGTCTAGATCTAAATATAAATGTGAAGTACCTCTGATCCCAGATTTCATCTTTCACCCTAAACCAAGGCAAATATATGGTTCTTCACCCCTCCACCACGTGTTTTAAGAGTTAATAAAATTGCTTTTCAAAGTATTAAAAACAAGAACAGCATCTGAAATTCAACCTTAGAATAAAGTTGTTTTATTCCCCAAGTTACTTCAGCAACAACTGAAAAGACCACATGCAACACTAGAGAAGAGCTTCAGTGCTGGGCCTCACTTAGGACTGGATCTAATAATCCCAATACACATGCAATGGCACTTTGTGTGAAACAAACCCTGCACAGCAATGTAGCCCCAAAGACAACAGCATATTTCATATGGGTAAGAAAGTGTCCTTATGTGCTCGGATGGAATGATTCGTCCTTAATGGCCTCTCTAAGCAAGTGGAAGACAAGAAGGTGATCAGGAGTAGTCAGCATGCATTCACCAAGGGGAAATCATGCTTCATCCATCTGAAAGTCTTCTATAATGAAATGACTGGCTGGGTAGATGAAGGGAGAGCCGTGGATGTGGTTTCACTTTACATCAGCAAGGCTTTCAATGCTGTTTTCCATAGCATACTCATGGGCAAGCTCAGGGAGTATGGGTTAGTGAACTGGGGTCTGCTCAGCTGGAGAAGAGACGACTGAGAAGGGATCTTATCAGTTTGTACAAATGTCTTAAGGGAGGGTGTCAAGAGGATGGGACAAGATTCTTCAGTGGTGCCCAGCAACAGGGCAAGAGGCAACGGACACAAACTGAAGCAGAGGAAGTTCCACTTGGATCTGAAGAACCTTTTGACTTGGTGGGTGACAGGGCATAGGCTCAAGCTGCTCAGAAAGGATGTGGAGTTCCCTTCTCTGGAGATATTCAAAATCTGTCTGGATACCTTCCTGAGCAACATGCCTTAGATGATCCTGCTCATGCAAGGGGCTTGGACTAGATGATCTCAAAAGGTCCCTTCCGACCTTAATCATTCTGTGTGATTCTGTGCACTTCTCTAAGGTGGTCATGTGGGGACAGGCCTCATGCTCACTCCCTCTGACCGGACACCTGTCACTCATGAATCACCACTGGCATTTGTGGGTTACAGTGGCCTGGGCGCTGATATCAATGGGCCAGGTTCCACATCTCCTTGGGCGACTGAGGAGGTGGAAGGTGCCAAGGGCGTCTGCTTTGCAGCTTCACCTAGTGGACTGCAGTAGCGCATTTCACACCTTCGTCTCTCTGATGGTGGTGACAGCTCAAAGTCGGTGGCTTTGAGCCTTGCCCTAGCCATGTCCCACCAGGAAGGAATGATCCACAACCCTGCCAAGACCATCCACTTCCAGCTGCCTGAGAGGCACTGGAGGGTCGAGATGGAGCTGGAGAGGCGACAGGAGGCTGCTGCTCGCTGGGCAGTAGTGTTTCCCTGGAGCTTCTCCAGGTGGGTGGTGGGGCTGCCCGAGCACGTGGACCTGGACTGGGTGCCGGGCGAGACACCAGCCCAGCGGCTCAGGAGCGCCTGGCGGAGGGGCCTGACTGGCGGCCTGCGGGACCTGGGCAGATCGTGCGTGGGTAAGAAAGTGTCCCCGGTCGCAGAGCCTGTGAGCGAGCGCAGCTTGTGCCAGGCACGCGGCACCGTGCTCATGCTGGGCCTCGGGCATTCCTTGCAGTGCCAGCTTTCCGGTCCTGCTCCGGCAGGAGGAGGTGCCAGGACACCCAGGCACCCGAGGACACCCTGGAGGATGTGGTCCTCCAGCAGGAGCAGGAGCAGGAGGAGAGCGGCACCACCACCTCCGGCCCAGACAGCGCCTGGGACCTGGTGAGCGAGGGCAGCCCCCGGCAAACAGCTCTTCGTGGCCATGGCCAGGACACCCTCCCAGAGCCGCCATCCAGATCCCTTCCCTCCACAGCTGCTCTCGCCCTCTCTCAGACATTCTCTTTCCCACCCTGTCCCCAAAGGTTGAGGAGAGCCTCAACAAGGAGGTTCCCAGCATGGAGGTATCCGAGGTGCCTCCTGATGTGGAAGAGGATACAGTGATGGGTGAGCGCTGAATTGCCTGGGTGTGCAGGGCATGGGGGTGGCAGGATGAGGACATGCTGGGTGCTGGGCTGAGCACTCAGTCGTTCTCCCCTCTTTCCCCATCTTGCTCCCGGTTGCCGTGGCACAGAGGAGCCGCTTGCAGCAGAAGGGCAGCCCACCGAGCCCAGCTGCGACGACGTCATCGACGCGGTCGTCCGCTACATGTGCAAATATGTGAAGGACCTCGCCGCTTACATGGACCTGGCCATCTCTCGGGGTAGGCAGCCCAGGCGGGAGAGTGAGGGCTGAAGCCCAGCAGGAGGGGACCAAGCAACAGGGGGCTGTTGGAGAAGAAAGAGGGACTGGCAAGAGCAGGACTCATGTCTGTGCCCTTCCTGCTCCCCTCAAGGGCTGTGTCAGAGGCTCCCCAATCAGCAGGGTAGTCCTGGGCAGGTTGAGCTCTCTTTCGACCTTCTGCCTTTTCCTTCCAGAAATAGAGCTCGCCGAGGAGCTCCAAGCAATGGCTAGTCAGTTCAAGAAAACAAGCATCAGGAGGGGTAGCTGCTGGAGACTTTTGGGGAGCCCCAAAGCTCTGGTCTTGCTGGGTCATGTCCAGTCTCAGAAGTGGATGGTTTCTCATCTTCAGCCTTCTGAGC
>NW_010583003.1:220429-260946 GCF_000705375.1 Tinamus guttatus
CTAGAGCTCCTTGCTCTTCCTGAGGGATGCTCGCTCAGCTCCTCATTCTTCTGCTTTGACAGCAAAAGGAAAAGGCCGAGCTCTTCTTCCTGCCCTGTGAGGAGGAGGAAGAGCCAGCACAGCCCAAGGCCTCTGGCCCCGCATGCCCTGAAGGCAGCTGGAGGACAGAGCGGAACGGATGGTGAGGGCAGAGCTGCTCTGCACGGGCGCTGCGCAGCTCTCACGGGACCAGGGCTGTCCTGTCATGGCAGCGAGGCCCGGGGCAGATGCCCTGCTGTTTGCAGGGCAGAGGAGGGGGGAGCACAGGGAGGTGGGTGCATGGGCAGAGAGCTCCTCCTTCTGCCCTCTGAGCTCTTCTCCTCTCCTCCTCTCCCTTCTCGCAGCCTGCAAAGCAAGAGGCAGTGTCTGCAGCTGGCAGCCAGGAGGAGGTTTCCTGCCAGGCAGCAGGAACCAAACACATAAGTTTATTGAGCTCAGGAAGAGTGAGAAGGTGGGATGGGCAGCGGCTGCGCTGGCTGCACGTTCAACACCAAGACATGGAGCAAATGGACAGCCTTTTCCAGAGCGGCCGAAGGGGAAGATTCCCCAGCTCTGAGCAACGCTTGGCTCCATCTTTACAGCCAGATTGTAGAAGGTGACTGGTCCTATCTTGGTGTCAGGATGGCCATGAGCCTCACATTGTGCTGGGGAACCCCCTGAGCAATGAATAAAGAAATGAAGCTTACCAGTCAACCAAGGGCCCTGTGTCTCTGTGTTTGTGTGTTAGTGTGTTCTTTAACAAACAGCCCCTGCCCATACACACGCAAACACTCCTGTCTCTGAAATGGACGCTAGGGACAGCAAAGTGTAAAGGTCTGTTGATGATTTATTTGCAAGAGTGAACTCTTGGGTGTGCCACTGGGCTGAGCACCTTACTGCTTTTGGTGGCACTTGTGGTGCATCCCCATCCTCCTCTGTCACTCCATGCTGCGCTCTGTGCAAGCTAAGACCCATGTAGCAGACTGAAAGGAGTCTCCAGAGCAATTAGCTTTCAACTTTGCCTCACTCTGGTTCTCATAGAAGCACAACATCTCATACCATTGACCCCTTCCAGTCACATCTGCAGGCCTCCCACCCATTCCTGACACCTTTCTGACTTCTTGCAAGTTGGAAGGTTTCTCCTTCCGATGCATAGATTGCATCCCCTCCTGCAGCAGGAAAGCTCTTTGGAGATGGAGAAAGGAATCTGAAAGCTACAGGCCAGTCAGCCTCGCCTCCATCCCTGGAAAGGTGACACAACAACTCATCCTGAATGCCATCTCTACGCATGGAGGAGAAGAAGGCGATCAGGAGTAGTCAGCATGGATTCACCAAGGGGATATCGTGCTTAACCCACCTGAAAGCCTTCTGTAGGAAAAAAAGACTGACAGGGTAGATGAAGGGAGAGCAGTGGATATTCTCCATCTTGACTTCAGCAAGGCTTTTCACACTGTCTCCCCTAATATCCTCAAAGGCAAGCTCAAGAATTGGGGTTAGATGAGTGGACAGTGAGGAGTGAGAACTGGCTGAATGGCAGAGCTCAAAGGGTTGTGATTGATGATGTATAGTCTTGTTGGAGGCCTGTAGCTAGCAGTGTCCCTCTGGAGTCAGTACTGGGTCCAATCTAATCCTGTTCAAGTTGTTAATCAGTGACATGGATGAAGGAACATGGATTGAATTAACATCCTCAGCAAGTCTGCTGATGAAATCAAACTAGGAGGAGTGGCTGATACTCCAAAGGGCTATGCTGCTCTTCAGAGGGACCTGAACAGGGTGGAGAGTTGGGCAGAGAGGAACCTCAAGAGGTTCAAGAAACAATCTCCTAACAACCAGGTTAGGGGTTTACTTGGTGGAAGGCAGCCCCATCTGCCCCTTTCCCTTTTGAATGGACTCATGATGGGCACCTATTACACAGATTTCATAAACTTCTCAGACTACCAGGATCCAGTGCCATTGCTTTGAGCTTACCCATATGTGTGGAAATCATAGGCAATCTAGTGAACAGAACTATGATTAAGTAAGTAAGTCATGTGCATGGCGAGAGTCCAGCTTTTCTTGAGTAAAGGGAATGACAGACTTTGTAACTACACCTATTTTCTCCATCTTTAAAATCCCTGTTCTTTACTTTGCAAGGATTTATGGAATGCTTTCATGTCTTGAAGACTGAGATGAACAAGACTGGGGGACATAAATGGAAAGTGTAAAAAAAAATAGAAGGTACAACTGATAGCCAAAGAACAACAAAAAGTCTGAGAATGGACAAAAAGCTTGGGAGAACCTCTCACTTTCCATCATTGAATATGAAAGCGATTAATGAGAGAAAGATAAAGGACAGGAGAACTGAGGTGAACTGAGCAGACTGACACAGGTGCAGGACATTGATATTGGACATACAGCCCCAGAGGGAGACTAAGCCATGGAATTAAGCCAAATAAACATCAAGAAAGAAAAATGGAAACAGAGAATGAATGAATAAATAAATAAATAAATAAGATGACACTGGTGGCAAGAAGAAAGTGCAAACAGGAATGACACCTTACAGTCAAAGCCAGGTGGGGAATTTGCAATGGGAAGTCAATGGAGCACTTGTTGGGTGAGGAAATAATGACTTTGGATAGGAGAGCTGAAGATGAGAGAATGAGGCTGGCTAGGAATGAAAAAATGAACAGGAAAAATTAGCCAATTTTTACAAAAGGCGAAGAAAAAGGATATGTTGATCTTTTACACTGAATTAAGCAGTGCCTCTGAGCCAGCTATAAGGAAGCTAAATAGACACAGATACCAGGGAGGACCGTAACTTATAGTTGAATTAAAAAGGCAGCAGAACCTTCATTCTCCGTCTAATTTTGATAAGCTAAAATTTGCAGCATCGGCATTCTTATATGCTCTGTATGCTTTTTGGTCACAGCAACCCCATGCAAAACTGCATGGTTGGGGCAGAGTGGCTGGAGAGCTGTATGGCAGAAAAGGATCTGGGAGTGCTGGTTCACAGCCAGCTGAACATGAGCCAGCAGTGTGCCCAGGTGGCCAAGAGGGTCAATGGCCTCCTGGCTTGTATCAGGAGCAGTGCAGCCAGCAGGAGCAGGGAAGTGACTGCCCCCCTGTACTTGGCACTGGTGAAGCTGCACCTTGAATACCGTGTTAAGTTTTGGGCCCCTCACTACAAGAAGGACATTGAGGTGCTGGAGCATATCCAAAGAAGGGCAACAAAGCTGGTGAAGGGGCTGGAGCACAGTCCTTATGAGGAGTTGCTGAGGGAGCTGGAGTTATTTAGTCAGAGAAGAGGAGGCTCAGAGGAGATCTTATCATCTCTATAACTACCTGAAAGGAAGTCGCAATGAGGCAGGGGTTGATCGCTTCTCCAAAACCAATAGGACAAGAGGAAATGGCCTCAAGTTGCACCAGGGAGGTTCAGGTTAGACATTGTGAAGAATTTCTACATGGAAGCAGTGGTGAAGCGTTGGAACAGGCTGTCCAGGGAAGTGGTGGAGTCACCATCCCTGGCAGTGTTCAAGAAACGTGGATATGAGGCACTTAGGGACACGGTTTAACAGGCATGGTGGTGATGGGTTTACAGTTGGACTAGATGATCTTGAAGGTCTTTTCGAACCATAATGATTCTATGATTCTATGTGTGCATGCACATCTGTACTTCACCTAGTCCATTCTATGCTCAAAACCAAGAATACAATATCAGCACTTCCCTTCTTTGCGATTTACTGTTTCTGACTCTTCGGCCAAAAACGTTCAGTTGGCCTGTTTTGCTTGTGCTACAGATTACAGCTCCTAATCTCATGTCTGATCAGTTGTCAGGCAAGGCTCACGAGGGCCGTCTTACCTCTATTACACATCCTACCTTTTCAAGCTTACTGCTCCACCAGTTTCTCTTTTCTGTGGGAGGAGTCCTTACATTACCTCTAGAGGACTGACTTATTTTTACCTACATTGAATTTCATTGTGCTGTGTTTTCCACGCATTTGAAACAATAATGTTTTTCTCTTTTATTGTTTCTGTCATCAGAGGGACTCAAATCTGTTCCGGGTTTAGTTTCCTTTGCAGGTGTCACTCTCAGGCTGTGAGCCACCATTCAACAGTGCCCTAAGCAAGCTACTCAGGTGCACCAATCTCACATAACACAGGACAGCCTGAGACTACTGAAGCAGCAGGAGGAGAGTGGATATGGTGGCAAGACTAGGAAGAGGGCAATAGTACACACATCCCAGCTTTCCAGGCCTAATGCACAAGCTATGCCAAGCTCCTTGAGCAACATCCATTTGTGTGCATAGGCAGACACATCTCAGCTCAGGCTCACTTTCAGTGAGCTCCAGGCAATTCTACACAGATTTAGCTATAGGTTACTGGTTAGCCAATGGTTGTGCTTCACCCTCTCTGCTCCCTACCCCCTTGGAGCCCCAATCCCTCTTCTTGCCCTATCTCATTCTACAAATGCCACCTGGTCAGCCCAGGGTCCCAAGCCATATGTAAGAAGATGACTGCTACTCTCATTCACCAAACACTAGTGCTCCAAAAAAGCCTTAGTGGCTTGATTCCTGCTTGATTCTCAGCTCCTCTTCCAATTACTCCACAGAAGAAGCATTGACTCTCTGCCTCATATCTCTGTGTCCACAGCTCTATTTTCCTACCTTCTGAGCCCATCCAACTCCAATCTCTTCAGATGAAAGATGAAAAATCCAGATGAAATGTCTCCATCATTAGCTGAATTCCTCCTCAGAGTGCTACAGACCAAGCTACAGGGCAGGACCACCTTCCCCAAGACAAAGTTACCATGTGTGAGTTGATCCTTGCTCAGCAATAACAGATCCTACACCCACTCACAGCATTGCTGCACAGAAGTGTCTTCTCTACCATAATGTAATACTGCTAAGGTCATGAGATCCCAAAAGAGTAGGCAAGAGTAGCTGATATCTGTTGGCCATCTCCAAATGAAGACATACGGAGAGAATCACTAAGAATTTTGAGTTGTAGTGTGTGACAGGTGCTTTTGGCTCTGGGTGTCTGGAATGAGGGGGAAGAGGTGGAGAGGGTCTCAGATGGATCATATGTAAGCTTTCTAGTGGGGCTTTAAATATGCCTAGTCATGACTCATTCTTGTCTATGCTGACCACAGAACATCACATCTGTTGTTTTTATGGTCAAAATAAAGAAAAAAAAAGAAAGTGACTAATACATCCTTGCATAGACAAGTCACTCAAGTCAGGCCTGAAGCAGAGCCTACTAATTGGACAAAACTATGTCTCATAATTGCATTTTAACATTTCTTCTGCTTAATGTTTGTGCCTGGGTTAGTTACAGAAAGGTGTTAACCTGCAAGCGGTCACCACAAGTGTTTGAAGCTACTGTAACACCCCATTAAATAGGACATGGCAAATTAAGTTCCCACCTGGCTTGCCAGTGGTAGCATTTCATACTCAGGAGGCTGCCAGCCAAGCCAAACAGTGGCACAGGGATCCATGCAATGATTGACAGTTTTACAGCCAGGAAAGCAAGCAACTTTCTCCCATATGTTAAAGAAAGCATGGGGGGATTTGGGCAAAGACTGTAAATCAGCCAGATTTGTATTTGCAGCCCTTCCCTGTGAGCACTCGTTGTACAGATACATGTCTGCATGCTCCAAACCGGTCAAAGGTACCTCTTGCACGTGACAATGGCAGTGGGTAGATGGTCTGCAAACACTGCTTGGATTCAAGTAATACCAAAAGGTGACTCTGAGGTGATAAAAGTATACGGAACACTTAAATTGCAGAAATAGGCAAAATTATAATGTTGGCTTTTAGAATTTGTCCTCTCCTTTCTTTGCCATTGCTGAGGTGGAGCCTATGAGAGTTCATTCATGCCCTGGGAAATGCTTCTGCAACTCCATAAGGCTCATTGTGACTGAGTCCAAGGTTTCCAGCCCTCCTTGCCCTTCTTCCCTCCTAAGATGATGAATAGATTACATCATTGTGGCCTTACTGATAAACCGGTAAGCATAAAACGAGGGGGAAAAATACCTTTCTGTATTCTTGTAGTTCCCTGGGCTTATCTCCAGAAGCCCTCTGAAATAAAGCCAGCTACTTTACATAGACTCTATTCATGTTTTTACTTATGTATGAAAATTTATTTAACCTGAAGGGTGGGGTTTGCTTCTTGTCCACAGAATGGTGCCACCTTGAAATATGCAAACTTGATCCGCTTGCAGCATCCAAAATAGAATTTCACTCTAACAATAATTAGATCAGAGTTTAGAAGGATCAGATCCTCATTAAAGCTTTTCCTCAAAGACTTTACAAGCTTAGAGCTTGAAGCTGATCTTCAGTGTCAGCTGAAAGGGAAGTCGGGGGCTGACAGAGGAAAACAACAACCATATCTTGCATTCATTGAATCAGAGAAAAGAAATAAGGATTTGATGCTGCAAATAGTTAAATCCATCAGGTCCTTGAGGAGGAGATGCAGACTTGATTCTCTGTTAAGTGTCCCTGCTTTTGACAAGAGTTTAGAGTGTTGTAAAGCAAAAGTCTAACTTTGCTCAGTGTCCTCTCTTTCTCACCCTCTGTTTTCTCAAAACAGCAGTCCCTGCAAGTCAGTCACACTGAGCATGAGGAAAATCTTTGGAGGAAAAATCTGTTACAAGCATGCAGAAACAGCTAGTTTTCTCCTGGTCTGACTTAAGCCAGTGTTTCCAAAGCTTCATCCTCTTTTTTTTTTCTCTCTCTCTGTTCTGTCCTGGTTGTTTCTTCCTTTCTTCCAGCCGCATGGGAGCTGCATCTTCACCAACTCATTTCCTAATAGCAAGAACTAGCTACAAAGCATTCTGATGAATCAATAAGGTGTTATCATCCCTATTTATAGATAGGAAACTGAGGCACAAAAAGATTAGGTACCTGACCTAACCAGCTCTATTAACTTTATAGCAGGACAGGGACCCAACCTTGGTCTTAGATACAAAACCATCTTCCTATTTCTGTCCACTAGCGCACGTATATCCCTTGCACAGGCTTTACTTTTCTTTCCTTGTAGTCATTCTAAGTGTGATTTTAGATCTTCTGCTCTAAATCTTTAGTTACTTTTTCCCCTCATTTCTTATTTCCTTCTTGAACTTTTGCTATCGACCTCATTCCCACGTGTTTTTATCAGTATCATAACATCCCTTTACACAGGTTCAGTAGATCTTTGTGTCAAAGCTTTACATACTCCAGGAAAGCATTAAGTTCAAAACATTTGAAAGGCAGCAAGAAACTAACAGAGGCTGACAGATTTACTGCAACCCATAGGGATGATTTTGAGACAAAAGTGAATCTTAGGGGATAGCATTTAATATATAAGAAGAGCTGGAGGAAGTAATGCAACTGATCTAAACTTTAAATATAGTCCAGATCTGCTTGCTAATTGAAAGCAATAATTATGCATAATCTATAAAGGCATTTGGATTCATTTCAATGGCCTTTGCAAATTGCTTTCCTTGATCAGCAGCTTACAGGAGCAACAGATTGTAAAACAAATCTATCACCCATTACCATATTTATTACAACAATTACAGTAAGTTATGCAGGACAAAAAAATGAGTACAATCACATCCATCTCTTTATCATGCTGATCTTCAAATTTCCTTCATAGACAAAGAATATCAATTTCCTCTTTAATCCTGAAAACACGCCCGATCTAAGTCTCACAGTATTAACAACAGTATTTGCAACATATGAATGATTAAGCAAGCTGGTCCACAGGCACACTGATTACAAAAATAAATGATCCAAAGTGCAGTCAATAGATCAGGATCAGAATACCCTGCCCATGAGACACTGAGAACACAGATTGTTACCCCTCGTGTCTTCACATGCCTCTGCTAAGAGGGACACATCTAAAATGCTTTTCTTCCAGTATTGCAACAGTGCTTCCTAGCATTAAACTTCATTTCCATTTCTTAAGATGGGTTATCCACTTAATGCCAAACCCTGGCCTTTTTAGCTGCTAATCAGCTAAATTCCCATCAGACTTCCTGCTCCATGGTTTTGAGCTTTGTGGAGTCATTGAGGCCTGCCCTTATTAGAGTGGTTTCATTGTACAATCAGTCCTCAAAGGTGTAAAAGCATATGAAAGGAAAAATTAAAGTGTTGGCTCACATTGATTTCAATGAGTCCATGGTAGGTCTGAATAAGGGCCAAGTAAGAACCAGGGAAAGAAGCTTAGGCATTAGCTCAACAGAGATGACACTGGCAGTCTGTAGAAACATTTCTTTTCCAATAAAATGAAAAGAGGGCCACTGACACCCTGGGAGAAATATTTTAAGTGCCTCCATCTTAAAACAGACAAATAATGAGAGATTATGCATACTGTCAGTCTAAATACCATTTGTACAAGAAAGTCAAGGATCTTAGATGTCAAAGCAAAACAACCACCACAGGAAAGGAGTTTCTTTTGTAAAGGTCCTCACAATGATGAAGGAGAGGAAGAGCAGTCAGGAGCAGTCCCTCCAGGCTTCATTTTCTGTCCCCCTTTTTCCTCTCCAACAGTCCCCTAAAGAGCATGAAGATTTTGAGGAGCTGCAGGGAGCTAGCAGAACCAAGGATGGCAGATGGCATGGGCAGCCTGGGAAGTCCCAGTGATATCCAGAACATGGGGTATCAGAGATGGGACCTTCAGGATGCTCCAGCAGTGGAGTCAGGGAGTGGGTAAAAGGAGCTGTCCTTGTAGGCAGCAAGTACAAGGAGCCCCAGTGGAAGTCAGGGCGGCTGCATCCAAACAGGGATTTTCCAGAACAGCAATTCAGAGATCACTGCAGGGAGAAAAAGCTGCACACAGGGAAAGGCAGTAAGTTTGGATCAGAGCCTGCCAGCCTTGTGGATCCATGCAGCTTTCCTCCACACAGGAGTGAGCCTGCGTAGGGCTCTTTGGGTAAGTGGCTATGGGACTGCGCTGGCTGCTCTAGAGTGCCATGGTGCTCCTGTGCTTGATGCCCATGCACACTAGGAAACCTCAGGCTATAGTGATAACTGTGTAAGACACTAAAGATTGCAACAATTCCAAAAGAAGCTCCTCACACTGTCTCCCAGCAGCGATGGCTGCAGTGTCTGCAGTACACCACTCTGGACACGCTCACGTATGTGGGGAAGGGAGAACAGCAGACTCCCGTTCTTCCTCATCTCCCCAAAACGCGGTGATAAGCTTTCTATACACCAAGAAATGGACAGTGCTGCATTTATGCAGCTTTCAAAGATCTGGGACAGAAGTCTGGTCTCACAGGTCTGCAAGTCTTCATTAGAGTATTTTCTGTTGAGAAATAGCTATCTTTTGGACAGCCCTGTAAGAAAGTAAAAGGTTTACTTCTGGGGAAACTGAGTCATGGAGCTCAAGCTATTTTGCAGACTTACTATTCTAATAAGAGAAGACATCAATTTCCTATCATGAAGTGAAAGAGATTGAATATAAATGATTTCAAATACACTTTGTTCTATTTTAATGACTTTTAAAAATTACTTGGAGATTGCAAAGCATGGGATATCAGCTGTCTGCAATACAAAGGCACTAATCTAGGAAGACTTTTACGGTCTATACAACTAATCAATTCTGACTGTAGGATTAGTGCAATGGTGAAAGTATATTGTTAAGAATACTGTTTATAAACACAATATCCTGGAAAAATACCTGATATATTCCTGAGTTAACTTTAAACCCACTTTAAACTGGGACACATTGCACAGTGAGGCTTGAAACTATGGTGTCACTGGATGAAGGCAAAAACGAGCCAATGCACTGAGATAAGGAGAGGACAATACTTTAGCACAAGAGGCCCAATGATTTTCTGTATGAGGTGAATTTTATCTCATCTGCCATCGAATTAGTCTTAACATCTGTATTTCAGTGTCACATTTGGGTGCCTCTAAGTTGGTGTAGTGTTTTGGTATGCAAAATGATTTAATTCCTTCTATATGTCTTAAACATGATCCTCATATATAGAAGACCATGAAATAAATTTGTCTTGATCATGCTGTCTTAAATGGGGGCTCTGCAACTCATGAGCATTTGGTCCACTATATCCAAACACTTTGGATTTAAGGTGCAGGGCAGGTATCCCCACGTAACTTAAATATAGCTTAATAGGACATCTCATAAAACTGCATAACTCCCCTTAAGCCCTTTAGGTGAAGTTTCCAGGAAGTATTAGGCTTTCTCCAATTTGCTAGGGGTAGAAGATGTTTCTCATATTTATGCCTAACTTCCTAAGTATGTACCTGCATAGATGTCTCTTTCCATGGTGATTCAGATTTTTTTTAATGAAACAAACAAAGTATAGTCTAATTTTTTACTTTCTTCCAGTTGTCTAATTGTTGTCTGTTATTGATCAGTTCATGGTTCAGCTCTGGGTTCAGTGATCAGAAATATCAAAGAGCCTTCAAGAGGTCACCTATCGCTGCCCAAAGGCAAAGCTGACTATATATCAACCATTCCTGACAGCCTCTTGTCTAACCTGTTCTTAAGTCCTCCAGTGATGGAGATTTCATCACTTCCTTAGGCAACTGATGCCAGGGCATAACTAACCTTATCATTAGAAACAGTTTCTTCAAAATATGTAGAATCATCTACTCTGAGATAGAGCAGCTACTCGAAAATGCTTTGAGATAACACTGTGCTGTCATACAAATCCACCAGGAGCGTATTTAACCCTAACATTGGTCAGGATGATGCCATCCTTGAAAGACTTAAGAATCTTTCTGGGCCACTCCCAAGGCAATAGGTGATAGTAACTGACTCAGATTCAATTAGCTGTTGGCTCCTTAGAGGCAGTAAATATCTTGGCAACTGTCCCGGAGTATCTTCCACAGAATGAGTAAGAATTAAAGGGAATCAGCACATCTGCAAAATACTTAATTCTTAAAGAATAGCCATTAAGAACAAAAATGTGTCTGGATCAAATATTGAATGCAACCAGCCCCCAATGAGATCCAGATGGCAATATGAAACAGATCAGATTAGACTGGATTAGGCCAAATATATATTCCAAGTTTTTACTGCTAATGAGCAAAAACAGCAACTTCCAAGAAAGCTGAGTTTGCAGTTTAAACTGGCTCTCCCTGCAACATAATCACATCACTTTAGTGACAGGCAGGCTAGTGAATGAGAGCTTATTTTGTGTATTACTCTTCTAATATCCCTACAAAAAAAAAAAAAAAAGAGCAGTTGTTTAATGGAACTAAAGAAAAAGCTTTTCCAGAGGTGGTCTGACCAGCAGCTCTTGGTGTGCATATTTCACAGTGCAGGGAAACGAAGGCTGGGAGGAACCAACCACTCAATCCATTTTGGATAATTCGATTTTACATGCTCGAGATTCCTGTCTCTAAAAAGAGAGAGAGATGCATCTCATTTCTTCATTAACTTTTGTGAGAAAAATATTGAAGCTGTTACCCTATTCTATTCAAAGAGCTTCCATGGAAACCAGAAAATGAGTTATAAAAGAAAAAAGAAACCCCAAGTCTCGGTCACATTTCCTCCATTAATTTTTTTATGCTATTCAGGTCCAGTACTCGCTCATTTCTCATCCAAATGATGGCTTAGAGTTCCCACTGAGCCACCAATTTTTGCTCCCATTATCCAGCAAGCCTTGTGCTTGTGTGAAGGCTCAAATATGCACAGAGATGTTATGATGTACAGGAAAGTCATTCAACTCCAAGACAGAACCGGTTGTTACATGAAGCAAACTACATACAAAAAGAGCTGAATATGGCAGTGATTTTCAGCATTTCAACTCAGACTTCCAGGGGACTTGTGCCTGCATTCATCCCCTCTAGCTCAGGCACATAACTGAGTTCCCTCATTGCTTCTCAGCAGTCAGTGGTGAGAAACAGAAATTTCCAGCCCACCCAGGATCTTCACCCCTCTCACACGTCTCAGTCTTCAGCTACAGAAAAAGCTTGACAAAGAAAGCTTGAAGGTTCCAGACGCTTAACTCAGACCCATCTGTTAAGCGTCCAAAATCAAACAGGAAGCAGTCAGGGCTCACTACGCATTGGGATGCAGACAGAGAATTTTAGTGAGGCACCTTAATTCGATGTACATTGCATGGAGCTCCGCTTCTACTCTGGTGAGGCCGCATGTGGAATATTGGGCGCAGTTCTGGGCTCCCCAGGACAAGAGGAACATGGAACTTCTGGAGAGGGTTCAGCATAGAGTAACAAAGATGATTAAGGGACTGGAGAATCTATCATATGAGGAAAGGCTAAGTGAGCTGGGCCTGTTTAGCCTGGAGAACAGAAGATTGAGAGGGGATCTGATCAGTGTGTATAAATACGTGAGGGGAGAATGAAAAGAAAATGGGGTCATGCTCTTCTCAGTGGTGGCCAGTGACAGGACAAGGGGTAAGGGGTAGAAATTAAAACACAGGAAGTTCCATCTCCATGTGAGGAAGAACTACTTTCCTGTGAGGGTGACAGAGCCCTGGAACAGGCTGCCCAGAGAGGTTGTGGAGTCTCCTTCTCTGGAGATCTTCCGAACCCGCCTGGATGCCACCCTGTGCCACGTGCTCTAGGTGTCCCTGCTGGAGCAGGGGGGTTGGACTATAAGATCTCTAGAGGTCCCTTCCAACCTCGACCCTTCTGTGATTCTGTGATTCCGTGAAGTTAATTAGGGGACACAGCAACCCATGAAAAAGTGGGAAGACCCATAAGATGTTCTATAAAATAATCTCTAAAATAATTTAGAGCTTGACTCCTGAATAGAGAAAGGACTTTTTGTCCTTTCAGGATTCCTCAGCATATGGACAATACGGCAATCCTACAAGACTGAGCTAATACCTAACTAGGTGTCTACTTTCTGTCTCTTGCATGTGTGTGTACACTCATGTGTGGTACTCTTGTGTGTGTGGACATATATACATGTCTGCAAGCGACATATCCTGCAGATTACTCTCCAGGACCTAAAAAATGCAAAGGCAAGACTATCCCAAAATGATGCATCCCATGTTTTAGGCTAAACCTCTTGTATTCTGTCGGTAGGACCTTAGCCGTCTGGTAGTGTTCACACATTGAAGACACAATCATTAAGAAAGACCAATGGTTGCCTGCAGTCAGGACTCCATGCCAGACTCCTTCATTTTGCAGCACTGGGGCTGTGGCCGGGAGAGGCTGCGGCAGCACCCCCTAATCCACTCCTGTGCTACAGAGGATGAACTATCACAGATCAGCTTGGGATTCTCTTACTTGAGTACTAGACTAACTTTATTTTTTGCTGCCCTCCTGAAAGTCAACTTTTGAGGCTGCAGTGTGTTTACCTCACAGAGGGCTGCCAAGAGGTCAGCTGCTCATGTGGCCTGGGGGTATCCAGCCTGGGAGGAAACACGGCTCTGAGGTGCTGGGAGAGCTGCTCTCTGGACAAAGGTGCTCCCTGCAGCAGCGCTGGGGCTGACATGTCCATGCAGGTCTGGGTGCTTCTCTTCTGTCATCCTCATCCTTCATCCTCAACCACCTCTTTTTAATCACAAAAAGAGAATAGACCAGAATGTAGGGTAAGTAAAGAGTCCTCAAATCTACAAACATTTTATTTTGCCCAAATTACAAGGCCATAAAAAGGAAAAATTGGAAATGATTGTTATTTAATTTCAGGTTGTGTATGACTAGTGATTCAGAGAAGCTCTGCTATTACCACTGTGTAAGTTGTCATAAAGGTCTATTTCTCAGTGATAAATGGAACTAGGAATTACAGCCAGACATTTTATTGATTAAAAACATAACTAAAGGTAAGTAAGTCAAGGACTTCTAACTGTCCTGTCTTCCTTGTAGCTGAACAGTAAAAACTGTCCTGGCACCGACAGCCAGGAAAAGATGAAAAAGAAACATGATTGAATTACTTCTGCTTGTTCCTTCCCACCATGAGGTCATCCAGAGTCCATTTGTAATAAGGGCTAGTTAATAACTCATTTTACAAGGAATAAGCATGCACAGTTTTATCTTGCATGCTGGTTACATGCTAAAAATAAAGATAACCCAGTAATCTTTATCCTTGGTGAAAAACAGCCCAGCTGCAGGTCTGACAGTGCTAGGTGGGTGAGCCCCCCTTATTTCTGCCACATGAAAGTTAGAAAAGGAACATTCAAAGGGAAGCCAGTCAAGAGAGAATTCAAAGATTAATTAACAGCACTGATAACTCTCAGGTCCCTTATCCATTGCTAGGCTCCTTTCCTGCTTATCCTTCTAGATACCACATTGATACAAGAAAAAAAAAAAAAAGCTTCTGTATTCCCTTCTGCTCTTTATTCCTCACTGAAGACCTGAAGACCTGTTCTACATGAAGCTACTTCCCTTGTTTGATGCAAGGTGCTTATTTGAGTACCATTGAAGCAGGAATTAATATTAATCATCCATTGCCACCACACTCTTGACTCATCCAAAACAGGGATGTTTGGCAAGTTTTCTTTACAGCTCCAATTAAAAACAAAGGTGGCCTAATCCTCGAGGAAAGGAACTGTCAGCAGTGAAATACAAGTGACAGATACTTTGATGCCTCAGGATCTTCCACCATTCTCTGCTGTGAAGTTTTAAAGACCAGCAGGTTCTTGTCAAAAGCATATTCAAAAATACATCTACTAAGATTAAGTTTTAGCTACTATAAAAGTTAATGTATTTTTCAGAGATCAAATTGTTGGTCTGATTGGCTGGAATTTGTATGTTTCCAAAATAGACAACTGGCTACATGAAGTGCTCCAGTGGGCAACGGCTGGTATGAGAAAGAAAGACCGTTTTTAAATAAAACTATATATTTGTAATCACCTTTTGTCTTCACTTCCAAACCCTCGCTTTCCAGTTGCGGAGGCAGGGAGGGTCTGAGCTGCCGTAGATGCTGCAGCTTGTGCAATATTGCCTGGCAGGAAAACTGAAACGCACGTGTCCCACACTGACGCGGCAAACCGGGGTTGCAGGCCTGTGGTCGGGTTAGACCAGCTCTCACACGAGCTCCCATCACCGTTTCCCCACCGCTTGCCTCACTCCTCCCAGGCGAACGCCAGCTCCTGTGGGTGCTGGGTAGCAGCGGGGACACCAACGCGTGTGAATCATTTTCTCTCTCTGCTTCCTTATTTCCCGCCTCCGAAACCACGGCACCCCTTCCCGCTGCCCCTGCCAGGCCCACATGCAGCATGGCCCTGCTGAGCCCTTTCTAGGGGCCCCGCTTCCTATGAGCGGTGAGCGCCCGGGCTATTACGTGTGAGCACTAACTTTGGCATTTCTCGTGCGTTATGGACACGCGCACCTCTCTTCCTGCACTTGATCTCAAAGCCCAGCTGCTGGGGACAGCTGCCGCCTTTCTTTTTTCCTTTTTGGTTGCTTGAGGAGGGACCACCCTCCACTTCTGACTCACCCCCCTGCAGCCGGGCTCGGAAGGAGTTAACTTCCTTGCGGCCCTCCCTTGAGGTTTCCTGCTTTGATGCTGCAAACACTGTTGGTGTAGCGAAGGAAAAGGGGGGGAAGAAGGCCCTCCTGGTTGTAACACCTGGTCACGATCTGCTTGCGTGAATAAAACTCAAGCTCTCCTTTTTCTCGCACTGGCAACAGTCAGGACTGCTCGCCTGCAACCACAATCAAGTAAGCACAAAGGCAGACCATGTGGAGAACCCGGATCAGCAGTGTCTGAGCTAACAGCAGCTACCTTAGCTGCTGTTGACTTCAGGGGATCTGTCTATATTGCTGCCTAGGAAAGCGCCCAAATAGCACAGACACTGTCATTAGCCCCTCTACTGCAAATAGGCTGTGCTTATACTGCGCACTACAGGACCCTGGATCTCCACCACCGTAGCTCCCCTATGGCAGTGGTAGTATTTTGCACGCTTTTCTTAATCCAAAATACCTGAAATAAAGTGGGGGTGTTGTTTCCCTTCAGAGGAGCAGTGCTTTCAGAGCACGGCCCCAAAAGTCCATGCTGCACATTTCTGGCATGGCATGAGGGCATGTTTGAGGATACAGAGCTCTCTGAGCTAGTGCTGGAGGTGGCATGGCATGAAGGCACCCACAGCTGGTGCACTCCCAGCGGGCAGTATTTGCTCTTGCCTCAGCTCTGCCAAGGCTGTGTCTTGGAGACTGATGGCTGAAGCAGTCCAGAGGAGGGCCAGAGAATGACTTAAGCAGCACAGTCAATCATGGGTCCAGCATTCAATCTTATTTCCTGGGCCTATGAGTATTTCCTATAAGGCAGAGGGTGCTGAGCGCTGTGCAGACGCACACCTTCCTCTGCAGTGTCCACACCTGCAGGTCTGCAAGACTGCTTGTAAGCAGGAAGCAAGGCAAGAAAGCGAGGGCCAAGATGCATGATCCCCTCAGCCCAATCAAGCTGATCCACTGCAACTCTTCATGAGCCTGTTTCCTATCTATAGTAAATGCAAAAAAGACTCAGCCAAACCACAGTGATAGGGGGTTAAGTTGGGTCAGGTTTCCTCACATGTGCCATAGCCTAGGAGCATGCACTCAATTACTGTGCCACAGCTGATGCTCGATATATTCATTGTGCCACAATATGCTGATCATATATCTGAGCCTAAAGAAATGATTACCATTTCTGGTTTGATTAAGTGAAGATCCCTTTTGAAGCTGCAAATGATGCTGCTACAATCTATCAAGCAAATATGTATTTATGAATATTTTAAAATGCTAGTTATGCAAATACGCACTTAGGGAATTTTAAAATACACATAATTAACTTCTTTGGGGTTGCTGTGATCTGCTGAGTGAATACATATCCAATGAGAATAATCAAGCCAATAAGCCAACAATAACTAGTGCAGATGGATACTCAGTTTTATCTCCCTTTTCCCCAGGTGATGGTAACAGACAGAGGTTCTTGAGTAGACAGTTATCTTATTTTTTCAATCATTTATCTATGAGGCTGCAATAGCTGAGGCTGGCTGAGGCTGGTGCCATCACGAAAAATTTGCAAAAAAAAAAAAAAAAAAAAAAGATTTTGTGGCTTCTCTTCTAAATCAAGTGTTTACATTCACATCTTTCACATCTTTCCAGCCTACTGTTCGCTTTAGACTATGTCTTCAAAGATATCCCACACTTATCTTTGTAATGTCTCACTTGTAGGCACACTGCTTTCTAGCAGAATCCTCATTCACAAGCACGTGCAGTGCCCATGTTGTATGTACTGTCTAAAGAAAGGAGTCCTGGAAACCAGCTAAGCTGGAATTTACTTAATTTACTTAAGCTAGTGAAGAGAGACAGAGAGAAGAATGATTTTGTGTTTCAGGTATGTAACAGCTGTCTCCATTATTTAATAATTTAGTTGCTGTGCTCAACAATAATAAACTCCTGGATCTTGGTCCCCCTGCCAGTCATATTACATCTTAATTCACACCTGGGATCTGTTGTCTGTTGGCTTTCTAGAAGGGCATGGCAGTAGCAATGCAGACATGGCCTAAGAAGCCAAATGGATCAGTAATGCATGTATGACTGCCTAACTAGTGCTCAGGTACTCTGGCTGTCCAAATGCTGTCTCTTGACTTGCAGCAAAGCCTCTTAAACTCTGCTCTTGGAGCAAAAAAAAAGGGCTGCAAAAGCCATACTGGGTATCTAGGCTATACACTGTAAAGGTCCACTGAAGGAATTTGCATCTTTGAGACTTCTTTCCCTTTACTGAATTTGGTTGAAATTAGCTAATGGATTTTAAAGCTATCAGAGCATGGGGGAGAAGGCTGCTTAGCACATACACATAGAGCATGACTGTATATTCTCAGAAGACTTTCATATAATTTTTGCAGAAGGCAGTGTTTAAAATTTATCTTTGCATAGACATCACCTTGGTTACTTACCTGGTGATTTGTGAGAGATTCTTCACCTGCCTAAGCTGGAGTAAACTATATCTCCGCTTAGGCTTTCGGGCATTCTGGAGTGGGCTTCCAGTTAGAGTATTTCACCTCTTTTTCCATCATTGTACGTCTGTTTGGAGACTGCTGTATAACCTGCTGAAGAGGGCTCTCATCTGAGACATAAGAGATTGAAGTTCAGATCCTCCACATAAGTCATTTGTACAGAATTCAATACTAAAGACAAAGAAAGCCTCACCCTATGAAGCTCCACTTCTTGCTTTAAAACCGTGAGAGGGAATTTGAATCCAATAGGAGGACTTTTAACTTCCAGATTTCCATTCGTCCTGCCTGCCTGATACTTACTCTATACAAAAGACATACTCTGAGGACACATGTAAGGTTTGTTGACTTGGCAAAATACCTACAAGGAGACGTAAACTGCAGGTTCTGCTCAAGAATTTCCACCCCAGGAAGGAGCCAGCTCAGCAGCAGGGGGATAAGGAACCTCCATTCCCCTTCCTGTGTGCTTGCCTAGGGCTGCAATTTTCAGGGTCAGTAGCCATGGCTTTGAAGGCGGCAACACAACTTTATTGGTTAAGTACTTTTAGAGCTCAGGCCTTATGCATAATTGCAGTTTTGGTGGGAAAGGCACCAGGAGAATATTGTTCTGTTATCCCTGTGCATTTTGTGCCACGACTGCTTATGTTATGGTAGAACTTTGGTCCAAATTGGTCCAAACTGATCCCTTGCTGCGATCGAGGTCTATTGAAAAATCCAGATTCGTGTTCACAGGATTTCTTCCTCATTCTGGAGTTAGAAAAGTGGGTTTTTCTTGTCACAAAGCTTGCAGAGGATCAGCCTATGGAAAGCCATCATCCCCCTGAGTTACTGGGTTACCACCACAGGCCAGTCCTTGGAGTCCGTCAGTCCATATTGCCAACACACTTAAGTTGTTAAGGTTCCAGCACAGCAACCCAAGTAAATGAACAACCATTTAGGTAGCATTGACTCATACACAGTGTAACATAATGACCCAAATATTATACACTGTCAGCTCTGTAAAAGCACCATAGCTAAACTTTTTTTTCCCCCCCCACATATCAACATTAAGACAAACATCTTATTTCCAGCTCCCAGATTGTCAGATCTTGTTGGAGACAACATTGAAAAATGAAATGAATCCAGGTAAATTTTCAGTGACAAACCTGAGAATACAGTGCAGGCACTCAAGAAATATCTGCTTTGAAAGCATGAGAGTTGAGTATGTTCTTTCTGGGAAAATAAAAAGGAAGTATATCACAATCCTCCAAAGGACATTTGAACTGGCTATAGACTGGGGAGTCAGAGAGTAGGGGCAAAATTCATCCTCATGCAGATATCCAAAACAAGTTTGCACTCTGCATCGGGCAGGCAATATGAAAGATACCCAAACTGACACAAATACTGGGTGACCCTACATCGCACACATCCTAACGCTAACACTCTGTGGGTGTTGTAGTCACCCCATGCAGGTGCCAGGCTCTCTGTGCCCTTTAAGCTAGTCCAGGCCAGTCCCACATCTGAGATGCAGGAAATGAAAGGGCAGCTGGGTACCAACATGATGCAGCAGATGGTGGTGTGGATTGCTACATTCAGTTAGCAATTCCTTTCCGAAACCAAGTAATGACAGCAAAGCTTTTCACAAAACGATGATATGTGAACTTAGTGCCAGTCTTTTGCTCAAAGGTGAATTTCAGTCTTCAGGCAACATGCACTAACTTCATAAATACCTTTAGTAGCCATTGCTGAATTCACCGTGACCATGCTTATGATGGCAGGAGTAGCATAGGCACCTCTAAACCATGCCTGGAAATGTGGTCAGTGTGAAAGGGGCCAGCGAATCTCAAAATAGTTCAAGAGAACTGGCTAGGGCTTGGGAAATGGCAGACTGCTTCTAATTTCAGACTTCTGTGAGAAAAGGCAAAATCAAGAGCATTATGCTCAGTGGCAAGCTGACTGACATTTTCATATGCTAAGTTTCAGTCACAAAACCACTTATCTCTAATGGAAATATTGACACGGATATGAACAGCAACGTTAAATACTTTTAGAAAACCATTTTATTCCTGAGCTTAAGACCTCCTGTTTCAAGTGGCCACAACTAGCAGTTCTCTAAAGTAAATTAAGTAAATTATCTGGTGTCTAAATTATAATCCTATCCCTCCTCAGCTCCATTTGCAGCAATTTTTAGCACAAGAGCAATAACAGTTATGCACACTTGCCTAATTATAGATAATGATCTTTATAAAGAGCTGCTAGAATATGCTAAGTATCTTTGCATAAACATACTCATTCATTCCTGGAGTAAGAGTATGGTAAAGCTTAGTGATCACGGCAAAACAGTACAGCCAGGGATGCAATCCGTTCAGTACAAAACACTACCTTAGTCAAATGACCTACCTCCTCCCTTTCATCCAACACACCAGTTGCAGGTGTAGGTTCCCAGTTTGGAAAAAAAACATCTCAGACACAAAAATCACATCAAAAATCTTCAAGGAAAGCATCCTTTTCTGTCTCTGTTTTTGGTGTTCTTTTCCTCCTCACTGTCATGAGGCACACCTGACACAATTGCTTGCCCTCCTATCCTGTTTTGTGCTTTCTTTCAGGTGGAATTGTCACTACCTTGAGATGAAAGTTTAACAGAATGGAGCTAGAAAGGGACAGGTAGTTAGTTTTGGTCTGTTTTGTTCCAGACTCTTCAGCAGTCTGTGACAGTCTACTGTACTGTGTCCATGTTAAAGACATAAAATTAATTACCAGATTCTTCTACCACGGCACACTGAAGTCGCCCCTAAATACAAAAAGGCCAAATTTCCTCAATATAGTTGACATGGTGTATTAGAGTCTCCAGTTCTATCTGCTGCTATTCCTTCACTCCCTTGATCTGTGAAGTCCAATGCTAGACACTGGCATAACATAACAATTAAAAAGTGAACGAACACATCCATTTAGTGCCCAAGGATGGTGGGTGAAGCTCTACCTGCGCCATCCTCCGTATGTTGAAGTTTACCCTGCATATTGATGCCAAGATCTTTCACAGCCTGTTAGACCTGGTAAAGCCTCAGCTCGTGAAGGGCAGTTACCCAAAAGACAAGCCCTGCTCTTGCCACCGTGCGCTCCCATTAGCAAATCTCTGGGAAAAATAGCTATACCATTAACAGCAAGGAGCTGAGGGACAGACCCTGCATATGCAGGAGTAACCACCCAGAGGTGAGGGGGGCTTCTCTGGCAATCTTTGGCAGGACCCAGCCCCTAACGTGCTGTTTCAAGCACACATGTTTTCTCATATCTGAGGAGCAGCTCTGCAAACTCCGGAGAGGCAGGCTGAGCAGCAAGTGTGTTTCCTCCCCACACTGCCAGCAACCTGATAAACCACAAACCACAGGGCAGGGAGGGGCTGTCGGAGCAACCTCTTCACAACAGAGTGGTCCAGCATTTATGTCTAATGAGAGAGCCTTCAGAGGTAGATTTTCTTCTGCTAGAAAAGTTTCTGTCAAAGATGTCTGTGCTCTTGCACTGCTGAGAGCAATAGGCTCAACTTTGTGCATAATTATCCCTGCTGTGCATCCCTGTGAAACACTAGGAGGGAGGAAGGGTAGGGTAGATCCCAGTTCCCAGTTCTGGGCTCCAGACCACCAAATTGTCAGCTACTGTGTGAGGCTTTCAGACAATGGGGGGATGAAAACACACCAAATTTTGATACCCTCATCATCTGTTAGGAACAGAAACTCCTAGGTAGGACATTGTGAGAACCATCACACTGTAAAAGACGTATCTCCACAAGCTGCTGAACATCTATGCCTTTTGAGCATAAGAATAAGTTCTTTCTATCAAGGGAAACACAGGAGAGGAATACCTTTTTGTGCAATCTGGAGCAAGTAGAGAATCAACTATGAGAGAAAATGGGGGCCAAACTCTTCTCCGTGGTGGCCAGTGATAGGACAACGGGTAATAGGTGCAAGTTGAAACACAGGAAGTTCCATCTCCATGTGAGGAAGAACTTTTTTCCTGTGAGGGTGACGGAGCTCTGGAACAGGCTGCCCAGAGAGGTTGTGGAGTCTCCTTCTCTGGAGATCTTCCAAACCTGCCTGGATGCCACCCTGTGCCACGTGCTCTAGGTGACCCTGCTGGAGCAGGGGGGTTGGACTGCAGGATCTCTAGAGGTCCCCTCCAACCTAACCATTCTGTGATTCTATGAAAATTAGAAAACGGCCACATTATGGTCCTAGCTCTTTGACTGTGCTAGATTAGAAGGTCTAGTCAGAGGAAGGCGTGATGCTGAAACAAAATTACTTTGAGATGCCAATCCTGTGCTTGGGAAAAGCAGCAGATACCAGGCTGTTACAAAAGAAGTACATGTCTGGTGAAAGATCTACTTTATGTGTGGTACACTATCTGTGTGAATATCAGCTCAGACACAAACTCATTTGACAAGTTACTGTACAAAATCTTTCGTAAGTTAGAGGTGAGGTTGCAAGACTGCTAACCTCACCAGTGCAAACCTCAGCATCACAGGCAAACCCATCTTGCTGCTGCTGCTTGCAGTCTGTGACCAAACCTCATACTCCATCCCCCTGCCCGTGCCTCAGCACGAAACAACTGTACAGCATGTGCGTTTTTAGGAGTCACACTAATAACGTGCAGAACGGATGAACGTGAAGCTAGCACTCTTGGTTATGAAGACTTCCTGCCTCCTACCCAGGAAGGGCATGGTCTGCAGGTGTCATACGAGGTGAAAAATAAAATGCAACTCCCAGTGACTTAATCTTAGTGCCTGCTTTGATTTTTCAAGGTTTGTGTTAGAGAGAGAAGCCCTTTCACCATATTATATTTATATTAATATATATATGTGTCTAGAGAACACATGTGGCAGTAGGAAAAAGATGCACAGTATTATCTGGGACAGGCAGAAGATAATTAAAGCTACATGGACACATCCACCCCTACAAACCCCATCTCTTGCAGCAGCAGAGGAACACATGGACTTGTTTCCAGCCGTGCTAGAAACAACTCCTAAAGGACAGCCTACCATGACTGTAGTACCACAACTAGTCTATCATGCCTTCAATGACTTTATAAACAGCCTTTGCCTATGACTAACTCAAAACCCTTTCCTGAAAACTGGGGTCCCCTGTGTGCATATCCTTTTAAAGACCTTTCACTCATAAAGCGCACCAAAGTTTCCCTCCCGTTTCCTGCTGGTATGAGCAATAGTACTTACTCTCTACTAAACAGAAACGTATTGTCAGGGACAACAGGAAGGACTTCTATAAATACAGCAGCAGCAAGAGGAAGGCTAGGGAAAATGTTAGTCTGCTGCTGAATGGGGAGGGTGCCTTAGTGGCAGGGGATGTAGAGAAGGCAGAGTTACTAAATGCCGCCTTTGCTTCTGTCTTTACTGCTCAGGCTAGTCCCCATGAACTACTGAGCCTGAGCACCAGAGAGCAAACCAGGAGAGAGGGGGACTTTCCAATGGTCGAGGAGGATTGGGTTAGGGATTATTTAGGGAAACTGGACACCCATAAATCTATGGGCCTGGATGGGCTGCACCCGAGAGTGCTGAGGGAACTGGCAGGGGTTATTGCTCAGCCGCTTCCCACCATCTTCAAGAGGTCATGGAGGGTGGGGAAGGTCCCAGAGGACTGGAAGAAAGCCAGTGTCACTGCAGTCTTCAAAAAGGGCAAGAGGGAGGAACTGGGAAACTACAGGCCAGTCAGCCTCACCTCCATCCCTGGAAAGATGATGGAGCAGCTCATCCTAGAGACCATCTCTAGGCATGTCAAGGAAAAGGTGGATGGATGATGGGAAAGCTATGGATGTTGTCTACCTTGACTTCAGCAAGGCTTTTGACACAGTCTCCCATAACATTCTCATAGGAAAGCTCCGGGAGTGTGGTTAGATGAGTGGACAGTGAGGTGGTTTGAGCCCTGGTTGAATGGCAGAGCTCAGAGGGTTGTGATAAATGGGGTCGAGTCTAGTTGGAGGCCTATGGCCAGTGGTGTCCTGCAGGGATCAGTACTGGGCCCGGTACTGTTCAACTTGTTCATCAGTGACTTGGACGAGGGCACAGAGTGCACCCTCAGCAAGTTTGCGGACGATACCAAACTGGGAGGAGTAGCCGACACTCCCGAGGGCTGTGCTGCCATTCAGAGAGACCTAGACAGGATGGAGAATTGGGCAGAGAGGAACCTCATGAGGTTCAACAAGGCCAAGTGCAGGGTCCTACCCCTAGGGAGGAATAAGACATCAGCACAGATTAGGGGTCGACCTGCTAGAAAGCAGCTCCGCAGAGAGGGATTTGGGAGTCCTGGTTGACAACAAGTTAACCATGAGGCAGCAATGTGCCCTCGTGGCCAAGGAGGCCAATGGGATCCTGGCCTGCATCAGGAGGAGCGTTGCCAGCAGGTCAAGGGAGGGGATCCTGCCTCTCTCCTCAGTTGTGGTGAGGCCACATCTGGAATATTGGGTGCAGTTCTGAGCTCCCCATTATATGAGGGACATGGAACCTCTAGAGAGGATCCAGCTGATAACAAAGATGTTAAAGGACTGGAGCATCTATTGTGTGAGGAAAGACTAAGCAAGTTGGGCCTGTTTAGCCTAGAGAAGACTGAGAGGAGATCTAATCCATATGTATAAGTACCTGAGGGGCGATTATAGGGAGGATGGAGGATGTAGGGAGGATTGTAGGGAGGATGCCTGGGAAGAGGCAGACTCTTCTCTGTGGTGGCCAGTGATAGAACAATGGGTAAGGGGTACAAATTGAAACACAGGAAGTTCCATCTCCATGTGAGGAAGAACTTCTTTCCTGTGAGGGTGACAGAGCCCTGGAACGGGCTTCCCAGAGAGGTTGTGGAGTCTCCTTCTCTGGAGATCTTCCAAACCTGCCTGGATGCCACCCTGTGCCACGTGCTCTAGGTGACCCTGCTGGAGCAGGGGGTTGGACTAGATGATCTCCGGAGGTCCCTTCCAGCCTCAACCATTCTGTGATTCTGATCATTTTGCAGATTTAGAAACAAAGCCATGGAAAGAAAAGATGTGATTTGCCTAACCTGAAGTCAGGCCTAGCAGTCAGGTCTTGGTCAGTCAAGAGCTTGCACTGTCCACTCCTGCAGTCCAAGACCTTCTCTTCAAGGAAGTACAGCAGCAGTCAATTTTAATGGTGTCAAATACCCAGGTAAATGCAGAGACATATATTTCGCAGTACCTGAAACCAGGAAGATTTGCTAACAATAGGCTCTGCAAAATTATCAGAAATGCCTGATTAATCAATTTTTTTATTAAATTTATCTTTCAAAAAATAGTTCTTTTTTAGGACGAAGACATATGAAGAATATATTCTCTTCTGGAGATACAGGCCTCTTGCTGCATAGGTTCTATTGGCATTAATGATTCTAGTGTTTACAATGATTTACCATAGACCTAACTTAGAAAAATAACTCTTAGAAGGACCTTGAGTAGCTTCAGCTGATTTACCATAGAGCTAATTATTTACTTTCAGTTACTAAATCTGTTTTTTCCCTAGTTTATAATATGTTTTGCAGAAAAGATGGTATGCCTAATTAGTGTTATTACTCTAAGTATTTATGCAAATGGCACTTTAATGAGAGCAAGATATTTTAGGCACTGTAGACCAGGTCCCCATCTCCAAAGTCAGGACCGTAGAGCACAAATCTCATTAACAGTAACATCTGTTTTACTAAGCAAAATCTAAGCTGTTAAGATATGTTGACTGCATTGTGCATGGGCATGATACATTTTCCTCCTCTTATCTTGAATTTTTTCAAAGGTAAAGCAAATTCAGTATGCTCTTCTAACTAGCAGAAAGAATTAGGAAGTTGTTTAATAGAGGACATATCAGTAGCTACTATATTTCACCCAAGAGCATCAAGGAACATGACATCATTACATCATGATCAGTGGAGAGGATTAAATCTTTTTATCTACTTCTAAGCATGGTTTTCAACTAACTTATTTAGCAAGCGGATTAAATGGAAGAGAAGGAGTAGCATCTGCAGTGATTTACAAATTGCTCATTGATATCAAGTGACATTGATCAGATGATTGATCAGCAGAAGTCAGTGCTGGCTGTGCTGCACTGACTTATTGACACTCCTGGTAAGCACCCTCAAGGCCATGTTTGGTGACCATCACCTACTCTGTCCAGACTATGGGGACTCCTTAGCCTACCAAGGGAGCATGTCCCTTGCTGCACCAAATGGGAAAGTTCCCATTAAAAAAAAGCATTTTTTTTGAGCTCTCTGGGCACATCTGCTCTTGTACAGATACCTCCAGTTGGAATGTTTTATGTATATCAGCCAATAAAGATCCTGCAAAGACGTGCAGCATAGCCTACCTGCATAATCATGAAATATTTGCTGGCCCATTCAAGTGCTCCTTAGCACAGGCTGAACACATGCTCATGGTGCTATTGCTATATTTGAATGCTCCAGCATATTTAGGCCTTTCCATCTAAATAAAAAAAAGATACAGTAGAACTGGAAAGCGTAAAGTGGGCCACAAGGTGAATATGAGGCAAAGACAGGAAGCGACAACTGTATGAGCAGTAGTTGGAGACAAGTACACTTCATCCTGGAAAGACAGAGACTGTGGGGAGGAGGCAACATGCAATCACATCATATGTAATCACATAAATATCAAATGGTTCATATGGAGAAAACAGGACATTTCTTCATTTTCCCCTTAT
The DNA here is from genome assembly GCF_000705375.1 of Tinamus guttatus. The sequence goes on from NW_010583003.1 coordinate 246,973, forward strand.
ATACAAAGAACTAATGCACATTATACAAAACTAGCAGATGGCAGATTCAAAACAAGCAAATGGAAACACATACACAGAGTTCAACTGTGTACTCCCCACAAAAGGCTATTGTGGATACTTAAAAAGACAATGGAGCAAATTCAAAAAAAAATTGCAAAAACTTTGAAAACCTGGGGAAAAAGAAAATATCTATTAGGCAAGCTAAAATCTATATAGTAGTTGCATAGACAGATAGTCACTGAAAGCTGGGAAACTTTTCCATGAAAGTATTACCACACACTGCCCTACTTTTCCCCTTTTTAAGGTGTCCACTATGAGCCTGCTGAAGAGAAGCTACCTTTGGTCTCAACATTACACCCATTCTTAAGGACTTTCTTATAACACCAGCTCTGCTTTGGCATCAGACCCTTAGTGAGCTGTATTGGCCTTGCTAGCAGAGACAGACCATCCATAGGCGATAGATATAGGACATTGGATACCCTCTTCTTCATCTGGAGGAGACAAGACATTTTTGGGAAGGCCATTCACAGTGTTGTGAAGAGATTATCCACATATCACAGGAGGCCATAGAGGGAAGAGAGGACTGACTCAGATAGAAAGAAATGCTGAAGGACACTTACAAGGCAAAATCCAGAGAAGGGACCCCTACTAACAAGTAGGCTCCCAAGCATCCTCTTGCCTTCAGCTTTGTCTCCACTTGGCTAGCAGGATGAGTTTCATGCTCAGACTTGCTCCATACTGTTTAGATGCACCTGGAGTACACCAAAGGTGGAACAGACCTGGGTAAGATGAGCACAAAGGAGCACTCTAGCCTGGAGTATACTTCACGGAGCAGCCCTTGAGAACAACTTCACAAGTCTGTGTAGATATGGTCATTATTTCTCTAATTACAGCTTAAGTACATTGATTAACTGCATTAATTCCTCAAGTTCTCCATTTATTTCTGAGTTGTCTTAATGTGTAAAACATATATTACTTAAGACTTAGTTTTACCAAAGAAACTCAAAACTTGTTTCCGTCAGATATTGCTGGGAGATAGGTAAGAACAAAAAAACTTGAGTAGGTGATATCTTGAGCTCCATCCACTTTAATTCATTTAGAAGGAGTGAACTGGGGTACACAATAAGCTAGAGGTGATGGCAAGTGCAAAAAAGAAAAAGGAAGAATGTATTTTATTTTCTGCATGAGTCACTTGACTTTGCTAGACCTCTATCAGCCTAATTAACAGAAGTGTAAATATTTACTGTCTTTGGAGATCTACAAATACAAAAGCATGAGATAGGTGTTAAGTATGGTCTAAGGGATTGTAACACTTCTAACAGACCCCTGCACCATGGAGAAACATCCTTTCCTTTCGTAGTGAGGAAAAGCCATTACCATGAGTAGGTGAGGAAAACATAATTCTTTCTCAGTCACTCAATTCAGTCACTCAAAATATAATTGGAAATCACCCTTGGCCAGATGGCATGAGAGGAAGAAATGCTGCTTCTGACACTGTTTCAAAATCATTTTCACTAGTTCCAATTTTAAAACTGAGGAGAGAAATATAACAGTCCTCACCATGAACATCAGTAAGAATAGGTAATATAACTAAATGCCTTCTACTATACTCCCATAAATGCAATGCAAGTGATTGCAAAAGGCTGGATTTGTATTCAATCAGTGAATGCTCACAGTGAGCATAGGCAGTAGAAAAAAAATCCCTTCTCTAAAGGCAGAATGATTTAAGTTATAGACCCCATACTGCTACCTGAACGTGCACATCCCTAAACTCGTGGTTTCTTGCCCATTTATGCCAATGGAAAGTCTATCCAGTTATAATCATTGTTCAAGTCTCTGTAAAACACAAACACAAATATCACAGACTGAAGGAAATTGCAGGTGAGTCATTATAGTGATTAAGTAACTGAGCAACCTTTCGATAAATTCCAAGTAATTTTTTTTTCCCTAAGGTTAGCAGCACAGGTAATTCTGGGTAAGAGAGCAGCTCTTTGGTGGCTTCACTCACACATACAAACAACATTTCTACACCATTTGCCTCCTTAACTGCACTTCTGCTGTGCTCACTTCTTAAAGCTACAATTATTTTAAACGTTCTTGCCAAAAAAACAGCTGATACATGGAAAAAATTTAAAGATTTCTATTTGTTACCTGACCACAGCACTGTTGCCAATGTTGCTGTAAAATTCAATTTTTGTTTGGCCACTGTTTGTAGTAAGGATTTCGGGGGTGGGAACATGGCTGTAGGCTCCAGATCAGCCAATTCTCTCTTAAAATTCTACTTGTCAAGAAATGGAGAACATCCTATTAAGATAAAGAGCAACAGTGGCTCTTCTTTATACTGAAGATGCTTCTTACTCCTCTTCTGTAGATCATGAAACAGGATCTTAAAGGTAGGCTGCAATTTAGCTAAGAACGACCTGGCAGGAGAGGCATAATAGAGCATCCATCTCAAATGTCTACGCTACCACTTGCACCATATGCCTCATGCAGAACCCTGAAATGCCGGTGCCTGAGGACCAGCACAGAATTTCTGCGTGCACAGAAATAACAGCACAGGGCTCGGCTGCACAGGTGACTTAGACATTTTGAAATGTCTCCTAAGAAGCAGAAAAGTACCCAAAAGATTAGAAGGAAGAGAACAGTGTTCAAAGCTCAGAGGCATCCTTTTCTCACTGAAGTCAGCTCAGGTCCCTGGAACCATCATCACATGCCTTGTCCATCTTCACATGATAAATACTTCCACAACTCTGACCCAAAGTGATCATCTAGGGATGACACCCTCACAAGTTCTGTCTTCATCTTCATCTGCACATATAATCAGGTATTACTGACTATTTTCTAAGAGGTGTCTCCTCCTTAAAAATGTTTCTTAACTTGGAATATAGCATCTTGGAATACTTGGAATAAATGTTTCTTAACAGGAATATAGCAGCATCTCTGTAATTTGCCTCATATTACATATACCATAGCAATGAGATTGTAAAGCCTGCAGGCTTTAACCACAGCCTACCAATTAACACTGTATAGGTAAATGTACTTGAGAAGGAAATACTTCGAAGTTAAGTTTTGACTGGAAGTTATCGATGCCACTCTGTCATTTTTCTAAATGAAAGCGGAGCAAACCCCATAATTTGGTTCTCTTGTTAATTTCCATGCTTTTTGATGAAAGAAAACAAATATTTGGTTTTCAAAAAAGACCCGACTGGCATTTTTCTGATATTCATGCTAGTCCATCACCACCACCACCACTGGAGTCAAGGACATGGGAAGACAGCTGTTGAAAAATCTGTCCCAGAAGGCCTTGTCCTTGAATTTCACATTCCCAGGGTGCTCAAAACCAGAGCCCAGATAGCAGAACTTCAAAGTGGGAAGGAAGTAGGTAAAGAAGAGACAGCAATGAGTTAGACAAAAGGGGAAGTATTAGTCTGTACAGAAACTTCTAATAGATTCACCCAAAGAGCGGCCTTGACCCAGTCTTGTTTAATGTTCCCCTAAATGACCTTTACACACAAAGCTACTTTGCAGGTCATCTTTGCCCATCACATGAAGTAGAAATATCCCATTCTTTTCAGGGGGGCTTGCAAACTCAAGAACTGGTGGAGCACTGTGACCACAGCAACAGATGGAATGAAATTCAAAGCTCCTGAAAACAGGATCATGTATTTATGGAGTAACAGTGAGAACTGCTACCATAAGATGAGAACTCATTAACTAGAGATGACTGAAGAGGAGAAGAGGCAAGGGAATATTAATTAATTATAGGATCACTTAAGCTACTGGGTGATGCAACTATGAGAAAAGCAAATGTGATCCTAGGATATGTCTGTCAAGGTATTTCTAGAGGAGACAGGTAATGCTTGTCTTGGCATAAAACAGTGATGCAACATGGAGTAGTAAAAACATAAAAATGGCCATACTTATTCAGACCTAGGGTCCTCCTCGGCCATTATTCAGTCTCCAACAGAGCAGGAACAGGAAGAATAAGAATAAGACAAGCACATATAAGACTTCCCTTTGATAGACTCACAGCCTCAGAACATTTTCATCTGAGGGGATTTCCTTAGCTAGTTGTGGTTTGACTGTTAAGTAGCCCACAATGGATGTCTCTTCCAAATGATTCAGTCCACCCCTGAATCCACAGTGCCTTTCAGCAAAGTTTCTCATGTTTATTGCTCATCTCATAAAGAACTACTGCCATTTTTTTGTTTCAAATCCAGTTCCAGACTGTTTCATTTGCTGGTCCCTAATTCTTGTGCTGGATGAAACAGGGAACAGTCCCATCCAACTTCTCCATGCTACTGAAGTACCCACTGTAGAGCCCTGTTGTATCTTCCCAGGTAGCCTCCCTTGCAGGCTAAGCAGGCCCCTTGTTTAAAGTTACTCCATATCCATGATCATCCCTACTGCCTTTTGCTGAACCTTATCCAGTTTCAGCATACCATTTCTAAGCTAAGGAGAGCAGGATTGCACTGACATGCACTCAACTCATTGCGAAGCCACAGATTTATACAGTGGCATAAACATGTTTTGTTCTCTGTTCCTTTCCAGATAGTTCCCACATTTGATTTATGTTATTTATGTTGCTTTTTTTTTTGATTGTTGATGAGCATCAAGCTGACATTTGCAGGTTATTCTTGAATTCATGGCCAAGAAATATTAGCTTCATAGTGAGGAGGTTCCAAATCAGGCTAAGATAAAGAGAGAAATAGACAGTCTGTCCTATGAGTTGAGGTTAAAAGAAAGCTTTGGATTCCTCTCTGTATGCATCCCTGAAGACACCAGACAAGGAGGAGAGTTATATAGGCTAAAAGATACTGTTAGGTAAAAGAGGTAAATGGATTGAAGTTAGGCTTGGATAAATTCAGATTGGTAGTTAGAAGAAAACCAGGGATTTAGTTATTCTGGAATAGCTTTCCAGCTAGAAATGGGACTAAAAAACAGATTAGTTCCAAGATAGGCCATAATCAGTTTATAACAGGACGGTTGTCTACCATCCTGCAGCAAGAGATTCCTCCAGGTATAGATTCAGCAACATCTCAGTGCCTCATACTAGCTCTTTCTATGCCTCCATGTAAGCCATGCTTGGGCAACTTTGCTTCTTTTTCTTTTAAGATGGAGCAAGTTCCTTTAAAAATAGTCATTCAGTGACATACTGGAAGCATACACAAAGAAGTAAAGAGAGAGAAAGAAGGCAGATTGGAAAGTTTGCTCTTATTTAGGCAGGGAGGTTTCCCTGCTTAAACAAGCCATTACCAGACTGAGAATTATCTTGGGTAGGTCCATGGGAGGAGGAAATGCATGTTAATCCTTCCTTCTCAGTGCAAAAGAAACAGTGGGAGGGGCAGGTAATATAATTCCTAGCTCCTTAAAGAATTCAATGCTTACAAAATCCTTAAATCATTTAAGCAATTATTTATGCATTGACTAATCTCCTCATCTATTACTCCTAATGTGGACAAACCCTGAGTGACCATTACTGCAAATACTCCTGTCAGACAACAGGAATGTGGAATTAAGTACTGGATGGATAAATGAAGAGTTTTGGTTTAGGATGAACAGTTTTCGTTGGATTTGGGGTGGGGGGAGGGGGTTGTTTGTTTGTTTATTTTTCCAATCTCAATATTTATGAATAACTACCACCACATGAAAAAGAAAAAAATAACCTCCGCAAGTCTTCAGGTCCATCAGATTCACAGTTTTTCTTATCACTTGATATACAAGCAAAACGCTAAGGATATATGCTGAAGAATTAGCAAGTAAAAGTTATTACTATCAATACTGGCATAATGTAAGCAACTTTGAGGCAATTCTTTTCTATTGGGAGGTCAGAAAATTGGGAGGAGACATTTCCATATGTTCAAAGAGAGCCTGTATCACAGGCAAGAGCAGTAAAAAGGTATGGTCTTTCTTACCAAATTGCCAGTAGAGATGGCAATTCTGGTGGTAGTTTCCTCAATGAGTACGTAAGAAGTCATTCAGAAGGCTAAGATCAACCTTGCAAAACTTGCTTTACATCAGCTGTCAAACAGATGCCATTTTTTTATGTCACTGACAATCTCAGAGGTTTCATACTACTAATGTGGGTTAAAAAGCTGTTTTCTGGTGCCAGTCTCCATAGTTGTCCAGCTAATCCCATAGGTCTGGATAAATAAACTTAATACATAGAACTATTATGTAATACTAAATGCTGTCCCCAATATTTTGTTTATATAGACAGCGATAAAGAAAAACATTTTATAATTACCATTTTTACGTCAACTTTTTGTTGGAAACAAGAATAGGTAAGGATTTTTGCTAATAAGTTGCATGGGAAGAGGTCCAAAAGGACTGCATAAAATTCTTTATGAGATTACTTCGTGAGTATGCACAGTGCTTATATCCATTTTTTTTCCTCAACAAAATGGTAGCCATTTATGTTTTGGCAGCCAAATGCTAGTTCCCTCTCTCATTTCCTTCAAGAATTGCTGCAGACGGATCACAAAGAAGGCTAAAGAGTTTCAAAGGTCTCCCTTCACACCACCGAGACACCTCACTGTGAAGCCTCAGCTTCCAGACAGTGAAAAGATATCAGCACAGAGCAATGTAGCCTATCCAAAATACAGTCCTAGTAAATTAAAATCCTTGAAATCTTATGAGAGAAAACAAAAACAAAAGCAAAAAAAGGAAGAAAAAGAACAACGAAAACCGCCTCAAGTTCTGTTCTGTTCCCACTGGGCCAGTGTCGTCTCATCATCAAGAATAACAATAAAATCAATTCATTATGTTCCATTGAAAGCAGCCTCAGGAGAGAGATCAAAGCATGGAAGGAAATGAAAGCTGACCGACTTTATCACCTTTGGAGTCAGTCCCAAAGATCTCAAATTAATTTAGATTGGTGGGGCAGCGCATAAAAGCTGGCAAGTTCTTTACCAGTGTGGAGCCTTTATACAAATTAGTGAAGCTCTGTGGTCTCCAGGGTTTTTCAGCACGCCAAACTTTTTTGTGAGCGCTAAGTACTTCTTCCTTTGGTCATTTAAGGTTTATTATAGGAGGCGGGGGAAATATTTTCATATTTTCCTCTTGATTCTGTAGGGAGCTATCTCTTTCTCTTGAAAGTACCAGTAGTGACATTTTTGCATGCAAACCACTCCTCGTGGGAGTATGCCAGCCTTTGGCTTTTCCCAGCCTCAACATCAACCCTTACTGGACAACCACCCCATAACAAAGTCCCGAGCCAGAATCCCGGTCTGCCTTCAGCCACTACTATTCACTAAATACAGAAAAACGGTCTCCCAAAGATGCAGGACAGAAGAGTTTGCTGGTGTTGTGGTAGGCCAGAAGCTCTCAGGGAAGGTCCTGCAGAGCTCCATCACCCTTCTGATTATTTTTCCCTGCTTTCCTAGGGATTTGACTTCAGATGTTTGAGAACCACTTACTGGTTTCCCTCCTCCGTCCTTGCAATACTTTGTCATGCTTCATTTTAAAGCCAGATCACTATCTCCTTCTCGGTCTTCGTTTTAATACCCAAGTGCCGGTCTTTCAGACTCAAGATAAGCTCTGGGCAACTGCCCTGACTTATCTGAAGTCAAATTTCACAGCGTCCACGATACCACATGCCAGACAACTTTCTGCTAGACACTTTCCTTACCTTGCTTTAGTGCCAAGTGGCTGCCTACTGTGACTTACCCAATTAGTCAGTGGATGCCATTAGTCCCTGTGATTCAAAGCTGTGTCATCTGCAGCTGCAGACATACACTGTTGGCTTCCCCTCATCTGCATGCAACCGCCTGGATGGTGTGAAGATATTAAGCATAACTGGCCTGATTTCTTAGCAACCAGTGATGTGAAGCCTGAGCCAACACAGTGGGGGAATTTCCCATGAAATGAGACACACCTGCTACCATGACACCCTCTGTGTGATCCATAGGATATTTTGAACTCCCTATTTCAGACAGGAGGCAGGCTTTAAGGACACTGCTGTTCAGCTGGGCATTCCTCATGACAGAAGTGCCTCATAATCAAAACCCCACCACCGAAACCAAGGCCTATGAAAGGACTCTTCATAACTACTCTGCGAACATCCAAAAAAAAATTGAATTGCCCCGTTCATCCCCAATCCTACATTCATTAAGAGGTGAAACCTTATGAAAAATCAGATTTTTTGGAACAGTTTCTGATCTTCCAAACTAACTTACTGGCTGGGGACTCCCACAGGAAGTCCCACAGGGATAGCTGGCATACTACTGCATTAGCCAATTTCGAAGACTCAGCTCTGAAAGGAAACCAAACTGAAGAATTAAGAAAAGATGCATTTATCGCCATCAAAGTATAGACTCTTTACAAGCAGCTTAAAAAATACCACTTGTATTTTCTCATCTTCTCACCACGATGGCTCATTGCAAGGCAGCTAACATTTGCAAAGGGTCTTCCTGCCTGCTATTTCCAAAGCACGGTGGAGATGCATTGTGAATCCACTTAGGCATGAAATGTGTGAGCTAAAAAAAGAAACCCTGTCCCCCTGCCCATCTCCTGATCCACAGGCATTTACATTTACATGCAAATAAAATTAAAAAAATACTCTGTGTGTTGTTTTTAACCATCTGACAGCTGTTCCTGGACTTGCGAGGAGTCATTTGTCTCGGCATAGCTCTTGATGGAAAGATCCACGTGATCTCAACTACTTCCATAAGTAACATGTAGTCAAGCTGCTGGCAATCTCAGAAGACAGGAAAGAGAGACAGAAGGACTTTTCAACTGTTTTTCTCGGTAGTCAGTGCAGCTCAGTGTCAAAGAACTCTGAATTTTAGATACTAAATAAAAGAAAGTTTAAAGAAGAGATGCTGATTCTGGCACATGCTAACCTAGCCTATAAATTGATAAAGGCATCATTTTCTTCGGCTATGAATCTGGCACCTTTCAGCAACACTAAATTGATTTAAAACCTTCCAAAGGAAAAGCCTCAAAGTTTAATTTCTCTGGCTGTCCTGAGATTCTTGGCCCTAATTTTATTTTCCATAATATCCAGCTTATTTTTTTAACACTTGTTATCCTTCAAAAATACTATTGTAATTAGATCATGACACTCCACAACTATCTCCAAACTGAAATATTCCCTTTCATTTAAGACACTTTATGTGTAAATTTCCTAAGATTCTTAACAATGTTATCTTGGAAGTACACAGTATTCAGGGTGGAAGGAGAAAACTCACAGAATATAAAAATAATTCAAACTTCTGCCCCCAATTTTCTGTGAAACTCATTTAATGTTCCAAAAAACTTACTTGATTTTATTTATTTTCTCCTTCTTCTCTGCTTCATCTCGTCAGACCAGGAGGGAAATACTGAAATACCACAAGAAAAATATTTTTACTTTATTTCCAGATCAGAGAGAACTGAAAAATTTAAAAAGATGGCACTGTGACCTAAAAGTCATCTCAGTTCATTTATCTCAGGAAAGCTCTTTGGTTAAGGATAGTTTGGGGATGTATTATCTAAAAGGTGGATCTGTTCATTACAGTCTGATACATAGCCATAAATTCACCAAGAATCAATCAATACTGAAGCCAATTGCATTCTTCATAAAATTTATTTGATTTCAGCCTCAGCACCATCAAGTATTTCTCTTCCCCCTATTTTTTGTAGAGTGTTTCTAGCCTGGAATCAGGCAGATTTGCCTTCTTTTCTTGGTTTAGTTCATTCACTAAGGTAACCTCCCCAAATGCACATGAAACAGGAACTGGCTTTTAAAGACAATATCTCCATGTTCAACCCTTGTCCATTCCTATGTATCTGCCACTGCTCTGGAGACACTGGGATTGGGTGTCATCTCTCTCTAACTGCTGGCTTGACCTTGAGGGTCCCTTTCCAGTACCAAAGATCTTGGTGTGCATCCTTACAATGGCCAATGCTTACCCTCACCTTACATACGGGCCAAAGAGCCCCAGAAATTGTCTTGAGAAAGCTACATGCCCAAGTCATCACAAACAAAACTCATCTCTCTGGACATGGGAGCAAATAAATATGGAAGGAGAATCTCAGAGCTGATGTTGAGCTCCGTAAAAGAAAGAAGTGTCAGAAAGAGAGTATATATATAGGAAAAGATACTGGAACCAGCTCCAATAAAGTTCCAATTGCCTTCGCATACTACAGGCAGCAACATCAAACCTCTGTAAGTCAATGATGATGTGACGAATAGTGTTATACAGAAGTCCCAAGACAGCAAGACAAACAGCTGAATCCTAGAAGTGGTTCCATTGACCACACTGATTTTACTGGGGTCCAACCAAGATGCCCAACAGACTAAGTGACCTGCATACTCCAAACCGCCCACAGGAACAAAGCCAGCCTGGAAAGGTATTGTGTAGTATGTGTTATGGGCCATACATTTACTGTGCAGTATGAGTTATGTGCCATACGTTGCATAGGGAACTGCTTATTGAGGTATATCCATTCTGGGTAGAACTCAGAGTTTTGATTAATGTGCTGGGCATTTAATCTCCACCTAACCTGCTCAAATTGGCCTCAAAGTCATAGACTTACAAGGTGGGCTCCATTTCCTGAAGATTCAGATTTTATACCCATGTTCCCAGTTCACCCATTCCCACATCTCAGTCAACCCACCTCCCAGCAAGTCCTATATAAGTCAGTATCACAGGAGTCCAGAAGGACACTGGGGACTTTTTAAACATGTAAAGGAGCAAGCATCACTAAAATAAGTATCTGTTTTCTTTTCACCTGACTGTGAAGTCATGTCCTTCCCATCCAAAGCAGACTGTCTCTAACACCACGCACCAGGGTTCATTTCCCAAACGAAGAGCTGCCCTGCTGAATCCTCTTCCTCTCTCCTGGCTACTATATCCTCACAGAGCAAGAGGCTTGCCCTGGAGAGCAGCCTGGGACAGTGGTCTTCACTGGCTCTGATGCAACAATATAAAGAGCTACTGGGTCAACGCCTTGTTACCAGACATGCTACCTCGTGCATATGTTCTGCATTTCTTAAAAACATGGAAAGTGTTGTTTCAGCCCATGCCTGACGTTAAAAACCTTTAAGCATCAAAAACACGAAATGAAATGCCCCAGTATGCTATCCAAACACTGGATAAGGATAATAAAGGAAAATAAATAGTTCAATTTCAGGCAACTTTGGGGCCCTTTTCTGTAAGACCATGGTCACCTGAGGGCCAGCTGGCATCAGAAAAGAAGGCTGCTCAAAATTTCACTGGATCACTTTCCTGAACAATTACAATCATCCTTAGGATAAAGCTACATCTGAAACCCCCACCTGTTTCAACTCAGGGGTCAAAAGGAGAGGCCATTTCAGGGCATCTTTGGAGGTCCCATCTTAAAGCCCACTTTTTCTAGACCAGTTCAACCTCTGGAAGCAAACACACACTAAAGCACTAATCCCCTTGTCTGTTGAACAGGCTTGTTTCCTTCCTTCACTGACACATAACTCCAAATTGCCAACACACCATTGCCAGGAAAAGCTATGTATAAATGGCAGTACCAGGACTACATCTGTTCTCACCTTTAAGGACACTGGGGTACTCCTAAGCCCTAGGCTGGATATCCTTCAGAGTGAATCCTATAGGGTTTCCTCTTCTGAGAAACCATTTCACGCTGGGAAGGAACAGGTCAGGGCTAAACTCTCCCAGGGTGAAACTTGGTAGTAATCTTGCTTGTTTATGAGAAGACCAGAGTGGGTAAATATATGTGTGGCACCATTCAACTAAACCAAAAACTGTGTGGGAAAAAAAATGAGGGTATAAAGTCCTCAGGGATTAAACTGGCTTCTTGCTTCTAGAGTTAGAAGAGTTAAAAGGGATGTTCTTTTTCATTTAAGATGATAATACACCCACTGTGTCCTAGGGCCAAAATACTCCTTCAGTTCCCGCAAATACAAGATGGAAAGAATTTCAAGAGACATTATCAGAAAGAATTTAGAGTGAGATAAACATTTACTTCTTCCATTTGTTTTTATTCAGACTTGACTTGTCACTAATAATTATGGCAGAGGACGTGATAAATGTCCGCTGAACATTTGTAAGAACAATATACTTTACCCAAACATGAGAATACACAGGAAAAAAGGCTAATCATAAACTAATTATTTCTTTCACTAATCATTACTGCTCTGAGTCACTGTTGCTATGAATTGCCTCACACTTTTTCCTTCAGGAGAAAAGCAAAGGAATATTTCAACTTTGTTTTGTTCCTTACTTTGCATCTTTTTGTTTTCGGGTTTTTAATGCATCTCATTTCTCCCTTTTAAAATTATGTTGATGTTCCAAGCTGTGTTTGAATGTTCCAACCTTTATAAATCTAGTTAATGGTTAAGATCAGCTAAAATACCAAAATGATGAAGCTGATTGTGATTTCATACATATAGAACATAGTCCCATGAAGTTACTTTCTTTTCAAGGAGTTACTTGAGTGGAGTTTGAACAAAAAATCAGACTCATGCCTTTCTCCTCATTCACCTACCATCTTTTCTGTGGACACTGCTCTTCATTCTGCCACAAAGACAACAGATTCTTATTCTTATGAGCCTGTGCTTCACTTTTTCATGCCTCACTGTCGTGTAAAATGTCCTGAACAGAGCACTCTCCCACCATTCCTCAATGAAAAATGAATATGGTGGCTTCCGAGTCTTGCCATTTCCTCCTTCCAGAAGAATTAGCAATGCAGGATAGTCCCGGAGAGCAGGTACTACAGGTTAAGAGAGAAAAGTGGGGAAGGAAAAACCCAAAGGCATGCAATTGAAATTGAAACAATTGATGATTCCAATACATTTTAAAAAGTCAACTTTCCACTGAGTCAAACTTGACTGGAGAATACAAAGGCTCCTCCATGAACTCTCAAAGTTTCTTCATCAATGGAGCTGCGCAAAACAGCAAAGCTGGGGGTCTTTTAATTACCAGGAGAGTGTCAGATTCAGAATATCTACATTTCTCCTGCATACTTTCCATAGAGCAATGTGGACTTACAAACCCACTTCTAAGCAGTCCAGAAATGGGATTGTAAATCATGCTGGGCACCTTCAGGTTTTCATGCTGACAAGCAGGACTTCTGCCTATCATCTCAGGGATTCATCTGAACAGCTCAACGTTGACAAGCAGGACTTCTGCCTATCTCAGGGATTCATCTGAACAGCTCAAGAGCTAATTTGTCTTAAAAGAAAAATTCCAGATCTTGCAACTAACTTTAACTCCTGTAGTACTCAGCTTTCTCAGCTTCTGTGGGCTTGCTAAAAAGTACAGAATTCTCAGTGCTTTACAGTAGAATCATGGAGTATTTTTAGTACTTAACAGTAGGATCTGAGCAACCTGCATTTAGCCCTTGATAGAAACATAAGTATACTGTTTCTTAGGTAGGAAAGCCAGGTCTGTCATTTACTTAGCACTGAAAAGGGGAAAATGTGAGAAGTTTTGGATATTGCACCATCTCTGGGGAAAAAACAACAAATGAGCAGGGGTAAATTTAACAAATTGCTCTTTAGAAGCTGTACAATCTGACAGTTACAGAGCAATTTGGAGTTATTATCAACAACCCTATCTCCTTGGAGACTGGCTGACGCTGCAGAGAAATATTAGATGGGAAATTAAGGTTAACAAAGGGTTTCCTACTGTTGTTCCTAGTAATATAAGCACTTTACACATCAGTTCTAATTCTGTTGAACTGAGAAAAAAAAGGAAATGGGCAGGAAAAAAATAAATCAGAGACCCTCAGATTCAGCTAACAGAAATCCTCATTAAAATTGGAGGTACCCCATTCTGCATAGACTGATAATCATACCAGTGAACTACGGCTGCATGCTGTTGTCTTCCCTGGCTTGCTTAGAGTCAATCTTTTGAATATAATTACTTTAAAGTTCCATGTTTTTGCCATTAACCCATGTTCGATAACTGTTTTCAGTGAGGTGTTGCTTCCATATAGGTAGAAATGTGGCACAGCGGTCTCCTCAGAAGTGGCCTTCCCCAAATGTATCTATCT
>NW_010583004.1:1824-28255 GCF_000705375.1 Tinamus guttatus
CTCCTCTTGGCGCCCGGCCTGGTGCGCGCCTGGCCCGGCCCGGCGCGGTCCCGGGAAGCCCCGGCCTCGCCGCGGCCCTCCTCGTGATTCTCCCGCAGGGAATCTCCGCCTCAGGCGCCTCGAGTCCCCTTTGGGTCAGCGAGTCCCCCTCACCAGCGAAGCGGGGCAGGCCCTGGCTGAGAGGGGCCAAAATGGCCGCCCCGGCGGGCCCCGCCGCCCGCAGAGCGGCTGGAGCCAAGCGCCGCGCTCAGCCTGGCCCAGCGGCACCGGGGGCGGTGACACAGCGAGGGGGCACCAGGTGGCCGGGCCTGGCCTTGGGCCATCCTGCGCGAAAGGGGAGATCCTGCGGTGCGTCCAGGATCCGCACGCCCGGGCTCCCGTTGATCCCCCGCCTTCTGTGTCGTCTCCCTGGCCCCTCAAAGCTGGCCCTCTCCTCTCCCACAGCATCACAGCCAGAATGGGGCCTCAGCTCATGGCCTCCTGGCTAAGGCGCATCCCAAATCCCCCCCACCTTCCTGCAGGTGCTTTCCCTCCATGGGGTGCAGGACGAAACCCTCTTCCAGAGCAACTCCAGAAAAAACCCTGCATCTCCAGCACCGGCTTGCAGCTCCTGCACCGCTGCCCAGCTTGCCTGCTGAGCTGGTGCTGCCCTCAGCCATGCTCAGGAACTGCGCTGTTTTCAGGGGTCTCCTCTGGCCTGCAATACAGGTGGTAACGGTTTCCTCCTCCCCCCAAAATTATTCTTAACCCAGATCAAAACCTTTCTGATGATACACTACTATCAAACCTTACCTATTTTCATGTTATAATCGTTTCCATGTTGCCTCTAATAGCTTGTTAACCCCAGGGACTAGCCACAGCTTAGAAAACCTTCAAGTTTAGGTCACAGTGAGTCCCGCTTCCCCCTGATACCTGCAGAGGTGCCTTGAGCTGCACAGGCTGTGGTTGCTGCCAGGCACCTGCTTCAGAAACCGCATTGTGGATGAGCCGGCTTGAGGAAACGAGCAGAGTTCAGTGCTCCTGGTCTCTACTGGCTTCCCCAAGGATGACGGTGAGGATGTGGATGAGAAGGTGCCGGGCTTGGGACAGGCCTTAGAAAACACTTCATCCAGGCTCCCTGGCCTGATGCAGGGCACGTTGCTTAATATCTACGTTCCCCATTCCTCTGAAATTCCTCATTTCCCAGGGCTGCCGTGAACCTGCAGAGTTAACACTCATCAAGGGCTATTGGAAAGAGGCTTTGGCCCGTGCGGGGGCGAGAGGAAATAACAGGCACTGTGAGAGCAGCGTTTGGAACGTGTGCGAGAGCAGAGCCTGGCTGGAGTGAGCGCCGCAGCTAAAAATAAGATCGAGCAGGTCTCGTTTCATCGAGCTCTAACCGCTTCCAGACGGGGGAGGTGATGGCCATTCAAGGCAGCGCAGCAAGCACCTAACAGACATCTTGGTCATTCCTGTGCCCAGGGGAGCTCGCCACAAAAGCTGCACCAGCAGCACACTTCTACTGGCAGCTGTTTTCTTTGGGACTGTGCTGATTCACACGTTTCTTTGGTTTTCATCTAAGAAACGCTTGCATGCAGTGGATTTTGTGCTATGCTGGATGGTAGGTGCAGCAAACCCAGCACGAGCCTTTGCAGTACTACCTTGGCCTCCTTAGCTCTAAGAAGAAATGGAGCTGGGCTGTGGCCAGAAACAAAATTACTTTTGAACCTGTTCAAACACTTCCCTTCCACTCCTGCATTTGTTTCCTCCTCCAGCTAAGCCCAGAGCAGCCCAGGGCTCTGCCCGGCGCCTCTGCTGCGGCGCTTGCGCCTGCTTAAACGCTCCAAATGCCCCGCGGCTGCCGAGCCCGCGGGGAGCCTCGAGCGCTGCGGAGCTGCTGCAGATCCTCTGCTCTCATCGGGCTCATTCTGGCTCTGCTGGCTGGCACTGCCTCTCTTGCACCGCTGTCCCCAGTGGCTTGTGGGGGTCAGCAGAGCTACTTCCATTTTCCACTTAAACTTGGCCTTCTACAGAGAGGAAATACGGGGCCGGGCAGACAGCTGTGGGACAGGAGCCGCAGACTGTACAGCTTTCCCCAGATAACAGCTTTGTACAAAGGCTGCGGCATCTTCAGAGTGCTGGGAAGGCCACCAGGCATAACCTGCTGTGGAAGAAGCACCATGGAAGAAGCACGTCCACAGCTGAGCCTAAATAACCTGGTAAGCTACAAAATGCTTTCAGTTGTTGCTGTGTATTGACACCATCTCCTAAGGATGAGCATGTTGCTGTGGCTGCGACATATACTCACTTTGAGCTTCAGATCTAGTGACCCATGGGGTTACTGTCCCCAGTCGGCATCTCCTGCAGGAAGGCAGTTCCTGCTCAGACCCACCGTTGCCATCAGACCCTAAGCCCTGCAGCCTAAAACACCAGGTGGACAAGAGGAGGAGCAGTTGCAGCAGGGCTGAGGACAAATCTGCTTGGTGGGATGGAAATGAGCGACCAGCATTAGCCACAGCTGGAGCATCTGCAGCAGGAAGGGCACTCGGAGCCTGCTGCTGCATCAGCCCTTACCAGGGCAGCAGAGGCAGGAGCAGAAAGCAGAGCACAGCAGAGAGCTGAAGACAGGGAAAAGCACAGAACCACCTTGCTGCAGCGCAACAGTCAGATTTAAGCACCTTCCTTGCCTGCACAATTCAGCAATTTGCTTGTAATAGGGACAAAAGGTCTTCACCACCTCCAGTGATAAAGATCCTGCACTGATTTCCAGTGCAGTCATATGGCAAATTCAATACTGCAAATTTTCAGGTTTCTAGGATGCTGTTGCTCGTCACAACAGCTAAATATTTACAGGCAAAAATCTGCAAAATGAGAAGCCAATCCACTCTTTCAACACGCTGAATTTTCTAACAGTTTAAGAAAGATTGGACTGAAACCTTGGCTGGGACTGTATGGGCTGTGTTCCCAGGTCTGGCCCTATTCACTTCTGCACTTCACTTCTCTCCCTGGTAAAACACCTGCCCTGAAGTAGAACAACTGCTCCAGCAAACGGCCTCTCCCTTGCTCCGTGCTCCCAGCGCCTTTCAGAACCAAGCTGAGCGTGCGGGAGAAGCAACACGGGGCTTCCCCCGGGCCTTTCCTCCCCTTCCCCAAGGGGTGGGATGTGAGCACGGTGCACACGAGAGCTGCACCACCTCCCTACACTCCACACCACACTGTTTATGGAAATTCAGAAGCGGTGCCAACATTTTACAAAACAGACATTATTTACATGTATTAGAAAGGCTGAGTGGACTTATCTTAACCTTGGTGTCAGGCTTTGCTGATCCTACCAGGCACCAGCCAATTGGAACCATCCTTCAATCCAAGCAGTTTTACCAGCTTTTATTAGAAACACCAGCACATTTCAAGTTTCCTCTTTTTGATCACAAATATAGTATTTTTCTTCTTTTAAGTACACAGCATGAGACACAGCATCAGGGCTTTCCATCTTTTTCTTTTTTTTTAAAACAGCAATTTCTTTTGGACAAGCTTTGGGTTAGTGTTCACTGACCTCACCCCAGGCCCCAATTTTGACATCTTGAATTGCTGAAGACAGTTGCGTGGGCAGATGAATCCAATGGTGGTGGAAAAGGTACAATAGTTAAGATTTGCAAGAAAGGTTTAAGCAGAGGCCTTCAGCAGTTAAAGAGGCTGCAGTAACGCCGCAGCGCACTGCGCTTTTCACAGCATGGGGCTAAAATGTCTCCTTTGCAAAGGCTGAGCAGTTGCTCTTCTCCCCCGTCCTCCCCCAGCGCTGCCCAGGACAACCAAGGCTGGAGGAAGCTCTACCTTAACGCCAAGAGTGCCAGGTCTTCTCGAGCAGCAAGGGCAGGCTGCGAGCTGGGCTAGTGGCTGCATTTGTGGCAAATCCCATCCGAGCTGCAGGTAATCGGGAAGCCTCAACGCTTGGAGCGATGGAATGTGAGGCTAGTTGGGGTTTTAATTCATACCTACATGGGGAAAGGTTCCTTGGATTTTAACTCCAAGCGAGTAATTCATGGGGAGGAGGGGGCAAGTATCCCAGGAACATGAGGGCATGGGGACAGGATATTAAAGGGAACATGTACATGATTTGTTATTTTTTATTCCACAGAAAACCCTCAAATCTAGACTCAGAGTTAACAGCAGAAAAATAGTGTTAAAGTCAATAGGTTCATATTTTACTGTAGACTAAATAAATTAGCCTAAAATTAACTCAGTACTTTCTATTTTTCCTTTCATTGGTGATCCTTCTCTAAATTAATGCAGTTTTTAAAAGCAACGGCTATTAATAATTTATTCCAGTTAACCCTTATGGATGAACACCTGTAAGTATTAAATCTATGGGAACCATTCCCCTCTCCTCTCCCTCCCCGAAAAGGAAACAATCACTAAAGGGTGTTGTAAAACAGACATGCTACCTACAATACTCCACGGATCGTGCCACTGCTATTGATGCCTCTGGCTGCTCTGGGTAATGGGTGAATATCCATAGCCATGTCTTACAAAGAACATGATCAAAAAATATATAAATAAATAAAAACCTTAAACATTCTTACATGGATTTTTAAAGAACAGAATACATGTTAAAAACTTCAGTAATTTATATCAATTTTAAGCAATACTTTATATACAATGGAAAAAAGACATGCATAGTCCAAATACAATGTTGAAAACAGCATTTTCATAACAAAAAACCCAAACACTAAGTGTTAATACCATGTACATGAATTCAAGAAGGACCACCCTTTTGTCTGTTGCACACAGTTTATTTAACAATATGATATTATAAGTAAGAAATGAGTTTTTTTCTTTACCATTCTATACAGTGATTGAATCTTCTTGGATTTTCTTATTTATAGTAATTATAGCGCTTGCATGATTTACACTAGAATTGCTTTTCCTCATTTCAAGTTTCACATAGAAGAAAGAAAGAAAAGAATGCTTCTTCTCTATTCAAATCAGCACGGTCTAAGAGTGATCATCCCTATTTTCATCTAAAACCAGTTTTATCAGAGAAACAAAGCAACAATTTCTACATCTGCAAGACAAGGATTTTGGCGTTGGCCAATGTGTGTTTTTGTGTGCAAGAGTCAATTCCTATCTTTCCAGGGGTAATACTTCAAACGCCTGCAGAGTTCACTATAGAAAAAAAAAATCTTCCCGCAACATGTCAAAGTTATCGGGATACATTATAATGTTGTATTATTTCAGGAAACAGTTTCTGAATATTATTTCTTCTTTTAAACGCAAATGTTTAAAGTCTTGAAAATACAAATAAAAAATATGAATATAATGAACTTGTTTTCCCCATTAAAAAAAAGGTATGAGTCAACAGCAACAAAAAAAATAAAAACCAAAAAAACCCACAAAAGAGACCAGATATTTTAACCGCCTGGCTTTAACAAAAAAATATATTCTTTGTATTGTTTTCTTTTCTTTAAACAGCAATTCATTCTTCCACGGGTAGGAAGCAGCAGTTCCATCCAGGATTCAAAACAACCCAGATGTCTGAATTTTCAGTACAAAATGTCCAAGAACACGAAAGGAAAAAAAGTGATGCTCCCATAATGCTACAAACCCTCCACAAATTTTTCTAGCGTGTCTCCGGTGGTATCACCGACCAGAGACAATTCATTAGACAACGCACTCCTGTTCGGGGTGTTTAGTTGTGGAAGCATTGCACTCTGTTCTGGGTTGCCCAAGTGTCCCTGATCCATGGAGCTGGCCATAGTGACCGCGAGTCCCGGGTGGGGGGAACCAGTCTGGGGAGAGACATGATGAGGTGACGGTTGGGGCTGTATCCTTGGTGACGGGCTGGAATGTGGTGGCTGGGACTGGGGACGGGGAGACTGAACGGGTGCTGGCGAGCGCACCTGGTTGCTGAGGGAGGTGGCGATCTGCTGGCCAGGGAGATGAGACGCCTGCGCTTGTCCTGAGAGCATGTGCTGTTGCGGGCTCATGGGGTTAGGCTGCCCCGGGGACCCTATCTGCTGTTTCATCTGCTGCTGTTGCAGGATCCTCTGCTGCAGCGCCTGCTGGATGTTGGGAGTGCCATCTGCCCCCATGCTGGGTTGGCCCATCTGGTTCAGCTGTCCCATCTGAGCCATCTGCCCCATGGACCCGCCCTGTATCGATATATGCTGTTGCATGCGTTGCTGTTGCATGGCTTGAGGGTAACCTCCTGGTCCTTGAGGCTGCTGGAACTGGTTATGTGCCGCCATCCCTCCTGCCATGCCAGCCCCTCCTTGCTGCTGCTGCTGTTGCTGCTGCTGCTGCAGTAATTGCCTCCTCAGTATTTCGCGATACTGCGGACTCATGTTTGCCATGCTCGGGTTGTGGCCAGGGTTCATGATGTTTATCGCTTGTCCCTGGGGATTCATACCCCCTATCCCTTGCTGCTGGGGAGGAACACTCGGTCTCTGCACTCCCGCTTGCATTGCATTCATGTTCTGCAGTCCTGGTTGGGTGTGCATGCCCGGCTGTTGCATGCCAGTCTGCTGCTGCTGCATCCCAGGCTGGGGCTGTATGCCTGCTTGCGCCTGCATCCCAGGCTGGTTAGCCACGTATTTGGCTGTTCTCTGCTTTATAAAAGCTGCCATAAGCTGAGGGTTGGATTTAAGGATATTAAGAACCTGCTGTTGCTGCTGCGGAGAACTTGGTGATTTCAAGGTCCTCAGTAAGTCCTGAAGTGCATTTGGGGGGATGCTCCGTGGCGGCTGTTGCACGCCCGGCAACCTCGGCCCTGCGGTGTTGCCATCGGCATAACTGGTCTTGCCATTCCGGGCTGCATTGGTTGCTGCTGCGGCATTGGAGGCGACTGCCACTGTCCAGGCTGCATGTTGGACATCACTGGCCCG
Organism: Tinamus guttatus; assembly: GCF_000705375.1. The sequence goes on from NW_010583004.1 coordinate 8,685, forward strand.
CTGACGGGGTTAGACCGGGGTACATTCATGCTGACTTGCTGCATCTGGTTCACTGAACCCACCGTGGGGTTTACGAGTCCTGGGCGCCCAGGAGGCAAACCATTGTTAATGTTGTTGACCCTGTAGAGCTGCTGCTGTTGCTGGGCAGCTTCTCTCTCAATCTGCCGAGCCGCTTCCACTGCGGCCGGCGGAGGCTGGGCTGGAGGTGGGGGTGCTGAGACAGGGTTTGCAGGTTTTCCTGTTGAAACAGTAGTAGGGGGCTGAGTTCTTGACACACTGGGAAAGCCAGCTGGTGACATACTTACAGGGGAAGGCTGGGGCTGGGGAGGAGGCTGCGGTGTTTGCGGTGTACTTGGCTGCTGTGTAGGGGTACCAGGCGTTGCTGAGGTAGGAGAAGGCAAACTTTGCTGAGGCACGTTGCGGGTGTTCATGGTAGCCATCCTTCTGCGCATGAGCTGCGCCTGCTGCAGGCGGTGCTGGATCTGCTGCTGTCGGAGCTTGTGTTTAATATTGAGACAGAATGGCACAGGGCATTTGTTCTCTTGGCAGTGTTTGGCATGGTAGCAGCAAAGAGCTATGAGCTGTTTGCACACTGGACAGCCACCATTGGTCTTGCGCTTGCAGCCCTTGGTGTGCTGGACAACCCGTTTCATCTTCTGGCATGATGGCAATGAGCAGTTTGCATTGCGGCACTGGCAGGCATGGACAAGGGACTGAATGCAGCGCTGGATGCTCAGTCGACGCGACTCCTGCGGGCTCTTTGACTGTTGCTCTCCTTGGCTGTTGCTCTCATCATCCAGACCCAGGCCCCACTTAACCATCTTGTGGTCATGGCTCTTAGTGTTGTAGCAGTTAATGCAGAGGTCGTAATCCTGAAAGTAAAGAAAGTCGAGAGCTCAGTGATCTAGAGCATTAACTCTATCAGTAAAAGATCTCACGAGAAAGTGGTGCTGCGCGTGCAACAAGGTGGAAGCTCGCTTTGGGTTTCAGCAGCTATAAACACACAGCAAAACAAAAGCAGGACAACAGCCGTGTGTTATGAAGAGCTGCCAGTTTCAGTTTACATCCAACACACTGATGCAGAGAAGTGGCTGCACAGCCACTGTGGCAGCGGGACGAGGACCGTTGGGAAGGGAGTGTTGGGCAGATGAGGGCAGAAACCTCCAAAGCTGCCACAGCAGAGCGGGTCTGCAACGTGACTCGTTCCTGACTGCTGCGGGTAACAGTGGAGGTTAGGGCTGCGACTGAGCCCTCATTTTATTAAGTTAAATTACCCCACAGAATTTGGGATTTTGTTCTTTCTAAGGATGGGAACTATTTACTTCTCTCTCAATTAAGGTACCCTACACAAAGAGGATCAACAACCCCTAGAGACTTAAGTTTAACTCCAGAGACAGCGAATTTGTTGATAGAGAAGGTGAACTTATCACCAAAAGTTATCAATACAAGAGCACTGATGCAAGTGGCAAGAGTTCCAGGCACAGGTGACTTGATGCTCAAATGCTCCTCCTGATTCACACAGGCTACATCTCCTCAAGACTACATTTCCACAGACCTTTTTGTACGTGGTACTTCTTTTACCAAAGCTATTTTTGAACTGGATCAGATTACTGTGTGATGAAACAGTCCCCAAAAATCACTGTGTGGTGTGAGGACAAGTGACAAAAAATTGGGACCTGGAACCACTCCCTTCCCTGCACAGAAGCGGGGCTGACTAAATCCAATACAACATGCGGAGCAGAACAAAGGTTTAAGACCTTTGACTGCAGCTGCACAAAGGGAAGAGACTATAAGGGAGAGATTCCCCCTTAACAAAACCTGGGCTGTGGCTCCCTGCATCTCTGACTTGTACACACAGGGCCCATCAATGAAGCTTTCCTGAAAGCTCCAGTTTGGTGCAGGGCAATAATCTGCTTTTTTCCTTCAGCCTCACACCAAGCAAAGCTCCAAGGCTCTGTTTGTAAAGATGGCCAAGGCCTGGGCTGATATAATTCTCAAACATGTCAGCAATACAATGAACCTGTCCCAAGAACCTGAACCCTTACACTCTGACAGTGCATACTGTCCTAAAAACCTGCTGGGAGCTTTGAATATGGCAGCACCTTAGAATTTTCTTAAAATCTAACCTCAAAACTTATGCTCCAGGAGAGATTACTGAGGAGCACATGTAGCCACCAAAGTTCTTCAGAAAGTCAAGCATGTGTCACTGAAGGTTTAGGTGCAAGTGACCCTAAGGGCAGAGGGACAGAGGGGAAAGCTCCGTGAAACCCCTCCAAGCCCTATCTGGCTCTAACTATGCTAACCACGCTCATACTAGTGAGCTAAACCTAGCTCAGAGATTATAGTAAGACAAATCTAGCCTATGTGCTTATAAATTTGGGTTTTGCTCTTCACTTGACAATTCTTAATGTAATTACTGATTACCAACTGCCGTTTTTTTTTTCTTTTTTCTCCCTCCTCTAAAATGACCCTTAAATAGAGTTCAAGTTTCAACCTAAGACAGGCTGAACACCCCGTCAGCTGAAATGTCCATATTTTCACTGCCTTATGCTTTCTTGCTAGAGAGAAATCACTCCTTTACACAGGAATTCTCAGAAAAAACCTGAGGCCATACTTCCTTCCACTGCTTAAGTCTCCTAGTGTGTACATCTGTTTCTTGAAGTCTTGCCTCAAAAGGCACCACTCAGTGCTTTCCTCAGGGGAATTAAGTAAAGCTCTTCCCGACACAGACCTTGCACTGCTCTCCACTGTGGACACTAGGCTGCACTCATTCAACCATTTTTCTGCTTCAGCTACAGCCAGAGGTCATCACAAGCCCATCAGGGGCTAGACCCCTTCAAACTCACCTGTACAACCTCTAGCACTGGGCAGAGGAAGGTGTGAAGAGCTGCGCTGGGGCCAGGACATGTGTGTGGCCACACTCATTAGAACACAAAGTGCCACCTACAAGGTGGAGTGAAAGCTGCCCTGCACAGAGCTAAGTCCTCTCACGGACACACATTTAATCGGGGTGCCCAGGAATTCATTCTACTTCCTACAGTTACTTTGTGGCACAGTCATGCCCTACCATTCACTCCTAAAATTCTCTACTACGAAGCTAAAAGCGTTGTCTGTGCAGAGAGGCTGCCTGACACAGCTACAGTGGAACAAATGATGCAGCAGGAGCCATCCCAGAGTACAGCAGCTTTCCATGGATATTAACCAAAAGCACTTATTCCAGAAAAGGTCCTCCACTGCAGCAGACCCACTCCTATGCTTAGCAGCCCTTCTATCAGAAAGGGTGTAATTTGGAGGGCTTTAGACAATACCCAGGAAAACAAGCTTTGTCTGGAGGGCAAGAGCATAGCTACTGTGAAGAAAAACACCTGGGATGATATATGCAACGTACCTCACAGACAGTGCAATGCCACCTTGTTTCCACGTGGTGTTTGCACTCATTGCACGTATAGACAAAGCGGTCCTGCCCTTGCGTGTGCAGTTCTACGAGCATGCACAGCGTGGACCACTTGGATCGGCGGAGCGAGGAGAACTCCCAGTGCTTGTCTCTGGCTAAGGTGAGAAAGGCATCTCGCCCATCCATCAAATCACAGCTAAGTAATGGATCTGGGTCCACGATGGGAGGAAGGGTGTTTATTACAGGTCCAGCGTGTAAATGAATCACAAAAAAGACCTGCAGATAAAAGGGGAAAGAATCATCAAGATCAGATGAAAATTCAAGTTCTATTGCAGAAATGGTATACCATAAATGTTACCCAACTAAGGTAGTTCAGGGTAATCTCTGTCCATATGTTGTTACACAACAGAAAAAAAAATCTAGAGCAATCAAAAGCTTTACTCCTGCTTTTTCAGTTCTGACTACCATCATGCCTTATTTTACATGAATAAAGTATTCTCTTTATGCAGCATATTCTAACAGTACCTCTTTATGCTTCTCCATAGTGGCATAGAGCTTCTGAGACAGATCATTGGACACATTTGGCATGCTGGGTTTCTTCTTGTTAGCTCTGCTGATGCTGCTCTTATTCTTGTTGGTTTTCTTGTTGTTCTTTTTCTTGGCATTTTTGCTGTCGCCCTGGCTTCCCTGCAATAAATGCATAGGAAAAATGTTCAGTTATGTGGAGCTCTCCCATTCACTCTAACTGAAAGTGAAATGCTTTTGCTGTCAGTCGCAGGACTTTGTTCCAACGCTTGCAAGTCTGCCACATTGTGTTAAATATATCCCATCTCCCAGGGAAAATCAAAAGCCAAACTGGGAGGCAAGCAATTTCAAATGCTGTTTAAAAGTGATCTACATTATGCATATACATTAAGTGATTTATGTCTTTTTTTTTCTTCCTTCTGAAACACTGTACTTCAGCTTCTGCTGCTTGCTTTACAAAATTTTATTGATATCTGATGAGAAATAGTTAAAATTAAAATAGACTTTTAGCAGGATTTTAAACTAACCAAACACGTTAGTCCCTATTCTGAAGACTGGCCGCTGCACATGTGACACATACATATCGTACTTTTATTTTCTTCCCCCCTTCTCATAAGCTACAACAGCAACAGAGGTGACAGCGACCATATACTGAATGCTAAATGTAGATACTGAATGCTAAGTAAGTAGAGTTTAAAATTTGCTCGAAAGTCCATCAATTAGGATTTATATGCCTGACTTTTAAAGGAGATGTTACAGTAATGAACAAGAAAAATAAAATTAGAAGGCATGTCTTTCAGGTCAGATGATGCTATGTAGAATAATGCTATCTAGCTATGGAAATAAAAACAGGTTTCAAACTTCAAAAGCCCTTGAATTTTTTTTTTTTTAAAAAAAAAACACCTCCCACCCCAAAGCTGGGATATCTCTATTCACCACAAATCCCCTCGCTGACTGCTAAAATGCTGATTTTCACAATGTAAAAATAAGATACTGAAATGCTCCTGATTTATATGAGGAAGTTTCACAAGCACTGTGCATGGGCAGAAACCAGGTTTTATTTGTAAGTCTATTTATTCAAACATAAATCAAAAATATTCCAACTACAGAAAGCAATCCCACAAGCAGACCAGATGCCTCACTGCCATCCCTCCATCGCACCCATTAGGTTTAGAATTAAGTTCTCTTTCCAACTTTGCTTTTTCAGCAACTAGTTTTATCAATGTTTTGACCTAACCTGCTTAGAAATAAAATTATGCTATTTTATGGGAAGCTAAATGGAGCTCCCAAGTCATTTAAATGCATTCAGAATGGAGTTAACAAACTGACAGAATTGTGTTTGACAAAGTCAAACAAATGACTTTCTCTCCCTAATTTTCTATTGTGCTGATGGAATTATGACATGGTCTCCTTTGTCTTTGCATGCTGAGTATCAACAGAGATTAAAATTTGAATGTCAACCAAGAAAGAATACAATTATCCTGTCAAGTTTCTGCTCCATCTTTAACTGGTTTATATGTGGTCACCATACAAAGCTATTCTAAAATATCCTAAGAAGTTGCAAAATTTTTTTTTCCAAATTGTTTCAATTCTTGGCTACTCATCTGATGCAGCCAGCTTTGCTAGATATGTAAAGAGCAGGGTTCCTACACATCTTATCCCTTCACAACTTTTCTCCAAAATATTTGAATATCATCCAGCATTTCTTTACAGTTTCTTCTAACCAGTTATTGCAGCACATCCGATTCTCCACCTTTCCAGGAGAAGGTTCAGCATTCTTGACAGCTGACAGCAAGGATCAACGTGAACTAATTTCACCTGAATTCATGCGCAGGTCAGTACAATTTACAGTTAAGGGAAAGGTGCTTGTTGCTGTTTTGCCACCATAGTGACACACAGGGAAACCCAGAAGCTTCTTCCCATTCCTCCTCACTAAAATCCACAAGCCCTACCCCTCAAGTCTTCCTCAATTCATAGTACACACCATCATCTCTAGCCTGATGCTTATGTCATTTGAATTTGTAGCAAACTTCCTTGGGAAGACTGCAGATGCAGCAAAGAAAAGTGTGCCATGTGGTGACCTGCTGTAGGCAGCTGCCATCACCCTTCTCCTCCCTAATTTTGCTTTGCTGGTGCAGTTCCTTCCAAGGATATAACTTCAGAGGTGACAACCAAACTGTGATTCTTCACCATTTTGTCCAGGTACCTACAGCCCTGGGCGCCACTGTTCAGCTACATCCGGCTTTTAAAAAGGTCTCTTCAATGTGCAAACTTTAGCACTAAGAACTTCAAGAAAAAGACACGGATATTCACAGTCATGGCTGCATCATCTCCCTTTGCACACACAACTTGTATGAAAGTAACAGCTGTTTGGGCTTTTTAAGAACCCACTTTCCCCCACTCTGCACTTTACATTGGCATGTTCTCTGGAAGGGCATGCTTTGATTCAATGCAACTGATACAGTTTAACTTCAAAGTTTTCCCTTCCTGATATTTTCATAGTGTTAAATCTGTTGAAATATTTCAAAATTGAAACTATAACCAGAGGTGAAAAAGGTGAAAGCTATTAACATTATGGTTAAGAAAAACAGCAATAAACTGTAACAGCTTTAGAGAAGCTGCTGAGGGTTGATAAGACACTTCCTGACATAATGAAATCGCTGCATGAAGGTCTATTGCTCTGCTCAGTCACGTGCAATATATACTGTACACAAACTGCCAGGACACCTAGGCTGAGCGCAGCTCCTCCCCAGGTGAAGCTTTCGGTTCCACCTCATTCTGCCAGACTTCAGATTTTCATTCTAAATTAATTCCCAAAATATCCTCCTGCAAATCACGAATAAAAGGGACAGTACAAAAGCAATAAAACCATTTGTTTTCTGATACACTTGCTGACAAAATGCATAAATCTAAACAACTAATGAAATTCTGGCCGGGAGCCTGAGAAATTTTTTTTTTCTATTTATAGACCGTAGAGAGTGCTTCTGAAGGAATACCACCATCAAGAGCAATGATTCACACTGATGGAAAGTTTGCAATTGATCCAAATACCTTTGCCAAATGGTGCCAAAATTTAATCCAGCTTTGAAAAACACAGCACCTTTTCAAGCACAACTACAGAAGGTGATTTGCAAAGGTGTGAACCAGAAGTTCAGCCAAACGACTTCAAGCCAATGCAGCGGTCATGATGCAATCCAACAGCGGCTTAACACATTTCTCTGAGAATAGGGATGCTGAAATGACAACTGACTCTTCCTGTTTTGTAAACAAGCCCCCAAAGCAAAGCACAAAAGAGCCCCATCTCCAAAAAACAAGCCATCCGTATGCTTGTTATCCGAGAAGAAAATCATAAATGCTGTTAAAGGAAACCTGGATTTGCTTCTGATCCAGAAGCAAGTCTAGCAAGTGAATTTAACTCACCTCTGTTGTTTCACTAGCTGCAGTACTTTCTTCCTTTTTCCTTTCCTCCTCTTCCTGTTCCAACTCTTTAATGCTTTCTTCCAGCACATTGGGCCAGAAATCACCCTCAAAGTAAGGCAGCTCCTTGGCACTTGTCAGCCTGTCCTCAGTCGCTTGCTTGAAGATGTCCTGTTAAGTGAATCACACAATGCCAAAAATAAATGAAAACCACTTAGAGGAGAACCAGACAACAACACAAACTCAGTCCTGTCCTAAGCAGCCATGCTCACAGCTCACATCCCACCCGCAGCAGTCTTTTTCCTGGGGGAGCCAACCTGCCAATGTGGGCAATAGCCCATTCCCAGGCCCATCACTGACATACAGCTGCTGAGGCTCCCTTGAACCAGTTGATCAGGCAACTGGTTCATGCTCCTGACCTAATGGGAGAGACTGAGGAGCCCCTGGAAAAGGCAACAAATCTTCCCCCAGTTATTACGTGAACTGATCAAGCCCACACTGCTTAAACTTTCCTTGTAATGCTCCTGGTCAAGAGAGGAATCTGTTCTGGTGACAGCAGGTATCTGTCACCTGCTCCTTGCTCTTCCAAATCTGGGAGTGTGCAAGGACGTCATCCACACGCCAGGGCTGGGCACTGTGTGTAACAAGCTCTGGAAACCCAGGGAGCATTAGCTGTCTGCACAGGCCAGCTCTCACGTGCAGGGGCACCAAGTCCTGTTGTGGCTGCAGGGCCATATGCAGCCTCTGGCCTTCCCTGACTGCCAGATAAAGCTCTGTGCACTGCCTATCCAGAAAGGCTGGGAATCATGGAGCAGATCCTGACCTCTGAAAGGAACAGACGTTTTATGCAGCTGTTTTGGGTGCATTTTAAAGTACCTTAAATCCAGCTACAGGTTTAACAGGTACAAGGTTAGCCAGCTCTTCTCTTCAAGTTCCTTTTAAGACTATTAGGACAGAAATAAGACTTTCTAGTTGGATCCTATCTTTGCAACTCTGCATCAGAGGACAAAGCTTGATACTGACTGTTCTGATTCTACACTCTTGGTAGCTGTCACTTACAATCAAAACACTTTTTTTTTCCAGCACCGTCACTAAGAAATTCTTGTAAATGTTAATACATAAGGAGTGGCAAATGCTATCTTTGCCATTTTAAGCTTACTTCCTTGGAAGCATGAGTGATATTCTCAATTTTTATATTTGTTTATATATGTATATACACACACACACATATATATTTTAAATATATGTATATGTACATATATATATATATATAGGTTAAGAATTGGGCTACAATTAAGCAATTTACTTGCTCTTCTCTTTCTTTTCTCCCTCAAGGACCCCAAATCAATTCATCAAGTGAATAGTAGCAAACCTTGTAATCATGAATGATTCTCTCAGCAAATGCCTTGTCCAGCATCTTTTTATACCATTCTTGTAAGCGTTTGGGTTTGGGTATCTTCTGATCAGGTGGGTGGCAATGAAAAATATAGTCATCTCCTTCACTTGGGGGACAGGCCCAGATATGTCCTGTCACATACCTGCAGGTCACAAACAGGGAAAGAAAAAAATCTCAACTACAATTTTGTCTGCTATCTTAAAAAATATCTCATCAGAAAACTACCTTCACCAACATGTGAATTCAGACCTCTGGCCTTTTTTTTAATTATTTTTCTTTTTTAATAGATATGTTGAGGCAATAACCTCCATTTATACAACAGATGAGAAACAGTCCAGGGTCTCATCATGAGGCTTAAGTTTACACTGGATCGCTGAAAACCCTAGTGATAAAATCCACTCTCCCCACTGAAGAGACATGTGTCCTACATGTCTCAAAGACAGGGCAAAAAGGAGACCATCTTAAGTGAAGCAAAATTTTAAGAAAAAAAGTTCTTTCTTTACAAAGATCACTCACCCAAGTTTCTTCACATATTCCAAATATCCAATGAGGATTTCATGATAAACTGCAGTTCGGAGACAACGTGGGCGGAAGAAATGAATACTATCTAGATATGATATGTACACACGCCTATGGCAATGAGAGAAGAATGATAGAAAAATCATTCTTTCTTGTCTGCTGAGAACTGACTTTCATAGCACAGACATATACATTCATACTGAACACAGAAAAATTAATGAATGCAGATTATTTTAATAAATATTCAAGCATCTTAACATGGTATAAACAGTTCTTAAGAGCAAAAGATAGAGCTGCTTTTTAGACAGCAAGAGTATACATTAAGAGGCCAGGTTAAGCATCAAATGCAAGAAAATGATTTTTAGAAATTTTAACATTTTTGTTGGGAAATTCGTTTTTCCCAAAGTCATCTGCAGTCATTCAATAAGATTAATTTGTGCCACAGAATTGAAATGTATCTCCCAATTTTCTGTTTTTAACAGTGAACATAGCTATAGCAGTGAATATAGTAAGATTTTCTCTCTGTGTGAGCTACCATAACAGAAATAAAGAGTACCTTGTGTTTGGAGGTGGGCAATCTGAGCCATACTCCTGCACATGCATGCCAAAGAAGCACACGTCTACTCCATCTATCTCCTCAAATGCAAAGAGAGCTTTGGTACGGTATGGGAAAGACTCTGACATCTCACCCGAATCCACAAACCTGAAGGTTTGAAGGGAAGGAATAGACAAGGTCATGGGAAGGAATAGACAAACAAACAAAAAGTTTTTTTTCCTTTTTTTTTTTTTTTAGTCTTTTGGTTGTTATGTTCTTTATGGATTAAAAAACAAACTACTTCCAAGAATAAATCTTTCAAACGTTTCATTTTTCATTAAGTAATTAGAAAATGACAATGACGGAACAGTAAGGAACAGAATTGCAGCAACTGCGCAAAAACTAAACTATGAATTCTGTAATGCTGGCCAAAAAGCACTCAGACCCTCTCTGAAGATTTAGTAATAGAGAGTCACAGCATCACAACCAAAACCAATGTGCTCAAACCAATGTGCTCCTTCCAGTTAAAATACAACTGGAATCACCTTCAAGCTCACTTGTTACATATCGCTTTTCTAATCTTTCACAACCTGTTTACTCATGCTTAAGTTTCAAAAAATTTGCAATAGGGTTAAGGTGCAAATTGGCACAGTATTTCTCTATTTACGTAGAAGACAGTGTAAGAACAATTTAACAATTAAATTTTGTTATAATAAATAGACAAACCTGGATTTCATTCCTGGTTTCACTTCTACTGTCTTATCTGAACTTGCTACCACTCTGACAAAGACCTCTCCAGCTTCAGGATGATTCTGTCGTCGCAAGAACTTGTTTACTCTGTCTTCCAAATGGTTTCCTAAACGAGTAGTCTGCAGCCCTGGAAATGAAGGGGGAATAGGGGAGAAATTATTCAAGTTCAAGGTCAGTTACAACATGCACCAGATCCTTCAGCTTGCTACTGAGAACGTGAACATGTTTTTTTTTTTGTTTTACTTCCACATAAAAAATAATGTTTTCTGAAATGAAATAGCCAACATTAAAACACAAAGAAAAAGAAAGAAGCTTGCCCAAAACTTGGACACCTCTATAAGCAAACCAAAACCACCACAGTGGAAAAAATACTTACCGAGTGAACTAACAAAGAGGGCTTTACATAGCATTTTTAGATGTACAGGCTTATTTTATGAACACTGCAAATGTTTTCTCCTAACAAAAACACTATTTGGCTGTTTGACAGAGATTACATCACTTCATAGCTCTGGCTCTGGGCCACACCTTTTCAAGCAAAGCAAAGCAAATCAACAGAAATGAAAAGCCTTTTGACTGCAATGACAATTTCATTGCTTTTTCGTTTCTTTTCTTTTCTAACAGAGATTTAATATTGAACAGTTACAGCAATCCGCACGTAAAGCTTAAACAGTTCTTGCAAGCATAAGGGGTCTTTAGAAGTGCAGTCCACATATCCACAATCATTCTTCAAGTCTCTACATTTACAGTTAATTTTTGTGGGAATAGCTGCTTTTGTACTGCTATGAGATGTGATAGTTTTCAAATAAATTCACAACAAAGTTCAGAAATTAAGATTTCAGCTAAACTGAGAAAACAGAAGTACACTGTTTTCATTTGAAGATTTATGAATTCTTATCCTATTTTTTGTGTTTATTTTACCAATTCATATTTCCACTTTGTTTTTATGGCCTATCTACTATTTTTTGCCAAAGTGATGCCGCAATCTTCAGATACTCATTTTACTAAAATACATTTAATTTTCAGCTCTTCAGTGCTTCATTTTTCAGTTATCTAGCTACTGACATAAAGCTATAGTTCTTCTCTTTGAGTGTTGAGGTTGCATACAGAATGCTGCAGAGAAATATCGATGCTTAAAATTATTTTAGGCACCAATATAGGGAAAAGAGTCACATATCCACAAAGAAAGATTTTTCTTCCTAATGGATTTATATACTCAAATTTTTCCTTTGCTGCCTGTTTATAAAAAAGCTCGCATACAACTCTCTTGGTTTATACCTTCCAGGTTGTCCCCTTGCCTCGTGAGGCTGAGCGGTTATGACATCAGGAGCACAAAATGCTCTAAATATCATTTACTTGGAAGCCAGCAACACTGTTTAAAGGCCAAAGTAAAAATCTACCATTCCCTCTAACAATTCTAACAGTCAGATTCAATAAATTGGTCTCTCCAAGTATAACAGAGAGGGCTTGAATTTAAAGGGAATCCATGAATAAGCTCCCAAGAAACTACTGTTTTGTTAATTTCTGTCCTGACAAACAGTAAAGATGAAATGGCTCCATTGCAGCTAATGAGTTGGTACATATTTAGAAAGCCAATTTAGGTAACTCTACAATCTTGTTTTCATTTTATTATCTTGCCAATGCTAAGCAACAAAAGGTTATCTGCCTCCTTCCTTGTACTGCTCACAGTAAAACTTGAAAAATGAGGGAAAAGGCCAAACACATACATACATACTTACATCTCTCTATACCTATATGTAACTAAAAATACAGAAGAAAGCAGCACTAATACCACATGCACCTCAAACAATGGATCCAAAAGCCATGTACTCTGATGCATTAGATTGTGCCAATTCGTTTAGCAAGCAACTGAATTTTGCTTCTTGGACGTATCCAATACCCATTTCCCACAAAAGCTCAGTTCTCAAAGAAAACCATAGTGTGAGTTTGAAAAAAAAATACATTATTATGAGCTTGGATGCAACTGGTCATTCAGGCAGCAAGAGTACAGAAGCTTTGTTGTTTTGCTGTGGTCAAGATATTTGTTGTGGTCACGCATTTGTTGCTGGATGAGTAATCAGACAGATAGGAAGGAAGTCAGGGAAGGCAGCGTTCTTGCCTACTGTGACTTTTTTGTCCGTCTCTTTTTTGGAGATGATGTCAGTGTACCTTTAGCCTTTGAAAGGCTCTCTGCTTTAGCTACTAGCTAAGTAACATTTGTACATCATCTTAGGAAAATATTTTGAAAGCTACTGATTTCACAGCATAACACAGCTGTGCACTGAGCTACAGGTTCTATGTGGCACAGTCTCAGTCAACATTACTTCTAATGCAAGTTACTCACTATGTGTTTAAATTAAACCATTTTACCTCACGTACATTAGAAGCATGAATGTTACTGCAGCAGCTGAGCCATAGCTCGTAGCGAGGGCTGCGCTAACCTGCGTGTCAGCAGCCATGGCACCATGCTGCAGCGTGTAGAAATTGTGACGATAACTCAGCAAGTAAAGGTTTTGTGTGGGGAGAGAGAAGCAGCGAAAGGAAATGTGATAATGGTTCAAGCTTTCATCACTTCAGTTTGGTTTTAGGCCAAAAGTTGTAAGACCAAGATTTTGATACCAAGAGCAGGTTTTCTTTCTGTCTTGTATTATCGTTAGCACTGTTAAGCGAAACATATATTGAGTTGAGCCCATCCATGGGTTAGTGGAATTGAAATCGTCATCATGGGAAAAAGAAAAACAAAGAGCCAAACAGCAGAGAAAGGGAAGGCAAAAAAAAAGAAAAGGAAAAACACCATTATTTCCCTTTTCATAACCCCAAAGAACAGAATGGTCACCTTACACAACATGGGAGTTACTCAAATACTCTTTTTAAGCAATGCCACAGAAAGGCTGCACACTGCCAAGGCATCACACAGTTGGTATTTAGGACAATAAAAGTCAATATATTCCATAAAGTCAGCATACATAGGAGACACATCTATTTAAAATGTTATCTAAAACTACATTTTTATGTTGTCATTTTATTAATGTTCTCTTGCAACCTTAATCTGTTTTTAATGAGGCTAATTTTAATCTATTTAATAATACTATCTTGCATGTGTCAGGTTACTCTGGAGACTATTCTGATTACTGTAACTTGATAATGCAGTATGAGATATATTATCTACAAACTACCCTTCCTTATTATGCTGAAACTGCAATCAATCACACATGGCTATACCAAAAAAAATTACATGTAATTCAAAACAACTGCTTTAGTATAATTTGGAAGATTTATACCTGCTAACTCATAGTATTGAATATGACAACTTAAAGCCCAGAATTTCAGAGGAACAAAGAACAAGAGAAGAATCAAGTCCACCTGCAGGTGTTAAGCTATATAGCTGTTGGGCTTTCCTTTATTTGAATTTCTTCACAGTGTGTCTGAATCACACTGTTTGTTTCTACATCCACTTTATTCTTCTACTTCATTCCATGGAGACTGCATTTCAAATGCTGGTCTCTACTCTCTTATTGGCTTCCACTGTGTACGAGTAGAAGTTATCAACTAATGTTCTCTAAACATAGAGAGAACTGCACAGGGATTGCTAAAGAAATGAAGCAACCTAGCCTAGTAGCTATTGCTACTCTTTTTGGTGTACATTTCACCAACATTATGATAGTGCTTACTTTCAAAAAGATTGAGACATATCATTCCATTGGCTACTTATTCTGCTTGACAGCTCCAATACCACAGTCCGCTCCAAGGGAAAAAAAGAATTATTCAAATATATTATCCTTTGGCACCATTACAGTACACCTGAGATGCTGCACAACTTCTTACTACATGTTACTTGAAGGGTAGAGACAGTAATTTACTAGTTTCAAGGCTATATGGAAACCTGTTTAAATTTAGCCAGCCCAGTGCATGCAGCTTTATGCTGTCGCCTTTTTTTTCTTTTATTATCTTTTGAAAAATAGGGGCATAGATGCTGAAAATCTCAGACAGCTGAAACACTGACTGAAAATCTGCAAAGAATAAGTCTAAAATGTTGATTAAAATATGACAAAAACCTGGGGTTACTGTATCACACATTTTGCGAATGTTCCTGTACTGCCTGTCATGACACAGCAGAGATTCTCAATCAAAAGGCAAGTTCAACAGAAACATTTGCAAAGGAAGGAATTAGGGATGGCACAAAAAAGATGAAAGGTGAAGAAATAAATACAACGATCAAACTCACTTTTAGCACTGAATTTGTTTTCTTTACGTGTTCTACCAGTTTTCTTCAGACAATTATCACAGACAAACCTGTTAAGAAAAAAATAAAAATCACCCAAACTTAACACAAACCAATTATCAGCTACATTAATTCAGTATTTGAACCTCTGATTTTTATTGTCAGAGAGCAATACATTTTTCTCTGTATATAAACAGCTTTCATCTTTACATTTTTAAAGGACTTAAAGCTGATCAGAGATGGTTTAATTCTGCAAGCCACTGCACATGCATTTGTGTTCTTCACTGTACACAAACTTATCTCCTGCCACCTACCACAAACAATCCTCTCTTGCACATTTTAATCAGAATATACTTCAATGAAACCACTAAGACCCCTCCCCAAATGTATTTTACTTTGAGATGCTTTGCCCTTTAGTACACTGTTCTAAGACAGTGACTGCATATTAAAAAGTAAAGGCAGAACACTGTAATTATATGAGAAACATGGGTCTTATTGCACAAGCATTAAAGAACTAATCAGCATCTCCTTACCCTGAAGGCCAAATAATATCATAATGTAATACACAAATCTGGTGCATCTTCCGACCACACTCTTTGCAGTCAACAAACCTGAGAAGAAAGAAAGTAAAACAAATCACTTTTGTTATTAGGCACGTAAACTCCCAGATTTCAACGAGGAATACTTTCCAACCCTCTACTAAGAACTCAACCAACTTTAGCAGGCCCAATTTACACACCAATCAAAAACAGTCACCGTAATAGCTTCAAGTATGTATCTATGAATTTCATGGGTAAATGAGATCAAAATGTATATAACACCAAATAACATGCAAATTGTAAAATCTAGGAGTTAGAAAGAAAAATGGATTTTTGCACCTAACTCTATCCTTTCCTAAACAGGATTCTGCTTCACAGTACCTTCACAGATTTTATTTTCAACTGCTACAACCACAAGTTCATAAAATTGTTGCTCAACTTATTGTAAATGTAAAAATTAGTCATTCATGAATGACTGTGCCAGCAAAACATGTTTTAGCTTGTCTTCACCTATATGGGTTTGCAGGCTATTTTTAAAATATATTAAAAAGCATCCAAACTTTTGGATGAGAAAACTATTGGAAGGATTTACAGTCAAGACTGCAACATATTATGGAATCCATTGTATTGATTTATCTGAGCAGTTCACTTTTGAGGAGATGAGGAGAACTTCATTGCTTGCAAAGATGAGAAAATGAATTCAAAAGGATTATAAATCAACCATCAGAGAAGAAAGTATCAGTAAGATAAAGTCTGTTTTCAGTAAGGTAAGGACAGTAGGAACAGTATCACAAAGCAATTACAGAAATACTAATCTCAGTTCTTACTGAAGTGGAGGGAGGTGAACACAAGCAAGGAGGACTCCTCTTTCAGTAAGCTAAGTACTCAGTTGAACAGTAGAACATATCTGAGGTGCAGCTTAACCAGAAGAGAAAACCTGTGAAAACCTGTGTCTTGCGTGTCCACACAGGGACACAGGGCTTAATATCGAAGATAATACATGATGAAGGGCCATTTTTAAGCACAGTTTGTGAAGCGTCTCACAGAACATACCTTAGCAATTACATACAAAGCCAACCACGGCATAAAAGAATTACTTAAAACATCTGCTCACTTTTCCAATTAGAAAAATCAAAAAATCTTTCAAGGTTTCTGCTGATTTCTTTCAGTAAGGCTGTGCAATTATCAGCTTCTTGTAGCCTACCTACAACACGAGCTGAAAACTGAGGAACATTAGTGTCACTCAAGTCACATCAAAGGGTTATGCCAATCCGGTAGCTCGTCACCAAGACTGCCAGGAGATGCTGCTCCTCCAGCTCTCCCATACAGATACAGTTCTGCTGCTTGGTGGATCTTTACTGAGCCAATTCAACTCAATCCACCAGGGCAGATTTTCTGACTTTGCAACCCGCTGTATGAAGCAGGGATCCAACAGCTCCAATCAGTTCATTCAAGGATATGATGAGCACAACTAGTAAAACAGAGCAAGAGCAGGACCTCTCTCTTTCAGCAGTGGTGGCCATTAGATGCATTTAGCCTTCACTGGTAAAGCTACAACTTTGCCGTGCATTTCCAGGATTCTAAACCCGGACCTTGGGAACTGAACGCCTAAAGAAAGGCTTCCTTACTCACTACCTAATCTCTGAAATGCTGGACAAGTGAAAGTCACAAGATTATCTTAACATAAAAACATGGGCCAGATACTTACGGCTCTGGATCTAGTGTATCATTTTTCTTCTTTTCAAACTGATCTTTAGAGATGGTTCTAAAGACAAAGATTTAATATGAAATCTCAGTAGTACCTTTGTAACAGAAAGCTGAGACAATATCATTCTGCAGCAATGAGCAAACCTCAAGTCTGAAGTAAGCATATCGGTATAAAGGGTATCTTTCTGTTCAGAGAAAGCAATTTAGCTTGCTTTTATTTTAAGCTTTTACTTTTCCAGGGTAAATTATAGGCAATATATAAATAGGCAAGCATATGCATAAATTTTAAATCACAAGGAACAAGGGAAGCTATGGTGAGTACAGCAGCTACCTTCCCAAGCTGCTAGTGTTCCCCATAAATCTTTAGGCATCTTATTTTCTGGCCAGGTTAAAGATAAGCCATTGGCTTCATAAACCAAAGCTGTGCTTCAAAAGGTGATAAATCAGGATTAGCAAAAGTCTTTAATTTGAAAAAGGACAGGATTAGTAATGTTAGTAACATTTATTGACACAGCTTCAAGTTTCCCCCTCCCCAGCCACGTCATTTAATGTCTGCCACCTCCGAGGTTAGTTTATGGACAGCTCTTGAGCAACCTAACAGCAGGAGAGATGGGTAAACTGATAGACATGACACAGTAACAGCAGTTAATCATTTGTTACTGTAAAAATTAAGGAGAAAGGAGGTAAACACCCAAACCAGCAACAGCTCTAATGCAGGGCAAATACAGTTTCTTATTTTTAAAGAGCGCAATGTGAAGGAGAACGGAAGCAACTTACGTTTGAGGCTGGGAAGGGTCATCACCCAGGGTGACATTCTCCCCCTGGATTTCAGTGAAACACTTCTCACAGAAGTGATACCTGTCAGCAAGAAGGCCATATTTGGGTGAACTGGTCCAGCACAACATACAGCCACCCAAGCACGGAGCCACCAACCAGAGCAGGGCAGATCACCACGACGAAAGGGGGGGCGTTGTTGGTTGATTCATGGGTCAGTGTGGACAATGAGAAGGAACAGAGGGGAGGGAAGGGCAGGATTAGAGAACAGGGGAGGGAACAAACAGCACAGACGTAAGAGGTAAGACGCAAACACCAAGACAACACAGAGCAGAAAGCCAAGGCAAAGCACAGATTAGCATTCGGTCTCATTTTAGACATTACGGCCATCAACACTAACAAAACAGGAGAGCGTCAAATTCAAAATTTGGGGGAGGATTAATGAGGTAGCTACCAAGCGCTACATTTGCACATACTTCAAATTTAAGAATTTGGATTTAATTTTCATTACTTAAGCAGGGGATGATTAAAAAAAAAAAAAAAAAAAAAAAAGCAAGCGCTTTGATTCGAGGCTTCAGAGCAAGTTTCCTTTGGTTAAAAAGGCAGCCTGTCAAAAAGCTTAAGGACACGTTTGCACAGATTTAAATAATTTAGAAGTATGCTGAAAGCATTTATTGATTATCATTAAAAACTGTAAAAGCAGAAACAATTGGCACGGAAAAAAGCTAGAAAAATGTTAAATTGAAAAGCCATTAGACTATAGGATTAAATTTGACCAACTGCTCAGCTAATACCATTTAACATAAATGAAACCAAATCCATACTCTAGACAAACATTTAACAGAAATGCAATTATGGGTCAGAGTTTCCAGCCATTTATCTATAACAATCCAATATATGTATATATGTGAACAATGTTAAATATTGTACATACATACAATATATTTAGGGGTACATCAGAGATCTGGAACAAAGCTTTACAAATTGAATTATGAAGCTATGTGCAATTTTGGGTCTCTGAACCAGGAGCCAATTCAAGTTATACTCAGCAAAAAAACCAAACCAAAACAAAACAAACAAACAAAAACACTGCAGCTTAAATAACCAAGCTGAGTAAATCAGGAACTCAACACTACAAAAATACAATCTGCATTTGAAAATAATATTAAAAAAATCTCCTTTTTTTGGTTGATTTCTTTCATATGAACTGGAACCAGAGTTGTTAGGGTCATAAAAAAAATTAAAAAAAGGCTAAATATTTGGGAAGGATATGAATTCACACATGAACAAAGGTAACAGAGAGAGGCCACAGCTGTAAAATGCAGGAAGGCCAACACAGGGGCGCCAAAATAAAGGAGCTTTATGGAGGATTGAGAGTGAGAGAGTATAAGCAGCGATGGCAGCACAGTAAAACGCAGTTTTAGTACTCAAATGCTACAACTGTGAGAACAGCAAGTATAAAAGCCATCCAAACAAGACGCGGTGTCACATGAACCAACAGCTTGAAAGATGGAGACAACGTGGCAGTTTGCCCCTGGAAACACGCGCACACACTTCGAGCTACTGTAACGCGGGCGCCCCATCTCCACGGCTGGACGTCCGGGAGGCCACGGAAGCTGGACACGGGCTCCCGTGGAAGCAGCGGAGCAGAAGCTCCTCCTGCACGCGCTGCCTCTCGCACCCTGACACGGGGTATTTACACGCTCATGAAAGCCAGCACAAGCAAGCGTGGGCCTTGGCCCAACGCCCGCCGGGGCAAAGGCCGCCCCAAGAAGGGCCCGCAGCCGTCCGGCGCC
>NW_010583004.1:36507-66197 GCF_000705375.1 Tinamus guttatus
TAAACAAGAGAATTTCAGTTTTCATATACATACTTTTTTTGCGGGGTTGAGATGGTGATGTGGACTGTGAAGTGGTTCCATTAGTGCCACTTTCCTCTTCCTCTTTAGTATCTACTTTTATTTCAGGTTTCTTCTCTTCTATTTCCATCGGCTCCTGTTTCATTTCTGTTCCATCCGCTTCTTCTTTTGTTTGTGAAGATCCTTGTAAATCCTCCTCAGCCTTAAGAAAAGATGCAAGAAGACATACCATTACATCTATGTCTCAAACTTCACTCATTCAAAATATAAGTTTATGAGGCTGTCAAGCCATGGCTTTCCTCAGGACAGTTACTTTCCAGTAACTACCCTCTTCTCGCCACCTTAACTCACCATTTCAGACACATCATTAAGTGCTTTTATATCTATCACTGCTTTCAGTTAAACTGTATAGAATCTCATTTACCTCAGTCTTAGCTTCCACTTGTGTCTCACTAGTCTCTGGCTCAGTTTCTTCATTTTTAACTTCTGATTTGCTTTCTAGCATTGGTGCATCTGGTCCTAGTTGCTGGGAATTCGTATCAGCACTAGCAACTGAGGCAGGGGTGGGGACCCTGTTATCAATACTAGCTGCTGCCTGGGATAGCTGTTGTAAAAACAGTACAAAAGAAAGACACTGCATATATAGAAATATTTTCCTTTACTAAAAATGAACAGCACAAAAAAAAAAGACATGAGATGATATTCTAAAACAGTGCAGAACATGGACATAGGAGCTCACTGTAGCCAAGTTTCCATATACCACATTTTGGAACACTCTGCTTTACAGAGGATAAGCCAAGGAAGAATTCTATCCCAAAGAAGCTGCTTTTACAGAGAAAACACCTGCCCAGTAAAAGAATGTACATTCAACAATTCAACATGTGCATTGCTTTTGACAATTAAAATAAAAAAAATAAAATAAAAAAGGCAAGAAAGCATTCCAGTTTCATATTCGGAAGGGACTGATTCTCATCAAGGCCAAATATATGTATATGGGCCAAAAATACATAAAACTATCTTGAATAATCTTTCCACACATTATCACCCTTTTTACTTTTTGAGCAGTGCAAAGGCATTCAACAAGCCCCCCTCCTTCAAACAGTGCTGAGAACATGTGGTTGGACCCATTTTTACAGAGGTGCACATGACTTTTTTGTTTAAGCCCTTTGTTCTGAAGCAGGAGCTAGGATTTACAGCCATAAAAAGCACGGGCTCTATAAATCCACAGCTGTGTGCTGTACCAAGGAAGGATCCCATGGAATTTTTATTCCACCACACAAGGAAAGAAAAATGCGACTAGCTGGTACTTACTGGAGTGCCAGGTGGCTGTGCCTGCACAGACGTCGGCTGCTGCTGGGATGGCTGTGGGGTGGGCACAGACTGCGGCTGCACTGGGGTCTGAGGCTGCGGCGTCACTTGGGCCTGCGCAGCAGTCTGCCCCGTCGGCGTGCTCTGCGTCTGTGCGGCGTTGGGGACAGAGCCTGGCGTGGGCGTGGGGGTCTGCCCTGAAGATGACACGGGTGTGGATGGCTGCGTGGGCGCTGCGGGCTGCGGAGGCGTCATGCCAGGGGGTGCCTGGTGCTGCAGGGGCGGCATGCCCGCCGCCGTGGACACCGCGGGCGCGGGCTGGTGGAGCGGCGGCTGCGTCACCGGCGGACACGACAACTGCCCACTCTGCGGTCCCAGCATGTTGATGGAGTTGGGAAGAGCAGCACTGGGAACCTGCCCCTGCTGCATGGAGAGAGAGAGAGAGAGAGTCTCTTTCATATACATCAACCCCAAACTCTGGGAATCACACCTGTCCTCTAAATGACAGCACTAGTCTTTTAAAAAATGCTATGGAGAAAGTCTAAATATATGTAAAAACATGTATAAGAGTGCTGCTACTATAAATTCCAATTTCTCTAAACATCTTCATGAGCTCTTAGCCAAAGGCTTGCTCCTAAACTTGTATGTGCCCTCATGCATCATTTTAAATTATTTTTACTGTCATAGGAGAGAGGGAATCCTTAGGATCTCCTCAGTAACATGAACCTGCAGGCAGGCAGGCAAAGTTTGGACTTTGCACAGAAAATGGGTTCAAGCTATATCACATTTTAGGATGAAATACTGGGGCAGTCCCAGTCCATTAATATATGCCCCACTGAAAGGCACAGCAGATTTTTTTTTTTTTCTAAATTCTGATTGGACTACTGCAGACATTTAAGAAAATTGTGGATCTATCCCTTCAAACCAGCAATAGCAGAAGTATTCTGGAGGTGCACAGACTTTAAATGATATAGTTTGCTAAAAACTGAATTGCATAACTAGTGATAAAAACAGAAAAATACTCTACCTCTTCCTGTTCAGAAGTTGACAGATTAAAAGGAAATTGTTTTCCTCATCCACTTTATTACAGTTCTTGATTTTAAGTTTTCTACTAAAATCCACACAAATACACTCAAAAGGACATATGCTCAGGATCCTATGAACTCATTTGATATTATCCCCTAAAAAATTCTATCAGGAATTACAAGTGAGCACAGTCCTCTGGTTAGTACATGTACATGTGTCGTAGAAGAGCTCATGGAGAAGGCAGATACAAACCAAGAGCCAGGAATGGACAGTAGACAATGGATATACAAGTACACAGAAATAATAACTAAAAAGAACAGACCAATGTAATCCAGAGTAAATAACACAGGTATTAGAAAATGCATCTTACCTGTGTTACCCCTGCCTGGGCTGTTGTCTGACCCATGCCCACGTTGTTCACATTCATAGTCCCACTGGATGCTGGAAACTGATTCTGAGACAGGAATTGGTTCTGGGTAGGAGCCTGCCCCATCATATTATTGGAATGGGCTCCCATCATGTTCTGCGGCTGAGGCATTCGGGAAGGAGACATTGCCATCTAAAAAGCAATATCCAAATTAAAGATATTAATATTTTTTATTCTTGGGCAGCCACTCAAAGGAAAATACTCTCAAAATAACTAACTATAAGACATACCCAAGATTAAGAGAAAGACTTACTTCAGTAAATTAAATAGAAGCTGGCACGTACACAGGATATTAATATTCATTCCATGGCATTTGTGGCAGAAGTTATTTTTAACAAGGTAATAGTATTAGAGCTGTACTAAGAATGCTAAATTCTGTTTTGCTCTCAGAGGTAACAGAGATAATCCAGTGAAAGCAAAGATATTTTCATTTTTCTAAAGAATAAAACCAAGTTTTCACAGATGAATAAAGTTTATATAGGAAAGATGGAGTTCCTGAAAGAATTATGCTCTTTACTGGACAATATTTCATCTGACATCTACCTCTAAGGATGGTCTGTTTTTTTTTTGACACATATAAAGAGCAAAAATAACCATCCCAATAAGAGTCTGGCAGAGTCAGTGCATTTCCATGAAGTTATCCTGCAATTCACAGAACTATTTTATGACATGGCCTTTTCAGAAGAGTGTTAACCCTGCTAAATGTAATGCACCTGTTTAGAGAAGAACCCGGTACCAAGAGATACGAACCGCAGGAACGGCGCCCATGTTGTTCATCTGTACAGGGTGGTTCATTGGAGAAGCTGCACGGGGTCCCATGGGTGCCTGCGGCATCTGTACATTCCCTATGGACATGGGGTTAAACTGATTCATTCCTGCAAATGCACCCCCAAAACAGCTCATTAGGAACAAGTCACCAGAATTTATGTATGTATAATCTACAATAAAATTCATATCTATTATGAGTAAAACTCAGCTCTCCTAACGCTTCATTTTTTTCCCTTTAACATGGTTCAAAGTCAAATAATTTGGTTTAAGAGACAAATCAGGGAGCAAAAACATATTAAGAGGAATGCCAGTTAAGGTAAAATAATTTATAGTGTCTAAAACACACACAAGATGAACAGTGTAGATGATCTATAACAACAGGACGCTATTTGTATATAACACCTTGGAGTATTTTCTTAGAAACAGGTATTTGCCTTGAAATAGGAACCGTATGCAGGTGTTGAAGATAGATACAAATACATATTGCTAACATGAAAGCAAGTTCTGGTTTGCAATCAGGACAGAAACAAGCAATATGCTTATAAAGACGTTGGGCCTTTCCTTTAGAAAATTTCTTCTCTGGAAAAAATAATAATTTTTTTCTAGCACGAAGTGTAAAAATTTACGGAGCTATACTCACCAGCAACTTTGTCCTACTTAAATGAACCAAAAAGCTTCAGTATGCAATTGCTAAAGAAATTTCAATGCACTGCTAATATTCTAAAAAGAAGTTTTTTTTTTTTTTAAAAAAAACACTACACACACACGACTGGGCTACTCTTTTTGGGAAAGCTGAAGCATCTAAAAGTCATTGGTTTTCTTTTTTCAGAAAAACACATCCTTGAGACTACAGCAGAATAAACCAGTGATGGCAAACCAGCAGTGCTACAAATAACCCGCAACACCTTTTTTGATGAAATCTGTGGCAAGTTTTCAACTACACGTATATTTTTGGCTAATAAACTGATAAAAACAAATCAGACTCCCACTCAAAAAAGTTAATGGTTTTTAAATGACAGATCATTCACAGCATTCTTATTTGTTTTCTCCTCTTTTTGAGGAGGAATTTCCTCAGTTTCTCCTAATATTTCTTCAATACCTCCTAATTGCTAACAAAGTATTTGGTACATATTGCTAGTTCTTAAAGACAGCACCAAGATGAGAACAGCAAAGACGCTGAAAGAGAGAAACCCAGCAGATTCCCCTACTCCTGTTTCTGAAAGAAAAGAAATGATCATCAGCTTTTCTCCTAAATATATGTTTTGAGCCCACAAATTGTAATGAGAGAGGAAAATATAGATACCTTGAGAAACCTGCATACGACTCATAGGCACGTTTGGCATGGACATAGGTCCGTCTGCAAAGAAAAGCAGAAGAATGGACAGAGAAAAAAATTAACATGGAAAAATAAACACATCCTTGCACTTTTCACTTCATTTTTCCCCAGTCGCTCTCATCCAGGCAAGGAAGCACTTACTGGGAGGCCTCACGGGCTGTGCCTGGCCCATGGCAGCAGCCACCTGGGGGATGCCAGGGGGCTGAGGTCCGGGGGTCTGTAAGGCTGGCTGGTTCCCCAGGATCCCTTGCTTATGTAGACGAGACCTCCGTTTCTCTTCTAATTCCTTCTGTATCTTATAGATTTTTTCTGCTAATAAATGATAATACTCATCCTAAAGAAAAAAAAAAAAGGAAAACAAAAAAAGCACTCAGTATCAAGTTCAAGAAAAACATCAACAGAAATTACAGAGTCTATCAGAATATTACCTGCCCTCCTTTTACTTAAATAAATGTATGCACCTGCCTAAGGAAGTATTTCTTTTCACAGTTCAGTTAAAATCAGAAAGAATCATCACTGTTTTAATGCAGGTAGGAAAAAAATAAAGCTTCTAGAAAAAAAATGCCTTGGCTTTATGACTATTCATCCCATCTATTCTGTATAGATTTGAAGTTGAAGGAGAAAATTGCAGGTTCTCTACTGCTTGGCCAAAACCCAAAAGAAAGCTGCAATTTGGTTTCTAAGCGTTAATGATTTTTAAATTATATTTTCATAATAATAATTTTCACTAATCCAGAAACACAAAGAAGAAAACACCAGCAATACAATAATGCTGAATAAACTTCAGGAGACAGATGTTAAAAGCTGATCAATTTTATGTAAAGAAACCACTCTTTGCCTGTTGAATTTATCTATCAACACAGGGCCATTGCGGGAAATCTAAAAACAGACGAAGGGACAAAATTAGTGAAAAATAGTCCACAGGTTCAGACAACTGAACACTACACCTATGCACAACAAAAAGTCCACTTTATTGAGACCAAATTGTCAACAGATCAAACAGCAGGCAGAGTGCATAGCAAGGGAGCCAGTTTTGCTTGTCAGCAATTGCTGGACACGCATCTTCAAGTGCATGAAATTCTCAGTGCCTGCTAAAGGCAAAAAAAGCTCACAAAACCCAAAGGACTATTGGTTTTGTGAGATAATCTTTGATCTTAAAACCACTCAGTGTTACATGGACCAATGGATGAGTGATGTTCATCCCACAATCATTTTCTCCTCAAATTGGCACTCTTGATCTAAAACTTATTATGGCAGGATCCGCTTCATGTTAGAAAACTAGGATGAGAGGGGTATCCCTCAGCAGTCTTGTTAAGGAAGTCCAGTGCTGTAATAATAAAACTTCATTTCTGAGAGTTCTTCAATTCCCTCCAACTTCATTTCTCTTCTCTTCCCTTTTTCTGCTTAAGGACTTCACTTACCACCTCCTGCTTGCAGACACAAAGTGACTGCCTTATGCTACTTCCATACTACAAAGACTTCTACACACTTATACAAGCATGTAGCACAGCACCGTGTCAAACTGCTTTCTATTACCACTCAAGCTCCATTTCTCAGCGTTATGAAGTAGAACTGATATTCCTCAAAAAGATGGATGTAATTTCACAAAACATTGTTTATGATGTCTTAACTACTCCTTTCTCCCATGTTGGCTGCTTAGAGCCAAATATGTCAGATGAATTCCCATAAAAATGCAAGCAGCTCAGGCAGCTGCTTGAGCCTTCTTCTGGGTGTTTCTGACCTAGACAGAAGGCATTTAATATTATAGAGAAGTTTACTAGTCTCATCCTTAGTGACAAAGTATACAAGCGAGGAATTCCTAGGTATGCCCGTGAAATACTCATTTGCTCTCTAAAGCTGTCAAGAGTGATCATACACAAGTCTTCCTAGTAAGAGGATAGGATATTGCCACTGAGCAACACTATTGCAAGAGGGTCTACAGTATGTGCAGGTAGGAAGAAAAACTACCTCTCCCTAGCTCTTTTGGGAACCTATTTGTGGACTTGGTGAAGCATAACTGTCTTGCTGGTGATTATCACCTGGAATGAGGTTACTCTCTTTCAATATCATTATCTTATTTAAGAATTGATCTCACAACTTGGGTCTCTTAAGATCTTCAATAGCTGTTAATACTGCTGCTCAGAACACTGGTTTACCTGATGAAAACACTTTCAAGGAGCAGCTCCTTTGGAGTGGATGTGCCACAGTGACATAATGAAACAATATGCTACCTATGTCAATCAACAGGGATTTGGTACCTCTGAATAACAGAAATTCGAGATGACATCTCATTGCAGGTGGAGAAAAATTAACGAACAAGAACAAGTAACTGTCTCATCTCCCATGCATAAAGACAAGAACAGATAAATTAATTTCTTACACTCTTATCACTTGAAACAGTGATTTGTCTTAGCCAAATCAGTCAATGCAGCTGAGTAGAGGAGAAATTATTCAAATAGAACTAGTAAAAGGTAATCAATATACAGAACTGAGTCCTGGACAAACTTCCAATGACAGAGACTTTAAGACAATTTAAAAATGGTTATTGACACAAACAGACTTCAAAAAGGAATGAAAGAGAGAAAAATAGCGAGAGGAGCACCAAGGACCATGATTTGTGCTCTGGTTCCCAAACATGTCTACCAGATTTCAGAGGGAGCTCAAGAAGTGCTGGGACTATGTTGCTGTGTTTTCACAGAGCTGAAGGAGTTGAATTAGCTTCAAGTGACAGTAATCAGATGGTACAACCATAGCAGAAAGCATGATTTTCTTCAGCAACAGAATGGTGACAGGATTCTTTGTGGTTTCCATTACATTCTTCAGATGTGTGATACCACAGCTCTTTAAAGTATGCTGAATATCTGGGCTGATGCAACATACCCTACTGTTAGCAGATTCATACATATCTCCTTCCACCTTCCTGGCATAAGCCACCAAGTTCTCCATGCGGCGATCCTTCAGCGCTGCTGGATCTGGAGTGGGGAAGATGGCTTGGACACTACAATAAAGGAAAAAAGTGAAAAAAAAAGTCTTTAGAAAGAACAAATCAGTTTTATACAGCTTTATAATACTCTTCATTTTATTCATTTCTTTATAGGTTAGGAATAAGTAAAGATACCTAAACTGTTTTTTAAATGATCTACATTAAACTATTCCCCACAAAATTAAAACAAGTGTAATGATGAAAAAAATCAGAAGTTTGACAGGTCAGAGACTAAACATTTCTACTTACTACAAGTTTACTAGCAATACAAACTACCTGTCCCTTAACGTGATACTGTAATGAACTGGGGAGAAAGGTTAAAGATAACTGCACACCCTCACTGGGCCAGTGCCATGGAACTGCTGCTGAAGACTTCCTCATCGACAATATGTCAAATCAGATAAACGTGCATATCAAAATATCTTCTAATGTTTTCCAACTGGTTACAAGAACACCCACTGCTTAGTTAAGAACCAACCTTTCATCCACAATAATTTCAATACTGTATTACTACTGCTCTAGATATTCAGGAAAACATCTGGCCCTGGTCAATACTTACAGTTTATGCACTAGATGATTGCGCAGGTCCTGAGTGACATGTTCATGCCATGCCTTCCTCACCCCAGTACTAGAAGGAGGTGCAGCTGT
Source organism: Tinamus guttatus (assembly GCF_000705375.1). The sequence goes on from NW_010583004.1 coordinate 45,022, forward strand.
TGGCATTGAGCTGAGGTTTCCAACATTGCCAGAATTTGTGCCATCATTCATTAGTGGGCTGTAATAAGAATAGGGACCATTAGAATATAATATAATAGTGCAGAACTTCATTGTATGTTCATGCTTGAGGTTCCTTTAAGTATTTTAAGTATTTCATCATTTCTAGCACTATATCAAACATTTTGTAAGTAAAACCGAGATTACTAAACTGGAAAGCATATAGCAACAAAGTTCCAGGAGTTTACAAGACATGATACATGAGTGATAAAGAATCATAACTGTTAAGCTATTTTTTTTATACACTTAAAAATATACAGAATAATCTTTCTTTGAGAATTCATTTAAAAGTACTAACTATTTTTGTGCTCTTCAGCAAAAAAGTGGTAGGTTTAGAACTGAAATAGGAAAAGACCACAGCCATAGGCATGACTGATCACTTCAAGCAATAATAATGTATTTAAGGGAAGTTCTTCATTTACTTTCATAAAGCATGTAAACGAATGATTAATTGAGCAAGAATGAAAATATATGCATTACTTATTTGTCCCAAGGGATGTTGGAAGAGCTGTTTCAGAAATTAGACTAGCTTGCTGGTCTGTTGTTATTCCTCCTGTGGGAAGGTTCATCTGGTTGGCTCCTTTGGGGAAAAAAATAAACATCATGAGTACCTAGTCATAATTTTTATTTAAAAAAAATAGAAAAAAAGGTACTTTATGAATCCAAGTGACTAGCCAAAGAAATAGTGCATCAGAAAAATACTTACATATTAACACCTACTATGATGCGTATCCTTAACTACTATGGAATGAAAAACTAATGCCAGGCTGAATAATTCTTATATAAAAAAAATAAATTTGTTAGATTTAAGATCAATAAGCCAGAAAGAAAGTAACATTAACAGTTAATTATCAGGAAGAAGCTAGGATCTGAGATAGAAATACCTGCTAGACGGCTGAACCACTTTGGTTAAACCAACCAAAAGAGCTAAGGAATTACAGCTAAATATGTTGAATAAGAATAAGCTACTGGCACATTTTAGAAGAAACTAGAATTATTGCCATGTGGCAAAAGCCATACATAAAAAGCTTTCTAATATTCAAGACTTAACATACTGAAATTTGTTACTAAGCAGCATTAACAGAAAGTCACTACTCTGAATAAGTGACCCACTAAACTGTTTGTCCTATGTATTCTACAGTTCGAGTTACTTTTTTCAACTTATTTTCCTCTTGTCCCACCACCCCCACTCCGCCCTTTTTTTTCCACCTACCCAGTGCATTAATGGTCCTCATTTGCTGGTGAGCCTGAGGCTGTGCTGGTTGTTGGCCTTGTACCTGGGGCTGCAACTGTGTTTGCGGCTGGTTGCCATATGGCAGTCCGAGGGCAGCGTAGGCTCGTTGCATGGAGCTGGGGTCAATCGGATTAGGATTACTTAGTGATGGAGTATTCTGCTGGCCTGTTCCAACAGAACCAATGGAATTTTGAATTCCACCAGCTGGAGACCCTAAAAGGGCTATTTAAAAAAAAAAAAAAAACAGTGCTGTAGTAACTTCAATCAGGTCAATGAGGGAAAAATAAAAAAAACAAATCAGAAATCATTCCAAGAATTTACATAATGTGCATATCATTATACAATAAACACTTTGCTGCCAAAGGACAGAATGACACCTGAGATGCCAAGTAGAGAAATTTGACCTCTGATTCTACAGGATACTCTAGAAATAATGCTTCTACAGAAGCCACCTAACATTATCACGGGCAGTCTAAAGAGAAGTGCTGCACAGGCAAATAAGCCTATAATTGCTAGAACGTACATAATACAAAGCATAGCTTCCAATACAAGCTTAAATAGTACATTCATGCTTGGCAGAGTAGACAAGGAAAAAAAGCAATTCTGTTGTTTCCCTCCTCCTCACCATTTCAGGGGGTAAATATTCAAAAATCTTAGGCTCCAAAAGATCCTGAGTTGAGCCAAAACATCATGTCTTTGGACATGAAGGTAATATTGAAAATCTGTTGGTAGAAATTCATCACTAGATGAATCCTCTGAAGCCCAGAGTAGTTACCCTATAACCCAAGGTATTTGTATGTACTGATGGGTTTCAGAATGTGCATGCAAAATTTAAACAATTTTAAGAGTGTCAGGGAAGGAGGGGGCCAGCTCCAGCTTTTGGTAAATGATTTAGAGGATGGCTATTTAGGTACTCATTAACCTATGCGACCACTAAAATCAACCCATGTTTGTCACCGTGAAGACGCCATCTCTATTTCCATTTCACACAGGAAACGGAAATAACAGAAAATTAGTTTTACTAAAACAGAACTGCATTAAAAAAAATTACTTTCCAGTCCTTGTTTTAGCTGCCATCCCCCCTTGGGAATGACATATGGAGTATATCCTTCACTGTGGAGACACCACATTCTGACCACAGAGACTCTGGTGGAAGTACTACGTACTTCATTTTCCGCTCAAGTAACTAAAGATAAAATGTGCGCTACAAATCTTTGATCTAAATACAGCAACAACAGCTTTCGATATTGCACTAATAGTAAAAACAAACAAACAAACAAACAAACCCACAGAAACAAACAAAAAAGACAAAACTACATTGCCATATCCAAACTTCTCCCGCTCCAGAGGGAAATGCAAAAATTCATTTGCATTTGTCAAATAACTCAAACATACCCAATATACTTACAATGATTTCAATGTTTATAATAATACCCTCTCCATGTTTTTGAAAAACTATCCACTGTGTTGTCCATGTTGGACTTCCCAAAAAATAAGGCTTTTATATCTCTATACTATTGAGGACACATTTTTAGTAACTTTTGAAGTAATCATTTTCAATCTGTTTTATCACAAAACCAAAAGCCTTTAAGTTGTTTGACTTCCTATCAGTTTCGTAAGACAAACAAACACCCAAAATACCAAGCTCAACCTTTGGACTTCAGACAACCCACCCAGCCCAGACACCGCTCTATGAGAAAGGCTCCTGGATTCTATCTGTTCCTCTCTCCAGCAGGTTTCTCAATGGCAAAGAAGATCCTATTTTTTTCCTGAACAGCCACAGAACAACTATTGTTTTCTTACTGGCCCAACTTCTTGAAACTCAGAGTGGGTAGGGAGAGTGCTCAGTTTCTTCTGATGAATCTTCTGAAGAAGGAACAGTTTAAAGCCTCTATAGGGCCTTCCAACAAAAAGTACTAATTTCATCTCTGGAATTCTCAAAATTTTCTTGTCAGACTTATGTAGTCTAAGAGAAAGATGTCTTTACACTAGTATGAACCAAGAAAGAGGAAAGAAAGAGGAAATCTCTAAAAAGGCTTTGTGGTACAAAACCTGCGGCACCTTGGAACTTAAGCTGCTTCAGAGGCTGTCACAGCAGCAAAGAATCAATCCAGGAGCTACTAGCTCCTTCCAACTCGTTGGAGAAAAGCTGAGGAAAGAGGATGACACTTCTCTGCTTCCCAAAGCAAAGCTATAGGGAAAAGAAAACTTCCACCTTCAGCACCGGTTGTAAGAGAAGAGGCAAGTGTCTGGAAATGGTCAAATGATCACACATGGTGCTGGAGACTGAGCAGATAAGGAAGACTTCTAGTCACCATACTGAGGATGCCCAAGAGTTTCACCAAGTACTCTCACTCTCCAAGGGAACAGAACTTGACATCAGTTTTCTGAGGACTCTAAGCTTTGCTTGAGGCTTGCAGGGAAATCAAGGAAGTGCTTGGAGAAGGCTCTTGCCTGTGGTTTTGTGCCGAGCTTTGGCAGTGGTATCAGCTGCTAAAGTTTGAGCTCAGACCTTCTGTTAGAGCTGCTGTAACAACCACTATCCAGCCTAGACTAGAAGAGCTTGTTATGCAAAATCAGTTTTTCCATTTTTTATTTCTGCCCCAGACCAAAGAATGTTTTCAAAAAAATTAAGGCATCTGTCAGGCTGATGACAGGTTGAATGATAAAAGCTTTAAAAGTTTGCACCACGGACAGTGAACCTCTTCTAAACAGAAGAGGTAACCGTTATCTTAATTAATGAAGCCCTTTTGGATACATACATCAGCGTGTAATCTAAATGATCGCACACTCTCCATTCTACAGAGTTCCTGACCATGACTGTCATACAGGCATACCCAAGGTTAAGTGTATGTATGCGATTGTTTCATTAAAGGCTGCATTATGCATAAAATCAAAGGGTAAACAAAGACTGCAAGCAACTTACGAGAAAATCTCAATATTAAGTTTAATACAGATACATAAACATACATATGTATGTATATAAACATCAAATGAAACCCCAAGCTGTCACAGTACAGCAATGAACAGAACTTTAATTTGTGGGCTAAACGTCTACCATGCGACCCAACAGAGTTAACTGCGAGCTGGCAGGTGATCAGTGTGTGATCTCTAACGGGTGCACACACATGCACTCACCCACAAAACGCTCAGGGGTTTTGAGAGGAAGCCTTCTGGTGACTGGGTTTCTGCTTACCCCTCCTAAACAGCTACGTCTCCTAAAGCACCCGCTCTCCTTCCTCTAGTTATTGCTGCTGCAGTGTTCATCTGCCCAGGTCAGGAACAGGAGAGTATGAGGCTCAAATATGCTCAGGAGAAACAAATTTTCCGAAAAATATTTGTTATAGTGGAAGTGTAATGCTATGGAATAGGCAAACTACCATCTGCAAAAGTTTATAATTTGGTCAAAATTAGACTGGCTCAAGCAGGGAGCAAAACCAAATTGCTTCCTGGCAAAACCTGCCCTCCAAGCACAAAAACTCATAAAAATTACTTCAAAACATAGGAGCAGTTGGCCTAGTCAAAAAAACATTAAAAATTTAGATATTTAAAATATTTCTTTTCTTGGCAGAATCTCCTCCCCCCTCCAGCTCCGCAAAATCAGACCTACCCTATCACATCCACAAGGAACTGACATTTCAAATCTGTCCTTTAGACTTGTCTCAACACATCCTGTTGACAAGTCATGTTACGACCAACAGTTACAATAAAAGAGAGGTCAAGGTGTTGAATCTTCCCTGGAAGCACCTCTGCATCATTTCAGATGGGAAAGGTGGAAACAAGCCACCATACTGCAATATTTCGGGAACACCGAGCTGCTGATCTTCCCAGAAGACCGGCATGCCTGGAAGGAGCCACGTGGAAGCCCAGCAGAGATAAACGACCCTCAAAACACATTGTAGAGACAGGAACAGCACTGAGGAACCTAGACACAGTCTCCAATGAGCACCATGTGGCCACTCCTGCTCTAAAGAGGACAGTCTGACAGCAGGGATGAGTATCACTGTACATTTCTTCTTCTCTCTCTAAATTTTCTCATAACTATCTGCCATATGTACACTTTTAACAAAATTAATAGCTGCTCTAGTGATTTATTCGTGAGCGGACTACAGTTTTCTCTGGGAGATCTTAAACTAACCTATTTTTTTTACCTGCTCAGGCATGGTATTTTCAAACGCAGACAGTAATGTAAATTATTTTGCAAACTTGTTGAGTGCCTAGAAAGTAACATTCTTTATCTTGTATCTAAAGAACTTATTTTGGTGTTCCTTTTTTACCTTTAAACAGTAACATGTTGTCCTACACCTGACTTGGGTATACTTCAGAAGAGAGAAGTGTGCACCTCAGCACACTAAGCCATAAATCCAGCACTAGTCACCATAAAAGTCATCATATAATTGAATAAAATGGTGGAAGGGAGATTTCACATTTATTTCCCCTACTTTCAACAAGATAACCACATTCTTTATTTATCTACTATTGTTCTGTTGTACTAAAGACAAGTCACACCCTATCAATCCCATAACAAAGTCATCTTTTTAAGGATTGCTTTTGCTTACTTTTGATAAACCACACAAACGATGTAAAAACGAATACTGCAAAAACTACTGTTCTGTAGCAGCTTGTATAAAAATACATAATTCTATTATGCTAGAAAATGTTACCACTTCAAGGACAACTGCATAGTAAGGATGTTATGCACAAATGAACCACATTTCATTAAAAAGCAAAGCTATCAACACATTTTTTTCAAAGACTAAACATAATTAATCACTTGAAACAAATTATTTCTTTTAACACACAAGAAGCGTCTCAATTACCATGAAGGAATTTGGTAGAAGATAGACAAAATCATTTCTTCCAACTAGCTTGCTGGTTTTATTTTATTTATTTATTGCTTTGGAGGGAAAAGAAGTAGCCTGAACCTGAACCATAACAAAAGGATACTCGTCGACTATTTTGGGGATTGTCTTGCATGTTTTTCTCCCCTTTGTCTCAAACTCATCTAACTCAAGAGCTCTTTCCTATCCTCCAAGCTTTCCTCACTGCACTGCCAGCCTACAAGCCAGTTAGCAGAATGCTTCCAAAACAATTAAAATTTACAGGACCGGAGTCCTTCGTCTGCCTTTACTTCTTAACTCCCAAGTACTGTAGATGTTACCCAGATTTCCAAAACTGCTGGATCCATCATGTCAAACCTTCTACCTTGGCATGTTTTGAAAGGGTCTTGAATAAAACTCACTAAAAATCAGTATTTTCTGTTTCAGAGTAAGAGGGAAGTAATGGCAGAATTTGCACATTGATCTAATTTATAATTTTTTTTCTATTATTCTGAAAATTAATGAAATAGTTTATATCTTCCCCAAAACACTACTGACATCCCAAACTGCGTTACAAGAGAAAACATAATTAGATACAAGTAACTCCTGACATGACTCAACAGAAAATGCCAGCTAGAAATTGCCATGCTCGTGAAAAATGGACGTGTGCCTGATCTGAGCACTTTCTCTTTTTCTATACTGTATATTTAAGTAATAAATTGCATTAAACGATCAAAAAGGAGAACTCACTTTTAATACATTCATTCTTATATAAATGATCGCTTATATAAATTGCATTAAATGATCAAAAAGGAGAATTCACTTGTAATACATTCATTCTTATATAAATGATCGCTACAGCGATAGCTACAGCTATTAAGTTTGTCAAGACACCGTCAAAGTTTATTCCTACGCTGCACGTTTGATTAACTCCATTTTATCACATCATTACAATATGACAGCAGTAAAACAACTACTTACGCTGTTGGTTTCTTTTATCACTGGCGTTTTTCAAAGGAAGGCACACGGGACAATCGTGCCGAGTACAGTTCTTCCAGTGGGAGATGATTTGTCGTGAAGACGCACAATGAGCCACTATAACAACACAACGTGATAGAATTAAACTTATTACTTGGTTTACTGGTTTTGAATAACTTTTTTATTTTATTTTATTTTTAACAGAGCACTATTTTTTCTCCTCTGCAAGAAATACTGTAAATATAACTAAAAACAGCTAAATGCAACTGCAAACTTTGGCACTAACAATGCCATAACAAAATAGAGGACATTAGTGAATTCTATGCGAGCGATTTAGATGCAAACACATGATGGATATTACACCCTCTTTCTGTAACAGCAGAGGTGCAAAAGAGTCTTTCGAAACTACTTCTAGCACTATTCCATGTCAGAGAGGCAAATATTGCTTTCTGTTTCCTGAGGTGGAAATTGCAAAGAGACCAGAAATGGATATTGGGGGGAAAAATAATTTAAAAATACCAGCAGTTCAGCTAAAGAACTAGGTAGTATCCATTTGTGCCAGATATGGTCACCTTCTTGACTACCATGGGCAAGAAACCTTACACAGGTTGTTTGTAAGAGTAGCTGTAGCAACACGCTCTCACCTTGGCAGGCTTTCCCAGCCTGACAGTGTGTCATATGGTTGAGGACGTTTTTCATGGTCCGGCAGTGCGGCAGGGCGCAGGCTCGCACCTCTCCGTTCGCTTGCTCGCGCCGCTGGCATTTGTGGGCATGAAGGAGCAAAACCAATTGCTGCTGGATCAGTTTGCGCTTCTCCGGATCTGCTGTTGGTCCAGTTGCCATTGCCTGCGCTGGTACAATCCCCACTTGCTGCACTTGGGTTTGCATCTGGGACTAAGGAAACAGTCAGTTAAGCATCATGTTTGCAAGTCTAAATTCTGAGCTTCATCTTCTGCAATAATCTGAACATCACGAGCCTATTCACCAAGCTTTTCGATATGACTGGCTACCAGCACTATTAACCTGGTCTCTGTAGTTTTCTTGAACTTCTTGTTCTACTTTTGGAACAACAAAAATATTTTGAGAAATTCTTTTTGTAAAGACACAACCAGTACTTCAACTTGCAAGCCATGCAAAAAATCCTCCGTTTATCAGGTAGAACATAATTCTAACAGGAAAAACAAACTCTTGCCATGCTGGTTTTAGAATTCAAGTATGTTTCATATTACATTTTAGTGATATTTCAAGTATTATACCTTTCAATCCCAGTTTCTTGTTCCTCGTAGAAGGAAAAGCTCAATGGGTAAAGACAGTAAAATTTATCTGACTAGCTTTATATAGTGCTAATACATGGTTTTTGAAAACTGTACTATATTTTTTTTCTTCCAAAAAGGGGCCACCTATATCTGGAATGCAATATGTACTTCTAAAGTATACTAGAGTTAAATGCAGAGTCATATTAGGCTGTGTCTGCTTTTAAAGTTCCTTCCAATATTTTATTTGGTAAGTATTTTACTTCCACTACACTAAGTGTATTCACTAAGCAGTAACTTCACCAGAAGAGGCAAGTATGGGACCACAAAAGGGCTTAAATCCTTATGATTATTTTGCCTGAATTAATCCCACAGACAAAGGATAAACTGTCTCAAGAATCAGTTTGATTATGCACTGCAAATACAGGCTCCCAGGGAAAAGCTTAGCAACTTCCAAGCTGCCCAAGGAAAACCAGCCATTAAAAACACTTTTTTACAGAAAATAAGACAAGGACTACGCTGGAGAGGTAACATGGGAAGCAGCTCAGTGCTTTCTACAGAACCACTGACCAAAGCAACTTTAAGTGAAGGGATATGCCATTATAAACCAACTCACTTTACTCCTGACCTTTAAAAAAGGTTTTCTAATTGAACTCGCTAGAAAGCTCCACAAACTGCAGGACAGCACAACACTCATCTTCTGAGCTGAGGAGGGCCTCCCTGACAGAACTTATCTTTACTTGAGTAGAAAATTGTCCTCCTCAGTTCTGCCACTTGCACCTCAAGTACCTTTTCTTTTGGAGAAGGAAGCACACAGGTCCCCGAGAAAACAAGAAGGTGGTATCTGATGGAGGAACAGGGGGCTCTACTGTTATTAAGAGTGATTTGGCCAACAAATGAAACAACGAACCCGTGCTGCATCCCTTTGTCCAAAGCTTGCAATAAAACCAGCAGTAAAAGCTGGAGAGGGAAACGCATCCCCTGAGGCTCACAGGGCGTACAGCTGAAATCAAGCTACTCCCTTCTTCTGCGAGCAAATCTAGGAGAGCAGACAGGTCTTGCAGAATTGTTAGCTTACAAATAGGAAACAATTAGTTCAGCCAATCTGCACAAAAATACAGAGACCCTGCCAAAGAAAATCTTGTTGAAAGCAATGCTTTCGTCCCAATCAAAGAATTGTTTCCTAAGCCAAAGTCCTTCATATGCTGTTGCCCTACCACAAGTATGACTATAGCTGTATCAGCCCAGAAATAGTGCCCTGACCAGAAGGGGTTACTTAGAGATCAAGGAAGAAAAAAGCAGATTGTAGATTAGCAGTAGTCACAAAACTGATACAAAGGAAGGTGGTGTCAGACTAGCTTCCATGCAGCACTGCATTTTAAAAATACACTTTCTCTTCCATTATTTCTTATTTCCACGTCCTTTCCTTTTCCCTGGTCATCACAAAATTCTGCTTTCTGAAATCACCCTATTAGGCCGAATCCTGCATTACAGAATGTCTGGTGGTTCCTCAAGGCACACTGCTAACTAACAGTGGATCTAAGCGAGACAATGACGAATCCATCGCTACAGGATTAGTATTTTGATGCAGGTGTTTGTTCCATAGACCTTTCAGCATCCTAATCCGAGATAATCTGCACCATCAAGTCAGCACTTTGTACCTGTGGATTTCTCGATCTGCTGACATCTTTGAACAGCAGAGAGGCTATTTACCAGTAAAGGGAGCTTCTTCAAATGTGTCATCCGCATGTTTGTTTACACTGTGGGCACATCCAGTTTATCGACCAAGATTTTTTTTAAAAAACGTTTTCAATACCTGAAGAAAACTAGGTTTTATCCTACCTTCACTTCTATATGAGTACATTAAGTAAAACATACCCAAAGCTACTTCAGTTCCTTTTCAATCACAGACTTAAGGTATGATCTTGAGGGTCCCTTTCAGAGAATGGATAGCGGGCATAAAGGAGACATGAACTGTAAATCATGAAGAACACTAACTAGTAAATGATAATTCTACCTGAACTAAGCACTCTGTGTGATAACTCCGATCTGTACCCCACACATGTCAACACTAGAGCTTAAAGAAGTTCTTCCAGCAAACAGCAATTGCAGGTATGCTCTAATGAGCATTGTATCAGCTTCGACTATCACTGCACCAACCACTAAGTACTACACTACAGCAAAGTCACCACTCCAGCTCAAGCAGCTTCCTAATGACGGCCAGAAAGGAGACATTTCTCTGTGTAGGCACTTAATGAAGCCAGGCATTCTCCAATGACTAGGAAATCTTCACCTGGAGGGGCAAAGAATCATTTTACATTCCTTGCAATTTATTCTGATGTTCCCTGCAATGGATGGTGATTTCCTGGGTTCCATCAATAAAAACGAGCTTCCCTGAATTCAAGGAGATGGAGACGAACTGGACACAGAGTCTCAGAAGCTGCTACTGCTCTTTGGAGAAAGCTCTACTCAAGTGACAAGAAACCATGTGAGCTTGTTAACAGCACCAGCCTGAGAGCCTGCAGTGCAGCTAGCAAACGAACAAAGAGGTAAGGGGCTCAGCTCTTGCATACAAAGCCAGTAACATGCACAGTTCTAAGGTGAATAATGTGGAGCCCGAGCTTTATTGCACTGCTTTAACAGCTTAGGCACCGAAATGGATCCAGAGCTTTCATGTCAAGAGTCAGTAACAAAACTCACATCTATCAAACGTGTTTTAGCACTATGAACTTTTATCTTTGAAGGTGGTACTAAGGAGCTAACCTTACGGCCTTATGGAGAGCCTGCCATAACCGCAGAAAGTCAGGAGGCTCCTATGCTCATGCCACAGAGTGAACTTGAACAGCTGGTTCTAGAGGTCTTCACAGACTGCTCTTAGTGCACTTGGATTTCAATATTTGAAACTGTTTCCTCACCACCATGTGCTTCAATATTATGCAGCTGACTGGGACAATATTTTAGAGCTTTACTGCCCTTGTCTTTATAAGCTTTCTGATTTGAATGACCAGGAAATTGTAAAAATAAATAAATAAAAATAAATCACACCAAAGTAACATTTCTAAGCAATAAAGGAGCAAAGCTTTTTAAAGAAATCTCCCAAGTTCAGTTCTCACAGGATATAATTTGACGAGTGGCTTTTATACGATTTACCGGATAAAAGAGAATGAGAAGTTTGTAAGTGAAGGAAAGCTAGCCTGACTAAGGAGTGCTTTGCCTCAAGTAGTGGGAGAAGAAACGCAATAGATATTCTCTACCCTATATGTTCATGTACTGGGGGTGGGAGTGTCAATGAGCCACTGCACTGAGTCAAGAGCAGAACCTGTTTGTCAGCTCTCTTCTGTCAGCCTAGTACCATATTTATGAATGCCGTGAGAAATAAAAGCACATTCTCCTATTCAGAGCAATGCACGTACCCAGCATGGACTCCTTCACAAAGGCAGGAGAGAGATGGCTTCTCCAGGCACAATAACCTATTCCTCTGGCATTGGGCAGTAGCTGTTAGATCTGTTTCCAGTTTACTAACCGTGGACAACAGTTTTCCACGCTGTTTGCTAGGCTGCTGCTCTACTTCCTAACAGATGAGAGACTCTCTTGAGGCAGAGGACGAGTGAGCACGAGAACGTGCACCCCTTCACAGGGCAGCGCAGGCAGAGGGCAGGGTGAGCGCTGCAAGGAGAACCTGCCGCCCAGCAGGGCCGGGGAGACGCTGCGGAGAGCAGCGCGCAGACACCCGGCACGCCTCCGAGCCGCAGAAACGGACCTGTTCTACAGCAGAGGGCTGCTTCAGCTCGGTGCAATGCAAGAAAACCACTGAAACGTAAAGGAGAAAGCCTTCAAGCAAAGTTCCTCACTGTAAAGGCAAAATAGGTAAGGAGTGTGTTATGTGTGTGCACGTGTGTGTGGGGGGGTTCTCTTTCTTTTTTTTTCCATAAACTGTTTTAGAATAAAATATGAATTACTTATTTTAGGTAGTTGAAAGCTCTACTTGATCCAATTAAACCTACTTTCTGATTTTACAAGTTGTCTTGGTCTCTAGGAGGCCCACTCCAAGGCACACCACCTCCTGCACTCTTGTCTCTCTGCTCTCTTCTTACTAAGCAAATCCAAAAGACGCCAGAAAGAAGCACAGCGATAAATGAGGAACAGAAGCCTTAGCTCAAGAAAAGCAGTTTAAAACTGAAACAGAGATGAGCTGCTCTAACTGAAAGTAGACAGCACAAAAAACAAGGAGTCAAGTTTTTGTGAGCTTCTAAAAAGTAACATTCTCTCAACTCCATCTGCTGGTCAGAAGGATAACTGTGAAACCAAAGCTGTGCCTGGGACCAGCTGAACTTCACACACCCTGCTCATACCCACATAGAAATAATAGACTTAATTGTGATGCCCATAAATAAAACATCCATTTTCCATTGTCACCGTTGAGCCTACAGCACCATGCGAACTGCAACTCTTCAGCAAAGCTGATGAAAAAATATCTGACAGGGCTCCTATGTGCCCACAGCCCACCCCAAGGTCTGCAGGTCCAAATTTAAGCATGTTGCTCTTGATTCCCATTCCCATTGCACAGTGCTCTGAATGCCCAAGGGGAGCATCACCACTCGCTTCCACAGCCCAAACATTTTGGATGATCTCGGCTCAGCTGTGCATTGCCAATCCTGTCTCAAACAAGTTATACTGAATCGTAGTAAAGCATCTCCAAAATGGAGACCTTCACCCATTTTGTAAGGAAAACTGACTATACTCTGTGCTCATCATGAAGCAGTAACCACATCTGTCCATTTTGAGAGCCTTCCACTGGCAGATGTCAAAATGTGCTGTGAAAACTGCAAGTTTTAAATAAGATTTTTTTTTAACTTTTGTGTAAGAAGCTACTCTAAAAATGGATTTTTTTTAATCCCTTATCTGGTAAGATAAGAGATTTTTGAAGATGGGCCATCTATTCATTATGAAACTCAGCCAATCAGGTGTTTAAACAAGCTGGTAAAACTCCAGGATCCGCTCATATGTTGCTTGGCTCCACAGAGTTGGGAAAAAAATAACTCATCGTGCTGAACTTGAACACTAATACCTTAAAGCTGACCTTTTAATCGTTTTAATACCATAAGGTTTGTTACTCCTTTCCTAATTAAAGAGATTAAACCAAACGCAGCCAGCAGCAGCTTCCTGCCCGCTGGGCTTCCCAAGGCCTGCTGTAAGGTCACCCTGGGGAGAAAGGCTGGAAGATGCCAGAAGCTTTTGATAACCACTTCCATTTTTGGCGAGGGAGAGAGGGTGGCTGTAGTCAAGGGTTCCTCTACCTGTCAGTGGGATGATGAATGACCCTGGCAGCAAGAAAACTTCGGATTATGGGTTGGGGTGTCACACAAATACCACAATAGTGCTTAGAAAATTATGGGTTAAGAAACATCCTTGGTTTTACTTACTTCTGCAGCATAAGCTTACAACGGAAGGCACAAGGTTATTAAAAAGCTCCTTTTCAGTGCCTTGTTTTTCAGGACAAAGAGATCCTCATAGTCATTCTGACCCTATTCTCCTCCAGGTATTTTCTAGGTGTCTCTAAGTATTTATATATTCTTAGTGGCAGCCAAAGCAAGTATTTAGTGTCCATATGGAAACTGATTTCCTGTCTCAGATGGGCCATACATTAGCCATGGTTTCACTCAAATGGGTTTGCCTCTCGCATGGAGCAGCACCTTTGGGGACCTCTAAGATAAGGGGAGTATCGAGGGCTCTCCAAGATAGGTGGTTCCAATTAACTCACAAAAAGCTGAAGGTCACTCTAAAAGAAATGTAATATTGCCTTGTAATAGATGCAGGCTGAACTTCTGATCCTCCATAGTTTGATTTCTGGCAGACTCCTGCAGTGTAATGCTACATAGCATTTCTGTTGAAAACCCCTCCCTCCTTCAGAAAAGAGAGGAGACCATTCTCCAGCAAGCCAAGCACGTGAAATCAAACATCCATCCGGGATCCAAACACAGAGCAGGCCAAAGCGACACGAAGAATGAAGGAAGAAAGAAGAAAGCCTGGCCTAAAGACCAAAGCACTTGACCTATGCTGTATGGAACTGTCTCCCTCAAACACGTCACTTTTCAAAAGCACCATCTGGGTCACATTCTAGCTGCCCAGGCCAAGGTGGAGGCACCACTTCCGCAAGAGCCACAGACCCAACTGAAATGCAAGTTACTTTACCTAAGACAGCTCACCTGAGGAGCATTTTAAAGTCAACAGATTCTTCTCATCTCATCCAAACTTAAAGCACATACATGCTTCAGTGATAAATTCCATCAAAAAGATCACTTGGAAAAGACGGGTTGAGTGAAAGTTACTATTACCTACAATAAACAAGGCCCATAGCTAAACACTGAGCAGCAAAAATGGAACAAAACTTTGACTATCTGCTCTGTCGGAGGACACCATTCATCCCGCGTACTGAATAAAGCAAAGTCCCCATAGAAGAAATAGCACCTGGTCATGTACCATCAACTAACTATATCGCCTTACTCGCTTCGGCCAAGGAGAAGACACAATATAACAACTCTGACATCTCCTTTAAACTTCTTAACTTTGCAAGAAAAATGCTTAGTTGGAAATTTCAGTTTTTAGAGATGAATTTAGATGATTCCCGTCTAGCCCCACCATCAGGAAATGCAAACAACTCACTATCTACCATGCAAGCCATAAGCAGAGTTGGGGTGGTCTGGCTCTACAATACAGATGCCAATCTCCCAGAATAGTCATTACCCTCTGTATTGGCTTGAGGGAGAAAAAAGATGTAGAGGACATTTGAGAATTTTGGCACCTGAGAAACAAAGAAAGATGGTTTTGATTCTCCGCCTCCCAGAAGACAGCTCACGTTTTTGACATTTTAAAGTAATTGCAACTTACAGTACTAGAAATGTAGGGATTTTTTTTTTTTTGTCTTTTGGATGAACTTGGATAGAAGAAATTGCAAGTTGTTTCCTTTACCTCCTGCCTCATCACTACACATTTTCAAGTCTTTCCCCACAGTTCTGCATGGGTACAAGGGGCAGTTTGAACATAACATGGTCTTAACTCCAGCTACCAGCTCCTTCCAAAAAATCACGTAAGTGAAATATAACATCATATAAAGATCGTATAAAATAAACATGTGTCAGTAAAGGAAAATTAAGAAATGTTCTTCACAAATTACAGAAAAAAAAGAGGAAACTTGGGTTAATCATCTCTCATTCTCTCTCAAAAATTGCCCAATTAGCTTTAGGCAGGTAACAAAATCTACTGGTAGGAGGACATGGATAGCTTGTGCCAAAAAAATAGCTCGTTTTCTAGTTAAATTAAAAAATAAGCCATTTGCATCTTATGGAAGGTTTGACAAGTTTCTATAGTAACTGCTATCATGTATAAGAGTATAAAACGCAACAAGCTGCAGTTTCCATAGCAACAACACAAGCAGTTTGATTAATACGCAGGCAAACTGAGACAAATGGGAATATTTAATTTCATTTTATGAGGAAAACTCTAGTAAACAGAATATTACAAACTTGGGCAAGATACACTAATGAGAACTATTCTTGTAGGTTTGAGAATTGCAAGCATGGTTTGCGCAATATAAACTGAAGAACATGTGATGTGCTTACTATAGTAGATTTAGGAGATATGGGAGGTACTCCTGAGCTTTTCAGGGAAGTTTGCAGTGTATACAAAACAGATTCTAATCAATTCAGGAATTCAACGCTACGAATAGCACTCAGAGAGAAAACATTTTAATCTGGTTTGCAACTAAATGTACAAGGACAAAACGAAAGGACGTAATGGAATCCATGTAATATACCACAGTGGTAACTGCAATTGCTGCCCAAATGCAGAACACAGATTGTCTACGTGCTCCCTCAAGTGGCAGGGAAACACCATGGGGCAACTCTGATGTTTAAATGACCACGCAGAGGAGGCCAGAAGTTCAGCAAAGTTGTAAGACATGTCACCCACAGATTTAAAACATACTATGAAGACATAACAAGCAAAAGAAATAGAATGAGACAACTCACCATATTTGGCACACTGGTGACTGGAGTATTCTTGATGTCAGTAGGAAAGGGAGACAAACTATTTGCCATGCCTGGCTTGGTTGGTAACTGAGGATTCACTCCTGTAGTTCCCATCTGCTGCCCTCCAGTTTGACTGAAAGGCTGCCCAAAGGGACTAGTGTTACCTGTCATTCCCATCTGGAAGAGAATGAATGAAATTATTATAATTTTCTTGATCCAGAAGGAACATTAAAAAAGAAAAAAGAAAACATATGTCACGCACCCATCATTGTATTCATAGAGCCAAAATTCCACTTAATGTTGCTAAATATTCAACTCTCAATTTTGTAACTTTAATCAAATTTAAAATCATTTAAAAAATATTTGGCTTTTTGCATCTCCTTTTTATCTCAAGCCTTGCAACTTAACGACATTTCATGCAAATGAAAGAGAGAGCATAAGATTACCCTTCTCAATCTGTACTGACAGAAGGCTACTTTTTTCCAATGCTTAAAAAAATCTGGAAAATACAACAACCCTTCAATACTATATTTTGTTTACTATGTGCACAAAATCAGATGTGGAATCAGAGGGAATATATGCAAGCATCCAAAAAATGTTAATCTATGTAGTTTTTCCCTGCACATACCAAAACATACGAACAAACAAAAGAATCTCTAAAGCTGACATCTGTGACAAATGACAACCCCAAAACTTCCTAAGAATTGCACGTACAAACAAGGCTCCCACTGAATTAGTAAAAATTACAGTGTCTATCCAGAAAAGCTGTTTAGCATCAACAGTTTCCCAAGAGAAGCAGTGAAATCTCTATTACTTTAGGCAGTTAATATCACACTGCACACTGGCCCTGGAGAGGGACACTATCAGGAATTCGCTTCTGAAGAGGATGACTATGACTCACAAAAATAAAACCACCATGAAAAGTCAAGAGGACAGACTATGTTATTGCTTTTCCCCCTCTTCAACTGGAAAAAAATTAGAAGACTTCATGTCTGTCCTGGGTATAAAATCCAAACACCAAGGAAGTCTTTATTTGATATATTAAATCCAGGTTTTCCCGGCTGCAGCACTTTAAGCTTTCCAGCATTCAGGCTTTTCACTTCCATTAATGGCAGGAATTTGTGAGGACCATATCCATGACTGAAGAGAAGAACTACGCTCATCAGCGCCCGCATTCCCAATCCCTCTGTTCCCGAGTATGGATGGAAGCGGAGCCCAAGCGGCACTCGAGCGCGCGCCGTCCTCTCCGGCCGCGCTCTCTGTGCGCCCGGCTCGCGCGGAGCTGGCCCAGGAGCGCGGGCTCTCGCTTTATGGTAGGAGCCACCTCCCCAAAACTGCATCCTTCAGTGAGCAGCGACGCCAGATTCAGGCCTTCTAACACTGCACAAGATGTTCTGTCCCTATACACAAAATTGACTTAATGCATTCATACACTTGGTTACTGATTTTATTAAAAACATTGTTACTATTAAAAAAAAAACACACCCATTAAAAAAAGGCAAGTTTTTTAATTGGGACAGATGTATTGATTGATGAAAATCTGGAATATAACTGTAAATGCCTTTTTTTTTTTTTTCCATAATAGCTCCTCCCCAAAACTTTAGGGACAGACTTTTTCCACCCCACTATCACCAGGGTAAAATAAGGTAGTAGGGAGCAGTTTTTAATAAAATGTTCCAACTCCCACAGAGATCTGAGGTCCTACAAATTGAACAGCTCATCCTACTTCTGAAGTGGTTACAATTTGGATGGAGCATCTGCATACACGAGAGGCTTACAATACAGTTTTAATGTTGAAACAGTAAAAATAACACATTCAAAAATAAGGTAGAGCTAGTAATAAAAACACTGCCTAGAACGGATTCCTAAAAAGGTGTCACCATAAAAACCATCAAAATGTTACAATGTTCCAGAACAACTGCAACTTAACTTAAAACAGGCAAGGATCCACCTGTCCTTGAAGAGTTGGTTTAAAAAAAGTAGCTTTATACAAGAAGCCTACACACTGTTGACTGCTATTTTCTCTATCAATGGTTTTCTTTTCAGTACTTGTAAGCTAGAGGCAAGATAGGTGCAATCAAGAGTTTTAATCCACATGACTTGAAACAACCACAGGGCTCCGTGCTCAGAGGAATCAGCCTCCCCCTGCTACACACACACACACACACACACACACACACAGAGGCAGTTTTGCTCCACAGAATTACCCACTATTTCACATGTGTTTCAATGTATAGGAAAGAAAGACTCATCTATAATCATCCAATCAACACCAAAACAATCTATCAGATTCCATTTTGAAGAGCGAAGAAAATTCTGCAACAATAAAGTGAAATTCTGAGAAAGCAGCTAATGACTACTTTTACACCCTTAAGACAACAGAAATGGGAACATTAGCTATATGGCTATTACTCAGATTCTCCATATCTCTAAATCCACAAATACAAATTTTTATTGCCCGCACAGAGACTCAGTTCTGTTTTTATCCATATTTGCTTGCAGATTTGGGATTTTTAATTGAATAATGTACTGATTATTCTGGCTAACACTGCTAGGTCACTACTTACTGGTGGTGCAGCCACCATCACCACCGTGAGAGCACAGCAGCAAGCTGGAATGGGAAGAGAAAGTTTCTCAAATGTAACACATTTTTTTATTATTTCCACTGCTCCACTTGGGCCAAACCCACATGGAGGAAATGGTGCAGGCAAAATCCTACCTGGAGCTTGCAGCCAAGGCTGAAGCCTGCTCGTCTGCTCATGCAGGAGCCACGAGGCAGCGGGAAGGACTCCGTGCAGACCGTTCAGATGCCAAACTAGGGCAGCTGCGCTGAGCATGTACAACTTGGAGTGTCCCAAAAAGCACTAAGGAACTGCAATCCCACCAGCTGCTTGCTTTATCATTTTACTTTAGTATTTCTTTCTCAACAGATCCCATAACACATCAGAGCTGAGTACAACAGCAAAAAGAAAGCAAAGCAAAAACACAACCTTTGGTGGTTTTTTTGTTTTTGTTTTGTTTTGTTTTTTACAAGCTATTAGCAGGAGGATAATTAGGAGGAGGTTAAATTAATAGATACTTGACCAAAACTTTAAGAAATGCCTAGTGACCCTTTCAAATCAAATAGAAACTTGTCACCTTATCATTTGAAAACTTGTATAAAACTTGTATTTTTTTAAAGGCTGCTTTTGGTTCACAGTATTTTTATGTATACAGCTACACTCATGTAACTAAATGGATCCCACAGCTAAGTTGTACTATTTCTTTTTAAAGCTGTGGCCTAGTACATATTGTGACAACAGTGGAAACGTTAGGCGTGCTCTTTAACCTTCACTTCACTTTTGAAAATCAGGGCCACTGAAACAGACTGCTGAAGTTCTCTTGTTGTTTTGTGGTAAAGATGGGCTTCAAGCAACTACAAACCCACAATCTGCAAAGATAGAAAGATTGATCTTTTCTTATGTGGCAGTGCTTGAAGTAAATATGCAGGCAAAAGTCAGGAGGAACAATACACAAGATCAATTACTGCTCACAGTAGCAGTAAAAAAATAAAAACAAAAATTTGTTTTGTCTCCTAAGAATTAAATTCAACATGACTCAGTTTTCCAGACACTAAAAGGACATGAAACAATTCAAGAGCAACTAGTGAACTGTTATCTAGTAAAGATTTTGCACCGCACATTCATTCTGCAAAATGAAACCACCAGTCTTGAAGCTTCTGAAACCCACAAATTTCAAATTCAGCACCGAGAGCCCTTCAACTTGCCCCCTGCCGGGGTTTTCCTGTGTGAAATGAGGGGGCAGGTAGGGGCAAGAAAGACACTCAGAAGACTCTGGTTTTCATATTTTTCAGCAGAACTTCGATCTCCAAATTGGCTAATTTGCAGAAACATTACTAGATAATTCCAAGACATCAAAAAACACCTACAACACAAGAACACAGTAGTTAGCAGCCTGATAAGCATGGTCATCTAGAGATGAGATGACCATGTGGAGAAGAGCCAGCACAAAGACTTATATTTTGCTTAAAGTTTGTTAAATTAACCTTCCTGAAAGCAGAGAAAGAACAAGGCTCTCTGGCAGAGCTCCTTCTTTTACCATCAGCAATGAAGGGGCACAGGCCTGTACCACAGGGCTACTCAAGCTTCAACGTATCCGTGCATTAGCACCGTAACAAAAGCCTAAAACTTCTCTTCCATCTCCTTCTATTTCCAAATTTCAGTTATGTTCCAGCTCACTTCCATTTAATTCTAAGGTTCTTAGGGATGCTCTTTTTCCTGTTGCCTCCTCTGCCTCTCTCCCAGATCATTTAGTCACCAGTTCGCCTCCTCTTCCTAGGGGCTCGGTTGTCACTCCAGCATCACCCTCCTCCAGCAGAAGGGCTGTGTTCCGCGAGGCAAGTTCCCCACTGCTCCCTACCAGCAACCATGTCCTCCGAGCCCCGCATCATCCTCCTGCAGCTCCCCTTTGGTATTTACACTTCCATCTTTTGTGCAAGCTCTTGCTTCTTCCCAAGATGTTTGTGGTCACAACTGCAACAAATGCTGATGGAAGGAAGTTAGCTTAAAAAAAAAAAAAAGGAAGCTAGCAAGCTTTCCTCCTAGCTCCTTAGTTTGTGCTCCTTCCACCAGGATGTTTCCTACCTGACTGTTCCAACAGCCGCAGCAAGGCAGACTGAGAGGGGATGGAAGCTACATTAGTACAAAAACTGCAAATCAAGGGCAGAAATTAGTAAGAGTTAACAAGCATGATTTTAATCACGCATTTCTACTGTAAAACAGTTCCCAGAAAAGCAACCATGCTACTG
>NW_010583004.1:66249-78326 GCF_000705375.1 Tinamus guttatus
ATAACCAGACTTTGTGTCCCTTTTCTTATTGCTATGGCAACTCCCTAAGATACCAGTATCTGTTACTGAGTATGGATAGAAACAGAATTTCATTCAACCCTCACAAGCCAAGCAGGGGACAAACTTAAAAGTCGAAAACAACTCAACTCGTAACCTTTGTTTATCAGACAGGGACAGCACAAGACACCTCACACTGCTGTGCTCTGGGAAGCAGGCGTGGGAGGTGTTCAGTTCTGCTTTTTAGTTATTTTTCAGAGCAGAATGGTTCTGATAGCAGTTATTTAGAGCACAGAATTCAGTTTCCTCCACTTCCTGTAGATTCACAGATATTACAGACCAAATCTGTGACCAAATAGAGATCAAATCTCAGCATCTTTTATGATGGTGAAACTTGTAGTTGATCGGACAGAAATGATAACTTCAGTAATCTAAAGACAGCTTAGTACCAGACTAGATCTTAGTATCATCGCATTTCTTTTCTTCTATAACTTCCTCTCCTTTATCGCTGCTCTCATACCAAAGCACTTCCTCGAGCTTAGCACCAAGGAGCTGCTCCCTGTTTGCACACTCTGTTTCAGACCACTAATAAATCCTGCCCCGTTCTGCTCTACTCTTAAGTTTTTATTAACTATCCTTTCAGCTCTGCCACTACAACCAGTTCTCTCAGCCAAGTATTTCAGTTTACTTCATTGCCACATATCCTGTCTTCCAAGACACGCAACCAGTACAATTTGCTGCAAAAATCACTCACCGCTGCAAGGTGTCTCTCACAATCCCTTTTTTAGCTTCCTCTCTAATGTGCTGCCACAAACTTTTCTCTCTCTATATATATTTCTTCTCCTTGCTACCTGTTTTCCTTTAGGAAATTCTGATCTCCTCTTCTGCTCTATCCCATCCTTCCCACCAGTTTCCAAACTTAATAGAATAAGTGCCCAGAGAGCCCGAGGTTGCAATCAGTTTTCCTGCAAGACAGAAAGCCACCCTCACTTAGAAGCACTAAAACACGCCCAGGAGCAGCATCTGGCAACGACACCACTGCTGCTTTTAGGTCTTGAACCACTGTTGCCTTCATAAAATAAATGAATCTTAATGCTGCACATTTTCTTATGATCAGTTGGTCCAGACCAGTCAAAAAGAGTCGATTTTCCTCAAGTCTTGGAGCACTGACTGTTCTGCAGAAAACTACAAGGTTATTCTAGCCAAGTAATAAAAACAGAAAAATAAAAATACCCCTCTACACACGCACACACACACAACCACCCACAGACGTGACCTAACCTGACAGCAGCAAAATACTACAAGGTTGACACGGCAATCAAAGAACTCAAAGCAGCATGGCTTCAGTGCAGAATAAGATTGGTATAAAGTAATCTGATCATCCAATCCCATAAACTAAAAATAAAGCTACCATTAATATTCAATTCAGTACCAAGTAGTTTTGCTCAACTAGGAAAACAGTCCTAGAGAAAGGAAGCAAGCTAGACTAGCTTGACTAGACTGTCGTTGGAAGTGCTCAAACAACGAACCCGAGCCCTGCAGACGACAGCGGGAGGCAGAAAGGGAGCACTGGGCAAGTGTAAAGCCTAAAAGCATCTTTTGACTTTCAGCTTGAGGCAGATGCTATTGTAACGATGACAATCATGTGGCATTAATTCTTAGCGAAAGGTATGTAAAAATGACAGATTTAGAGAGGAAGAGAGAAAAAATTACAGGACTAAAATGCTTGCCCTGCAATGAGATTAAAGAAGCTCAATTTGTCTTAATAAAGAGCTAAATTATTCCAAAGTATCAGTTCTGGGAATGGAAAGGTAGCAAGTGAAGATTGTCCATTTAGCAAAGATAGATCAACACGTAAGATCTGAAGCTAAATAACTTCCTCCACACACACCTCCCAAACAACAACAAAACAAAATAAAAAAATAAAGGATTTAAATGAGCAAGTCCCTCTGAGCTTAACTTAAAGTTGTATTCATTAAAAAAAAAAAGGCATTAAATAGTTATGTGCTTCTACTTAGAAATTAACTACAGCCAGTGATTCTACGTTAGGGAGCCCATGATAAGTAATGACAGTTCTCTTTCCAAAGGAAACTAATGACAGAAAGTGAATTAAAAGCTCCCCTTTGTCTACAGAGAACACACAAAAAAAAGTGACAAGAATGTTCATCTCAACAAGCAAAGTGATACTAGACCTAGATCAGCCTGCTAAGTCATTAATCAAAGCCAGAGAGAATATCAAAACCCAAGAAAGCAGAAGTGTAGAACAGAATCCTAAACCTGTATGAGACATCGCAGCCTGCTCTGCCCTGCCCTTCGTCCCTTTGGAACTCACTGGCCAATCCGACCCCTTTTGGATAAAGGTCACCCAGATAATTAAGTTCCTGAGATTCCCCAGTAGATAGATGGACATGTAGATAATGACACTCAAATTAACGTTGCCTGAAAGCAAAGGCCGGAGGGCTCAGCCATCACCCGGCGCAGGTCGCAGCGGCACTCGGCACATCCGGGGCTCTGTGCTGGCCACCGTCACTGCTCATTTGGTCCTGTCAGCACATCACAAAGATCACACGAGGACACGGCGAGGGCAGGAAGGCTCTGCAGGAAATGGTTTAGAAAACCCCTGGGAAGCAATACAGTAAAGTACCACAGCTGCTACAGGGCCAGCGCAAGGAATGCACAAACCCTGCACAGCCAACGTGTCACTGCTGTTTTGCCGCCGTTTTGGGCAATTGCAGAAAGAGCGAGAGCAGCACTC
The DNA here is from genome assembly GCF_000705375.1 of Tinamus guttatus. Next base: position 69,002 of record NW_010583004.1, read on the forward strand.
TCTTGCTCTTTTCCTATACCTCTGAAGATGGCAAAATAGATATAGTAGGAAGACAAAAAGATGGCCTTTTAGTCAGCCACTGCCACACTTACATTATTCTGGATTTAGTCTATGATACAAAAGCTAAAACCAAACTTAACACTAAGCCCCAGATTAATCATTAGACTTGTTCCAGAGAACATAACAAGAGTATCAGGATCAGGGAAAGGGGGGGATGGAAGAGGGGCATCCTGGATAGGACCTGTTTGGATAAAAGGCTAGGTCATCACAGGCTCTCCCTGCAGCGTTGAAGAGTTGCACATGTAAGAGCCTGTATGTTCAACAGCAGCAATCGCTCTCGTAAAATGTCCGTCATTCAGAACTGCTTTCCTCAATTCTTCATAAGGAGGAAAAAAATAAATAAATAAAGTTCTGCTTTCTCTTATTCTGTCAGTGCAAGAAGCCACTACGAAATAACACAGCAACCGTTCAACTAGTTTCACCTTTTGAAAGCTACCTTTAAACTACAATTCAGTTTTCTCAAAGCTTGAGCTGTGACTCCAAGGTTACACCATAATCATCAGCACACAGAGTGTGCCTTACACACAAGGCTCTTCAAAGACAATAACCTGGCAATTCTACAATTACTGCAACTCTGCATCTCACTTGCTTCATCGAAGTACAGCACCAGTAAGTTACAAACCCCCTTTTTAAAAATTATAAACTAACAGCTGAAGTGACATGAAATAGCAATTTTCTACTTCTCATCATCAGCTGTAGATCCAGGAAATCTCCCTAGGGTTTGGCATAAGCACACAGGATTGATAGAAACAAATGGCACGCTTGGCTGATGCCTACGAGCTATCACTGACCTAAGCCCCCTCGGGAGGGAGTCCTCCAGGCTCCCTTGGCTTTCCTCTTCTGCTGGTGGCACCAAATCCAGTCACTTCTTACTCTGCTACTAGACTAGGCTTCCAAATCCCTAGTGACCAAACTACAGTTTCACATCTGGGCTTCCAGCCTGCAGCTAGGTGACAAAGTTTGATACCGTGTTTCAAGCTTCGTTTTTCCCATTCATTGAGACAGTTTTGCTATCAAAAGAGGCGTCACCTTGCTTGGTTTCCATCATTTTCAGCTTAACTATTTCTCGTAAGAAGATGAAGCATTTGGGCACCTCAGAGGCCCACGATTCATCAATTAAACTATAGGAAACACGGAATGCAAACATAGATCTGACCTAAGTAACAGAGAAATATCAGGCACTTAAAACTCAGCTTTATCAGCTACTTTGAATACTGCTAGTAAGGAACAATAAGAGGACAGAACTACTTTCACACAGCTCGTATGCTTTCTTCCAGAGCAGTAACTTGGTAAGGAGAGATGGAGACAGAGACATATGCTTGGCTATCTGCACTGCTTTGCTGGAGATTCCCAGATGAGTTTAACACCTGTAAGTTGCACAGTCACCAAGATCCGGCATCAACCACCCGGAGTGAATCCCTCCCAAGTTCATGGGTGTTATTGCCCCAACTCTGATCAACTGCCCTGCTTGACCGCGCAGGGGGCCTTTCCAGCCAGGCGCAAGGTGAGGACTTTGCACTTCGGACTCTTATCTCCCTCTGGTATGAACCACAAATCAGTAACACGAAGCAAGGTCCACCCTAACTGATTAAGGCTCTTCGAGAAGTGGAAAAGACAGGTCCGGGTGTAAGTTGTGTTGATTTGTGAAGGGGGAAAAAATAGGGTTTCCGCACAACATTGGTATCATCTTGTATCTATAAGTTAGCCTCTGCTTACTGCTATTTCAACCTATAGTAACACGTTCTGGAAGAAAAGCACCATGGTGCTTGGGATATATATGCTAAAAGGACAGATGGAAAAGCAAGGGAAAGATTAATCACTGCATGCCAGAAAGTCAATGGCATTAGCAAAAATAAATAAATAAATAAAAGGAGGTGAATCCAGTTTAAGCGCCAAGACAGCAGCTCTCCTATTTATTACCTGAGTTTAGGTGAAAGGTCCTGATCAATAGGGCAGATCTGGCAGTGTGACAAAAATACCACTTAAATTCAGTTTTAAAGTCAGTGGACAACAAGGTTGCCTTTAAAGCAAATAAATAAATAAATCAGTTTTCAGGAATTAATTTTGGAGAATTAAACAATTAAATCATGACCTGGCTTGCATGTCCAGATGAGAACATCTTGTGTTGACGGCCTCTCCATCCCCTACCTCTTGGGCTAACTGCTATAAAAAAGCCTAGATAAAGATTTTGAAGCTCTTAGTGTCTTGTTGGTCAGTAGTAAACTAATGCAAAATAAAAATAGAGTATAAGGAATAACTGTCATTCATTTCATCCTTGCAAAACAAAAGATTTACTAAAGCTAGAAATAAAATTTTAAAATTCCATTAACAGAAAGCCAGGTATTTTAATACTGCTTTCAATAAAATTTGAAAACCCCTTCGAAGCATTTCAGAGGTCAAAGGACAAATTTAAGCATTCCAAGGCAACAAGTTTATTTTTTTATTACTAAAATCCAAGAGACAAGTTTGGAAATTTATTTATTTATTTTTACAAATTATTGGCTCTATAAAGAGCAATTGCTTTCAATAAATTTAACTACAAAGGTAAGTTAACTAGAAAGCTTCCTCTTCCCAGGAAAACCGCCTGCTTGCAGTGTGTATATGAATGAAGAAAGAAAATGTCTCCAAACTTTTTTTTTTTCTGGTAGGCTGGGAAGAAAGAGAGTCTGCAAAGGCCCAACCCTTGAAAAAATGGAAGAATTAAAGTAATTTCTGCACTATTCATTGCTGTATATCTGCTTATGAATCAAGCATATAGCTCAGGTCTACTCTGTAGGAAGTGTAATTTCTGAAAACTTGAAAGCTTTACTGAATAATTAGCCACAATTGATTAATGTATTCAAATCACATCAAGAATTTTTGACTGGTAAACTGAAAAGAAGTCTTTGTTCAGATAAATAAGCTTATAGTTGTCTTACTAAATAAATACAGAATACGAAGTTTGTCAGAACCATGCCCAAATTAGCAGTTAAAAGAGAGGTTTCAAAGGTTTGTTTCATCATGAAAAATCTAGTTGCTAGACAAATATTAGGTCAAAGTTCAAACAAACAAGAAAAAACACTAAAACACCCTTTTAACAGTGTTTCTGAATGTTTACAAAGCTTTTCATCACTACAGCAATACCACCACTAGAAATCAAACTTCTGTAATTATTCTCTTCCCAATTGAACTCCAGCCATCCAAGTTAGCTCAGATAGGTAAACTCAAATAGATTTGATTGTGACAGATAAAAATGCTGCAGAAAAGGAAGAGAAGCATAACAAAACTATTACTGTAATATGCAATATGAAATTAAGTCTATCTTGAAGTATTTTGCAAGAAAGCAATAACCAGTTTAACATGGACCCAACTACCTGTGTACTACACAATACATATGGTTAATTTTGACTCATAATTAACATTACTTAATAAAATACAAATCCTAAATTAATGTAAGCATGACAACTTGCATTAACAGAAACACAAACAATACAACGCAAGGGAATTCAAATATAATCTGAAATAAATTAATCCAATTCAACAACACTTGAAACCAATTTGAAGGACTTGAAAATTCAATTAAGATGTGCCTCTGCAGACAGTTGGCTGCATGCTCAGACACCAACACCTTTATGAGTTGACTAACAAGAGGCATTAGCAGGTACTAAAGCACCCATTACATCACATCAAAACAGTATTTTATTAAGCCAGAATCCAATTCAAATGTTTTTCCTTCCAAATTATTCCTATAGGTTGTCCTCCATGATCAAGCTGAATACAGGTTTCCAAATCTGTGAATCAACTCAAAACCAACCCTCAAAGCACAGAAAGTGCCTGGGTGTCTTCTTGTGTTTTCTGTATCACAGATTTCAGCCTTTAAATGTGCACTGAAAAGGCAATAAAAATGTTTGTAGATATGTCAACTGGCACCTCTCAAATCCTGGGGTTCCTATGGTTGACTGGAGATAGCCCAGTAAGAGGAGTGCAAGCTACACTCCAAAGGTTGATAATTCAAAGGAATAGCCTGTTTTGAAAGAGTGGCATTATTTATTTTCCACATTTATCTCCCACAGGCTGGCTAAACTCACATTAGCAAAAAAGTTTGGGCCATTCTATCCATGTGAGGAAACGGCAGCAGTGCTCTCGAGAGTAACAGCAGCAGGAAAGAAGTCTCAGAAATACCATGAAAAGAGGTATTGAGTTTACTCTCCTTACAGTATGAACATACCTTGGCAGACATGAATCCTAAAGAGTGGATACACTGAAGGGAGAGATTATATTTCTAAAATTATTATTTTATTTCAATCTAGAATTAAAAAATCATTTAGAAAAATAGTTTTAATTAGGAGCGAAATGTGTTTATTTTGAAAAACTACACTGACTTGAAGAAATACCTAGAGATCTTCAGTCTTTCTGCAGAAATGTTCTCTGCCATGAAGAAAGATTTAACAGCTCATTTAAAGCTGTCAAGATAGGGTTTAAACAAGGTAACCACCTTAACATTGAGCAGCGGGGCAAACTAGGCCTGCAAACACAGATCTTGCCGAAAAGCAACCGCACATTAGCTATGATATTATGCAGAAATTTATTATTAGAATGTATTTTGACTAAAGATCTACAGTATCAAACCAAGGAAGTAGTTGCAACCTACTGACTTGCTCAGCCAACTTACTGTATGTGCACTGCTTAAACACGGCTCATTCCAAGAGCGCCTTGTCAGGCTCATTATGACTAACTGCTCCTCTCCACTTCCAGAGCCCCAAAGATCCTCCCATTGGAAAGATTATTTTTTTTATTTGGTCAACTTGACTAATGTTTCAAAGGGCATTGTGGTCTTCTTCCACAGCAGCATTTCTTAGAGAGAGCTAAGTAACCTGTTTACCAGCTGCCTCCAGAGTGCTGTTTCATAAATGGATCCTTTTGACAAGGATGTTTTGCTCCTACATTTAATGTGCTTAATATTAATTACGGTTCATGCTAACATGAAGGCACTACTTAGCTCATCTTTAAGCATTTATGGTGAAAAATAGCCTGCTGACTGCCAAGTAAATTTGAATAGATATGCCGTTGCTTCTTGCATCAAAATTCTAATACCCTAGCTAGCTAAGGGAAGAGATGTCAGTATTTCGAAATACTGTTTTCAAAACTCATCTTATTTTTCATCTCAGTGGAGACTATCAATTGCATTTTAATAAAGTGTTTTCACTTGCAGAAACTGTGGAAGGAGAATCTTCTCCTCACTCCTCCACTCCGTAGTCTTAGCTAGGTCAAGGCAATACCATGGTACATATTTTCAAAGATTCTTCAATTGCCCTTTTTCTATGAAAATATACCACCATTCCATTTACATATCTTAATATTGGCTCTTCTGACACATTTCTGTACATACCTCTAAGCACAGGATTCAAATATATTCACAGCTCACAGTCAAGTACAAACACCAAATTTATCTTTAAGCAAGAAGTCTTTAGACCAACCAGAAAATCCTATCAGCAGAAATGTCCCCCTGCAACATGATCTATAGATGTGATTATGCTTTATTAGAGAAATTACTGTGACAAAGACATTTCTAAGTAACCAGGCACTTTGTTCAAACACGCAGACCTTTCTTTTTCTCAACATGAGTCATATGTCAAATGCGTATTAAAAATAAATAAATAAAGGAGGTAGGTATTTGAAAATAACCTGAAAATAAGAAAGAACCATTTCAGTCTTTTCTGTTACTAAAGACTTGGAAATTCTTTCTAAGATTTTCATAAACACCACCAGAAATCTTGCTTTTAGTCTGTGGCTTCTGAAGAACTGGTGCATCTGCAGGTTTTCACTTCCAACAGCTTCTTCCAGATCCACCACTTAGAAATAAACACTATTCCAAGAGCAATATAAACTGAAGAATTATGAGACACTAACCAACGTGTTTTAAAGTTGGTGACAAAGTATTTCAGGTTTGTGATGTATTACTGCAATCAAATATAAAGGCTTAATTCTGTTTTAAGAAGATGCCATAAAAAACTTCATTTTTGTCAACTGGACAACAAGCCAATACAAAAACTCAGTTTACAAGAACGGGTTTTTTAACTGTCCAAGTTGCAAGTAAAATGGAGAGGAAACCAAATGGTGGTTTCCTCCCCCGCCAAAGGCCAACTGCTCTGTTTCATAAACTATTTTAACTTACAGCATTAGAATCAACTTGAACCTTCACTCCTGCATAAATCATCTAAAGACAGGAGCCAAGTGACTAGCACTTCAAAGATCTTCAATGACATTGTACAACTCAAATTTAATAAATAACTCTGATGTACTAGAAATAGGAAACATCTCAATTTCAGGTGCCAAGAGCAACAGTTGTGGTGAATAAGCGATTCAATTCACCAAATCTCTTTGATATATCAAAGGAAACTCATCTGTGGAGTAACACTTGACATGGTCAAAAAAAACTGCACTCACAGCTATTTTAATTTTACTACAATACAATGAGTTTTGCTGGTAAGTGTTCTTATGTATTTATACCCTGCATCTTACTACAAAAGAACAAATGCCTCTGTGCAGCAGTAATGTTTTAGTGATAATGCTGCTGACCAGCAAGCTGAGCAACCATGTTCAAGCCTGCAAGAGTCCACGGAAATTGGAAGTAGCGACGTTTGGGTAAGACTTGAGCTGGCTGGTTGTGATGGCTGGAGGCACGGCCTGCATAGACAGTCAGCTTGGCAGCTGAGCACAGACAACTTAAGAGGATGAGAAGCAAATTAATTGCAAGTCACGTTAAGGCAATTCAAGTGGATCCAGGCAGATTGGAAGTCACTAGAGAAACAAGCAGCACCAGCAGTCTGCTAAAACACACAGAATTGCAATGGAGTGAGAATATCTTCAGCTGACTTAATTCACAATCAGCAAGCCTTCTACAGCTAAGCCTGCTACTTAGCAAGACCAACTGGGAAATCTGTTTAAATAATTTGCTTTATTCTTTCTCATCACAAGCTTTCTTTACTACTGACTCCTCAAAACACAGAGCCAAATGACATAACTACATACTCGGCTAAAGTCTTGTATCCACAAAGGAGGAAACCAACTCTTGTTCTTTATAGTAGTTTACTCATTATCTTATTAAATTTACTCAAGATTAATATCCAACATCAAAACATCACTGGACATGGAGCAGAACTGTGCAGATGCCTACCAAAGGCACATGCAACACATACACTCCGCTTAAAGCCAGCAAAATCAGTGCAAACCAGTGGATTTAACTCCTCAACACAAAATGAGACAACTGATTATTTCCTTAGCAGATACACACACACATATATATAGAAAGAGGTTTCAGGGAGCTCTTTGGGAAACTCAAATTTAACTTCCAGGAAGAATTCCTCCTTCTCTTTAGCCTACACCTTCAAAAGCTTCTCCCAGTGCAACACGCACAGCTTTGCAGCTATTTTGATGCAAACACATGTGAAAAAGGACAGCATGACAAATGAATTAGCCTAACAGTATTAAGAGAAAAGATCACTCTAAATTAATATGCAGAAATCCAGAACACCAGACCTCATTTTGGCATGGTCACTAATTTTTTGCACCTGTCAGATTTTGGTGGCAATTCTACTTGGTACCAACCAAATAATCCATACACACATATGCAATTTCAGAAAACATAGCACTTTTAAATAATACAGAGCTCTTTGTATCTATGCTCATTTCGATTAGATCTTTTTCAGGAAATATTACACTGGAAGACTAACCAACCAAATCAGCTTTTCTATCAGCTTGTCTCTGCCAAGCAAGTTCCAGATCTTAATACAAGCATTTTCTTTCAGGCTTTTCAAAATACTTGCAATAAAGTTATTTGAAAACTATAAAAAAGGCATTTAACTGAAAACTTAGAATGCTGTAATTATCAGAACTAGATTTAAGAAAACAACAAATGTTTTATCGTGATTTATCAACCTTAAAGGCTGGTAAATCTTCGTATATATTTTACAAAAAAAAAAAAATCTTGAGATAAATGTAGTAGTTTTCTACAGAGAAGCGCATACTGAAAGGAAGCTCCTGACAAGCTACGCTTTCCCCACAGCTTGAAAGCAATGGCTTTTGCCACAACTTTAGAATTTCCTCCCAAGTTCCTGCAGTTCTTCCTGAAGTAAGCCAGCTCTCCAAAGTTATTGAAGGAGAGGTGCTTCGCTTTACAGACCTCTGAATCATCATACCTGAGGAAGGGAGGAAATGCAGACAGTCCCCTGGGAAGCACAAGGACTATCTATTGGTAGGTAACTTTCTGTAAAAGCCCTTCTCCAATGAACAATTTTATAAGCAGCACAAGAAAGTTAATCCACCCACAGACTCTGGAGGGACAGGCAAGCCCCAGTGAACACATTTGCCTCCTCACCAGTGAGTGATGACACAGGGGATACGTAGGTAGAACAGAGCAGGCAGCAGCTCCTTGGCATCCAAAAGGGCCCCTGTGACAAACCACCTGCATCAAGCCCCTCTGCAAACTACGCTGCTCTACGTATCCGTGGGGTTTAAAAACACTGGGAATTAGAAAGCTTTCACTACAGGAATTTCAAGAGACAACTCGGATATGCAGGAGAACTGGAGCTCTCGTTTCAAAACACTGGTATGTTTAGACGTTTGTCAACAGGCTCAATAAGGTGAAGGAACTACAATTTTACCTAGCTATCAGTGTCTTGGATAATCCTAACAAAGGAGGGAATAGAAAAAGGAATCACTCCAAATTCATTCATTCATCGTAGCAACTCATTTACTTTAAACCAAATCAGAAAGTCTTGGTTTAAAAAATACTTTTATAATTTCTACCTTTACATTTTTATTTCACACCTCCTCCCTTCAGGATATATTGTTACAGCCACCAACAAAAGAATTCGCTTCTAGCCTTGATGCTGTTCCTAGAGCATGATGGCAGCTACATGTTAAACAGTTTAGTCATGATATGCACGCTCACTGATCAGGTAGATCACCCCTCTATTTTTAATGATCTTCTTCACAATGTTAAGTTTTTTTTTTTTTTTTTCTTCTTCTTCTTCTTCTGGTCACCAAGGAACAGGAGGTAAAAACCTAAACTCACATTTTCCTTTGGTAAAGATTCCCATTTCAGAAGAACAGATGAAGTTAACACTGAAATTAAGTCGGCAACACAAACCAAAATGCTTATTTGCTGCTCTTAAAAGTTTTCCTTTCATCAAAGCCAGAACAGCAATAAGGAAAAAAAGCTAATAATCCATCACCTTGATGATCCCATTAAGACTACAAACTAAAAAATGGGAAGAGCAGGAAT
>NW_010583004.1:78347-93972 GCF_000705375.1 Tinamus guttatus
CAAATACCCATTAAAGAAAGCAGCAAAAATGGAACAGAACACTTCTACTAGTTAAAGCAAAATCCGGAGGGGAAGTAACTTTTTCCAAAACAGGAACACAAAACATTTTGTTCACTTGCGCTTTCACCAGAAGATGTGAAATAAAATGTAAACACTTTTTTTTTTTAAATGCTTTTAAGCTTCATCTCCCTTAGCATGGGACAGAGTCCTGGAAAATACCAATTCTGTATTTGGTTCAAGATTGCCAAGTTTTAAAGTTATTTTCCCTTAAGTGCTAACATCTTCACACAAGCATTATTTTATCACCTATGCTCTGTCATTAAAGAGTTCTAGTCTTTGCAGCCACAAACAACTTTGCTTCTAAGAACTTCTGAAGTGTGCTTCAAAATGCCTTATTTTTATTCCTTTCAGAAAGGCATCACCAGTGCTGAGCAGAGTATTGCACATGAGGACAAACTCTGATGATTAATACACCAGGAGAACTCCCTCTAATCTTGTCCAACCTATTCCTTTTTCAAATTAACATTTTCTTTGCTTCTTGAACATGTGCTAAATGAGCAAGCCCAGGCTGTCCTCCCTGGCTGGGGCATTTTAGAATCCCATTTGCAGCTGGCTTCAGGCTAAGACCAAAGTCACTGAAAATGGAATTTGTGTGCTTGCTTTTTCCTCACTAGGGAATCAGTTTCTTTCAAAGAAGTGCCTAGATATCACAGAACCATCCCTGTCCAGAATTGCACATACTCCTTCAGATGAAGGCCTCAGGCAAGTCCCTTTGCTTTGAGGTAATCCTATTTTATTTGAGCTAGTAGACATAGACAAACCTGTAGTTTCACCATATTACTGTGTAGTAGCTAGAGACAATCTATTCTGAAGAGCTCAGAAATATATAAATTAACGGAAATAAGCCAGATAACTACAATTTGTCTTTCTTCACACATATTTCAAAGAAAAATGGATGAAAGGGAGGCTTATTTCTTTCTGTGAAAAGACAAATCCCTCCACAGAGCAAATTTGCTTGGATTCGGAAGCTACAAATAGCTACACTCACTTCCATGTTCTATTACCTTTATCCAGATCATAAAACATCTCTTCCTAAATCCTTTCAGACTCTAAGAGAATGCTTTTTATAGTTTTTAGTTTCAAAAATTAAAACGGACTCCACAGTAATGTTCACTTTTCTTAAGAGAACATGACTTACACTTCCTTGTTTTAATGGCTGGCGGTGCAGCTTTCTCAGGGATTGCTAACAATGAATTAACACTTACATATCAGTACATTAACACAATAATAGCTGGAGATGTAAAGACAGATAAACGATCAGAGACTATATTTTTCTAGATAGACAAAACTATCTCTTCCTACATACCAGAAAAGTGTGTTTTTGCCATATTCAAAGGGAACAGGACCACAGCAGCACAAGACATGAGCATAGGGCTGTCCAGCCAAAAGTCAAGAGGAACAGCACCCAGAACATTTTCCTAACCTCATACCAGGAATGTCAAGACCTGAACAACCATGGCTGTATGAGGCTAGAAGCAGACTGGTGCCCCAACACAGAAATACCTGCTTCCAGATAAATACATTCTCTCTCCTGATCTGCAAGGACCACCCAGGTGGACTCTTGCACAGATACTGCCCTTCCCCTTTCCCAGAGTTTGAATTAGTCGGGCAATCAAAATTAAATTTAATATTTTCAGATCAGATCCTCTGTATCTCAAAAACATGCACTGATTGCTTGTTTACAGTGATCCATAACAGAAGAAAAAAAAGGGATTGCTACACCTCCCTATTCAATCTAGACACTTTCCTCTAACAGATTTCGTATTGCTTTAGAAGATGCAGTTGCCAGACTCCTAAAATGAGATCCCACACAGCAGTAATCACTTGCTCCTTTTTTTTTTGTGAAGGATTAGGCTACTCTTCCAATTGACCCTACTAAGATACTATCCAACTTTTATAAAGGATGATTTTTTTTAAGGAGAGTGCTTTCATTTCTGATTATGTGAGAAATACTGCTTCTATTATCTTGCTTTTATGGTATCCCTGGTGACTAAAACTGGTAACTACAGAATCAGGAAAGCATACGTTTTCATTTTATTCCCCAAAAGTGTCTACACAGTTTGCTAAACATCTAAGTGGACAAGAATAGATTAAATTATATGTACATACTTTTGTCATTGCTCCTGTCTGTGCTGTGTTCAGTCCGGTGTGACCAGCCATCTGTGGAGATACTTGGGTTAAAGTCTCTGCCAGCACACTGCCTGCATTCCCCTGCATGGCAGGGGCAGAATATTGCATTCGTGCTCCCCTTCCTCTTCCAGCTGCCCCAAGAGATCCATTCATTACCTGCCCTTGTCCTTGCTGAGGTTGATTCATTAAACTGTGACCAGAATTACTGTTGAGAAGGCTCTGGTGTGTCTGACCGAAATTAGTATTCATACATATCCCAGGTCCAGTCTGTGATGTTGCAGGGCTGCTCGTCACCATCCCCACTTGTTTTTGTGCTTGAGAGTTCAGTGTTTGCGATGCAGGTGTGGTAGGTCCAGAGGTGCTGGCTGCTTGCTTCGCCAGGCCTGAAGCAGAAGAGTCTCCCTGGTTTAAAGGGCTCTTACCCATAGCACCCAGATTGCCGATATTAGCACTGTTCGGCTGCCCTTGAACTTGGTTACCAACTCCCTGCTGGACAGGGCTATTTGAGTTCACATTTCCAATTCCTGGGTTTAAGGAAGAGCCGGTGCCTCCCCTCAGAAGTTCAGAAAGTTGTTTGTGTTTGGAAGCTGCATCTGGAACAAGGCTCCCACTGTTGTTTAAAATGCCCAACTCGCCATTGGGGATCAGCTCATCAGGAAGATCATTTTCCAAGTCAAACAAAGATCCAAAATCTACAAGTTAAAACAGAAACACAGGTAAGAAAAACGTAACAAAAACTAAAACATTTGTCTACAAACTTTGCACTGGTCATAAATAAGAATCCCTGAAGTGTACTGAGGTACATCTTTATCTAAGTGCCAGTATTGCCACCGTGCGAGCATGGCGCCCTGTGATAGGAATTCCAAGATCTTTTAGCAAGTGCAGTAATCGATGCGACATACATATAACGACACAGAGTAAAACACTGACTGATAAATGGTTTTATTGCAAGCCTTTTGGCAAAACATTGTACCAAAGATAAGAAATTGAGGGGCACAAATACCACCGTTTAACTTTACTCCTAATTTTCCTTTTGTTTTGACCAAAAGAAGACAGCAGAAACATCAAGACAGGTTTTCTATTGGTTTATACTCCCAAACAGACTATTATATCTGGTGCTCTAACCTCTCAAATAATCCCAGGCCACCACTGCATTTCAGTTAAACACACCTCAACCCTCTAATTTGCTTGCATATGACCAAAGAATATCTTCCAGCAAGGCTTCCCATCCTGATCTAGAGACAACCACTTTCTTTGCTAGCACAAGCTCAAATGCGCCCACTATCAGTCTCTAGTCACTGACTTGTATCTCGAACTGCTAAAGATCCCAAAAGACACTCAGCATTTTCTCCTGCTTATTGCTCCTCAGCTGAGTCACTTCTCAATCTCTGCATAGGTCAGTTCACCAAATCATTTGCCTTGTTCTCAGGCTGCCCTGCTCTCCTCTAGCCACACAGAGGCAAACCCTACTCTCTCCTGATGAGAGGAAGAAGTAAAAATCAAATCTTCCCTAAGCCAGCAGAAGGGAGCGCTTTGCCTAGCTGAAACACCCAAACGTCAAACCGACAAGTCAGATTTCCTCATGGAGGAGCTGAGGAGCAGCTCAGGGTCGCTAAGATGTTTTATTGCACATCATTAGTACTGTGTGTAAAACAGTATCATTTTAGTCCTAATTAAAAATAAAGTTATTTGCGCTTTGCAGTTGTTAACTGAATATAGGTACTTTCATTAGAAGGCAAATTGGATATAAGGACAAGTGCACACACCAACATCAATAAAGTAAACACATAAAGCAGACTAGCCTCAAGTCATCAGAGCAGCTGTTCAAAATCAACTCTGAAGCAACGGAGCAATTTCCCTGACAAAGATTATGATCTGAAGCAACCACTTTTTACCGAAATAACAACACTGTTTAAGAGCTTGTTCCTCCAAAAACCAGCACTGGAAAGAAAGAAAACAACAACAACAACAAAACACACAACAAGTCTTTTTTTTCAAAGTTATGGTAAACAAGTTAAAAAAAACACCAAACACTTCACTATTTTAAAGTTTAAATTGTAAGAATTAAACCATTCATGTGAATTAAACCATTCTTGCAAGACAGTGCAAGGCCAGATTGCAAATATCCTTAGTTTTTCTATTTCCTATCTTGTCCTTCAAATGTTTAATTCACCTTGGCAGCTTCCCTTGTACAGAATTTCACGGCGCATCTTTAACGACACTCTTGTCAATGGTCACCTCATCTTTCTTCTTCTTGCCTTCACAACCACTTGACATTTATTATGCTGCAATTTGTACCTCTTTCTATACATTTTTGGTCTATTTTTCTTACCCTGGAATTCAGCATCTTTAATCCAATCTACCCTTCCATCCAGCTCTGCCCCCCTCTGATAAAAACTGTTTCAGTCACTGTAGTTTGTTGGGAAGTTAGAGGTTTATAGTACTTGTTCAAACAGCCTTCCCAAATTTCTGGAAGAGTATTTTCCCAAGCTTCCACACTATAATTATTAATATTTCATGAACAAAAGATTTGTGCGCATGCTGGTGGGTAGGTCTGGGAGAAACAGAAAAGTGAAAAAGAAGGGGAATATACAGCAAAAAGAAAGAGAGAGAGAGTTTTTCCAGTCCTATTTCAATACCAAGAAGAAAAAAAGGTAACTGTCACCATTAGCCGCCACTTTTTCCCCCCTTTTCTTTCTCAGCATAATTGCCTAAAGCAAGGGATCTGCTCAGCTATGCTGACTGTTCACAATGCCCACTAATCTACGGGACTCCATACAACTAATCCATGTGTTCAGCTTCTTTCTTTGTATCTTTGTAATCCAGCTTCCTCACTTGTGAAATGGAGACTCATAATTCTTCGTCAAACTCAATTTCAAGAAATGGGATGTTACAGTGCAAGTGCTCAAGTTTTTTGTTGTTTCACCAGCCAAACATTTTTAACTGGGCTGTCAGAGCCAAAGACTGGAAATGTTTTTGCAATTTACAAAAAGAGTGAGGAAAGTGCTCTGGAATATTGCCTCTTAAAACCTAAAATATTCTATCACTCTTAAGTTCCTGTAAGAAGGCTATACAGTAATGCTAACATGGGAAGATCACAAATCTTCCAGTAGAAAAATAAAAACAAGTGAACAGCTTGGTATAGTGGCTATGTAAAAGTGCACTGTGCATTCAAGTCTTCAGACAGTGATTAAACTTTCTGGTTTTATATTTTAATCAGAGCTGTGCACATTAAAAAAAGGCAACATATAAGGTGCATTTTACAACAGCTATAAAATACAACAGAAAACTGAATTCTGCTTAAGCATGTCTCCAACAAATTCATAAAGATGAGAGATTGCCTTGGCAGCAGTATATTTGTATGTACCTTTATATACATTAAGTTTGTTATAACAACAAGGTGGCCCATTTCTGACAGGGAAGTGAAATGTGACCTCAGTCCCCTCATCCACAGAGGAAAGAGCATAACTGATCACATCCCAACTGCTTCAATCATTTCTCTTTCTCAAAACCAATAGAAGCTATCAAAAGCCTAAAACTCAGGCATGCCTTTGCCTTTCATTATATTTACCTGGGGCAGCGCACATGCTGGTGAGTCCACCTCATCCCCAAAATACCTATCGGGAAGAGACCCACCAGTAACAGCTTAGAGCACATGTACACACACAGAAATTCAGGGATAATCCAAAAAAAAATCACCGCAGTATTTTATCTTTCTAATATTCATCTATTAACAGCCTCCGGTTAAAAGCACAAATAGTCAAATTAAATGAAATGTGAATTTAAGTTGAAAGATGGGAGGGAATGGGGGAAGTGGGAGAGAACTGGTAACTATCAGTAAGCATTAGATGTTAATATTTGTCCTACATGTTATTTAGATTGGCTAACAAAAGGAAAGAATAAGGTGAAATAAAAGCCAACCAGCAAGAAGAGAAGGCAAACTACTCTTCAAGACCTACGAGACTATCTGTCCCTCTCCCAAGTGCTGTTTTACTCTTTCTTCATACAAAATAGTAGTATCTTTTCTTCCAAAACTGCAGCCTACAAGCATATATAAAAAACAAGAGGTCTTTATCTTTAAGAAAGTTAGATCTCCTTAACTCAGAACAGGCATTCTCGCTTTAGCCATCAGGAAGCAGTAACGCTGACTAAGCCTGTCGAGATCCACAGAGCTTCCGACTCTAAACCTCACACCTTCCATTATCTCTCGGTTACATAAAACTGCCTCTTAAAAGAGGTAAAAAAAAGCGTGGGTAACTTGCCTTTTGAAGAGATTGAGAAGCACTACGCTATTAAAAAAAAATCCTACTTTTTCCTCAAACTGAACCCTTTCAAATTTGAGAGTTGCGCACTGTCTGAAAATTGATCTTCACCCAGAAGGTAAGCACACTTGAGGGAAGCTCCCTCCATTTTAGCCTTAGAGGCCAACGCCTTCTGCCTTCCTGGTTGACACTTTCTGTAACTGGAATAGGATATACTATTACCTTCCTTATATTCTAGGAGGAAAAAAAATAAAAAGTACATTTTTACCTGTTTCACTACTTACAACAGTTATCAGGAGGATGTTATTTTGTTGTTGTTAGCATACCTATTCAATCCGTTTAAGTTTGTGTCAGCGTCATCACTTCCTCTACTCAGCTCCGAGTGGTGATAAACCCTCTAAGCCATTTATTTGCATGATTTATGGGCTTATAGAAGTTATAAAGCAGATGGAACATTATCAAGTTTGGTTTCATTTTTGATGGCAAAATCTTCACTTGTGAAGTGCTCAGGAGTTTTCTGTCCACAAACTTAGAAGTTGACACTGCAGCTGCACTGGAAGTCCTAGTATAGAAGTAGTATTTTCACCCTGCCTTTCTCTGGACACCAACACAGCCGTTACATTTCAGTGAGCTCAATCTTGTTTCTTAAGGCTTCTTTCAGTCCTGGCAGACACCAGGACAAAGCCTCAACAGTTCAGCACTCCACCCATTCCCTAAAATTCTATGTCAGGTAACTTGACTCAATAGCCCTACTGTTTGTTCCAGGCAGAAATTATCACATCCATTCCAACCTCCCTTCTAGTTTTGACTAGGTTTTGATTCTGTAATTTATTCTTTCATAAAAGACAATTAGCACATTTAAGGTTTTAGAAAAAATAAACAATGCACTTAAAATGAAGCAATTTCCAGTAAGGAGGTTTTACAATAGTATCTTAAGCTCAGAAGGGCAACAAAAAGGCATGCAAAAAGAGAGCAAATTGACATGCATTTGACCTTGACTTAAAAAAAGAAAAAACAAGTCACTTTTTTCAAAATCTGCTGCTTAACAGTCAGGTTAACAGCAGCAGCAATGGGGGAATCTGAGTGGGCTAAAGGAGACGCTAGAAGCTACAGTGTGTGTAGTTAAAGATACATTAGAAAAGTGGATGAGCCTTAGTAAGTTATGGCTTGACTCGTAAGAGATTTGGGTAATTAACTAAAATTTCTTTCTGTCTCATCTTCTGAAGTACCTGCATTTGGGAAGAAGATACACTTCTAACACACCTCTAAATCAGGGGACTGCCCAAAATACAGATATAGAAATACTCAGAAGCTAGCTTCACGTTTCAGTATAGCTTTCAGATAATGCCACTAGGATGCTCACTAGGATGATTATAACATACTAACAACTGCTCTCTTGCTAGATTTGGGGTCATTCAGGTTGGAAGGAGCATCAGGAGGTCTCCAAGATCAAACTTTTGATTAAACAGAGTCACGTAGGGGATCAGGCCAGACTGCTCAAGGCTTTACTCACTTGTCCTGAAAACACCATGAAGGACAAACACCCATCAGAGGCTGTGCGCAAACTTTCTGCACAAGTTCTTGTTTTTATGACCATGGTCTCTTATCCTGTAGAGTCTTGCTCCATCTTCTCAGGAACTTCCTCACAGGTGAGTGCAGGCTGCTGTTTGGCTCCCCTGCCCCGCCAAGCCCTCTCTTCTCTAGGCTGAGGGAATCCACATCCCTCAGCTCTCCTTACAAGGAAAGCCTTCAGCTCCCACAAGTTGGTAGCTCTTTGCTGAATTTGCTCCAAAGTCTTTCTTGTACCCTCAGGAGTGCCACAACTAGACGCAGTATTCTACATACCATCTAAGGAGTGCCAGATAAAGGGGGATAAACCCTCCCCTTCATCAGCTACAGGCTGCGCTCCTGTGAACACAGCCCAGGATGCTGCCTACCGAGACCCTCTGGAAACGTCCCTGACTCCAGCCTGAACAACACGCATGTTAGCCAAGATGGAAAAAAACACGTACCAATATCCCCGACATCAGAACTAGCGTGTGTGATACCAGACAACCATTTCCCTATAAGGATCTAGTGCTCTGTCTCCTTTCTAACCTCCCAGGAAGCAGAATGGTGCAAACTGAAACTTCTTCTTGGTTACGCTTAGTTCCTAGTTTTCCCCTCCTCCCCTCAATCTTTCTCTCTCTCTCCACTTACATGTGGATTATGCATCACCACGTCATAACCACACATCTCCCTGCTGTACTTATCCAAATCTCCACTATCTCTCTTTTGCTGTGCTCACAGGGAAAATACACTTGGTGCCAGAGGTCCTGAAAAAGATAAGGAATTAGCTTCTTTCCAGAATAACAACTGTTTTCAGAATTACTTCTTCTATCCTTCCATTCCCTTCCCTACCCTCTCAAAAAAGTCACAGATTAGCAGAATATTCCATTATTAAAAACAGAGTAGCCTATAAGGGCATGCTAACTGCAATATACAAAATACAAAATTACAAAATTTGTAATATACGAAAACAAATATGAAAAATGCATCCAGATGAGAAGCTAGCCTCTCTTCTCCCCGGATGCCAGAAAGAAGGAAAGAAAAAGAGGAGGAAAAAAAAAAAAAGTGTGGCAGAAGTCCAACCAGAGTACTCACCCTCGTAATATCAGCTGGAAAAGAATGGATTTGCTTTCCTCTGACCCTACAGAGCGTCTCCACAACTATTCTTCCTCTTAATTGCTTCCCAAGGTGTCTGCACTATTTTGACACCACCACTGAGTTTGCTCTTGTGAGAAACTGTAAATCCTGTCCAGTAGCATCACCACTACTGACATGATTATTGTCACATTGCATCTGGCAACAAGGCTGCACATAGTTGCAGACCAAAAGGCTTCAGAAATTCTTTTTTGTATGATCAGAAATCCAAATAGGAAAAGGAGGAGCAGTCTGCCTATAGAAGGAAACAACTCTGCACTGGTAATACTAGCTCTTCATTCAGAAGATTATCTGATGAAATGCAGATATTTTAGGGTTCTTAAAGAACATTAATGAGATTGAGGTTCGCACTCTGCCATCCTGTCACAAATGGAAGCATCTTCTCTGGTGCCCTATTTTAACAGCTCACAATACATTTAAGTCCAGGAGGCTCCTTTAAAGAGGAGTTATCCAAAGACTTCTGTAACTAAAAGCAGGCACTTGCTGGAGGCAGCGTGAAGTGCACAGTCTGCACAGAGTGTCAGTGAGTAAATGCCTCCCATTTAGCTCACATGACTGACCATTGCTTCATGTTAAAGCTGTGCCACCAGCACATCTGGAAAAAAGCAGGCAAAAAAAATCAAAAGCATGAATTGCCTTGACATGTAAATTTTAACTGTAACATTCCCTGCCTGTAGATTCCTTAATACATGGCTCAACATTATTTTGAATTGCTAAACCCTCCATCCTCCTCAGAACAACTGACCATCAGCGGTAAGAATATGATACTCAATATTGCCTTTTGGTTTGGACTTTCCAAACAGTCCCTTCAGCTACACAGGGCCTTCTCTGCAAGCTCTCATGTTTATACATCCTCGTAACATAAGTACAAAACAGGGCTGCTTGTGTGAAGACTGAAATAGCAGTGATTAATATTCAATTGAAGTAATATTATAAAACAGAAAAAAGAAAATAATTACTGTGTAAGATCATTATAAAACATGCAGGTTTTATGTCTCCTTTATGAGGTGTCAAAATTTGTGTTTCCTTTATTCTTGTTTTAATGTCATTTCCCCACTGCTTTTGATTCCAAATTATCAAATGAAGGATACTTTGCTTGTTAATTCACATTCAGCTGTGCAGGAACACACAACACAAATACTAAATCAAATGTGTGCAAGGAAACAACAACAGCCATGCACTTGAAACTAGTGACTATTGCATACTTCACTCTAGAAAGCTCCCAACTATAACTGACTGAATAAAAAAACCAATGCTCTGACCAACCTGTTTCACTGTAAAGCATGAATTTCAGTGAACTGAGGGTGCTCTGAATCATTTCTTTTTAATACTTTCCTTAAAGGAATCAATGAAACTTCAGGAAAAATAATAATAAAAAAAATGCTTTGCAGCTACTGCAAAACAAATGTACACTTCATACTTAATAATTTCAAGTCTCTTGATAATTTCCATCTTTCTTCTTCACTCCATTAGATGAAACTACACAGGAGATGACAGAGGCACTATGTTATCAGCAACACCCGCTGAAATAGTTACTGAAGTACTGGCAGTGGTGAAGTTTGGGCAGAGTAGTTTGCGCTCTTTAGGCTTGACATGCGCAGAGAGAGGCTGCAGGAAACTCTATTCTACTTTCCTTGTCCAACAGAAAGCTGCTGGTCCCGACTTACTGCCTCAGCGATGTCTAACAGTCACAGGGAAATAATTTCTACCTGTGAGACGAGGAGATGCATCTCAGAAAGAGCAATTCATTTTGACAATGCTGTCGCCAAGGAAATTCCCACAGCTTTAAAGATGACCTTCACAGAAGTATGAAATTATTTTTACACACACATACACACATTTATACACATCTATGTATAGACATACACACACATAAACACAAAAATCAAAGATACTGTATTTATCTGATGTTCCAAATTATAGGAAAAGATCCTTTTATCTTAAAAGTGGAGAATAAGCAAAGGGAAAAGGCAAGATAAAGTGAAGCTTTTAAAGTATGCACGTTAAAGGCAGATTCCGAGTTGCATAAGATTGCAAATTAGCAGTGGGAATGGAAGTTTCAGTTTTCTTTTCATTCACACTATGATTCTGCAAAATATTCAACACTACTTGTTGAAACACCGCTATTAAAGACAGTTTTCCAAATAAATGATTTAGGTTCTCTCAATAACTTAGTCATCTGAAAAGACAGATGGAAAACATAACATATGTTAAAGGGAAAATTTACAAAGCAAAAATTCTGGAAAGTGTAAATCAAATTAAGATGGAAGTGTCAGATTTCTAAATTGTCCCACATACTTTTTCATTGTGTAAGAACAAACCTTTGAATTTTGCAAACCCCGTTCCTTAAAGCCACCCATTCCTCATCAGATTGCATTATTCTGCTAACAGGGCAAGATTTCTGTTCGTGTTCATCTCTACTAGCAGGCAGCAGCTGAGAAGACGACCTCCAGTAAGAATAAACACCAAAAATAGGCGAGTTGTTTAGTCTGAAGTTGCAGATAGAGTGGCAAAACACCACAGCATGTTGCTGCGGAAGTAATTAATGGCACCGGACTCTGACTCTGAAGAACAGGCAGCCAGAATAGAAAGTGAATAATCGGCAACAGAAAACCGAGAATTATTTCACAAGCTGTCAAGAGATCTCAGGGGTATAGCAAAGCCAGACCCTCTGAGCAGCACCTTGATTCCTGGCTGGTGTTGCCAGGGCTTCTCCAGGAGCTCTACCGCACAGCACAAGACAGCAGTTACCACGTTAATTTTAAAACAAGAAAAAAAAAATCATTTTGATAAACTCTGGAGCATAAATACATTAACACTTAAGGTATGGAGTGAGGTTGGGTGGTGGGCAAGAACAACTGGAAAGTGTGAACTAGCCACCCTACAAATTGTCACATAAAATCTGACCCATCTGACCAACTGCTTCATCGCATGCAGATGCCAGTGTCAAACTCTTTGGAAGAATCTAAAAAAAAACACCCAGTGAGAAACTATAGAAAACCCTGGCCTCAGCAACACTTTATGAATTGGTTCAGACGAACTACATTACATTTTAAATAACTGCACCATTTTCAAATATTACAGATCTCTTACCCAAACAACAGCTGCAGGCAAAAAGTTACATGAGTCAGTTACTTAGGGTACAAAAAGGCATCTTTTATCAAACTCGGCACAGCAAACACTTTTGCTTGGCATCAGAATTTCCCATTCTCCCCCTCTCCAGTGCCCCCTCATCACTACACACACACAACAAGTCTTAAGAAAGAGCATATGCAGAGAATACGTCACTGCGTTTTCTCCATCCTGGCTCATTATGGTGGAAATACTGCAAAACAAATGACATTTGCATGAAACAATTAAAACTAGAGGCACTTCAGCACCTAGATCTTTCTGGTTAGAAATCCAACTCTGCTCACCTACCAAAATTATTCCTTCCTCCTACAAGGTGGAAAAATTCTTACTGCTACGTTGCACAAATGGCAAGAAGTGTTACACACATCATGTGCAACAAAAATACACTGACTAAATAGGCTCCCAGGAAACTCAGCAAACACGTGCAGGGACGACCACTTCTAAAGTATGTGTAATAGAGAACATGAACAAAACTTGCTTTTAGATCACCAAAAAGCGAATCCATCTTAACTCTGAGCTAAGTATGTGATTACTAGCTTAGAAATGTTTTGATGGCGATTTCAGCGTAAAGGCGGACCACCTCTTTTAAAGGTAAAAACTTAATCCACTGATACACACCAATGTAGTTTTTTGGTGTACAGTGAAAGAATAAGATCAAATCAAGCCACATATTTACAGATAAATTCACTTCTGTGAAGCTCTGTAGCTTGCTGGGAGTTGATCAGAGTGCTGCTCCATTTACTACATACAGGGAAACGTATGACAATGTGGTGTCTGTATTTTAAAACTGAGGAAAGACTGGCCCATACTTATAAGCTGGACAGTAAAGACAACACCAATTACCAGAGCGCACATTTTGCATCATCTGTGGCCGGCACACTGTTCTGCCTGTTTACGTCCTCAAATTGTGAAAAATCATGAGAATGTATGAGGCTGAAAACCCAGCCCTAGCAGACTTTGGCAGCCGCTCACCCCCTTCTCTCCAACTTCACCTACTTTAGGAATATATTAACTTACAACTCAGCTAAGGACAGCCTCTGCTCTGGCCCACATTACGATCTGCCGTTTCTGGAACGCGCACATTCCTAAGGCAGCAGCAGGCTGCGGCGTACGCAGCAAACGGGTAGCGGCGGCGCGCGCCATGCAGCACAGAGGAGCACAGGCGCTCTGCTCTGCAGAGCCGCAGCGCAGGAGCGCCCGCGGATGCTGCTGCTTCAATCAAAAGCGCTTTTCACAATCTGCGTTCAGAGTTCAAAGCGGGACCAGCTCAAGAGCTGTGCCAAGGTTGCTCCTTGGGCAGGATATACAGTGAACTGTCAGGATATACAAAGTAATCACGACACTCGACGTTACCATAATACTCCGCAATAACCAAGGTCTCTGTAATTCTACTTTTTGTATTAGCCTCTTGTTTATTTCGATGCAATCCAGATGAGAATCTCTCTCAACGCTTAAACAACAAACAAATGCTTAGTTATGAAAGCTAGTGGTTATCTAATAAAGCAGTAATTAGACAGAAGTGCTAATCTACCTGGCTGCACATGGGAAAGTCTTTCCCATGAATATTTTTAACATATTAGCTGGCTTGTTAAATACTGAATTGCAACGGTCTGCTGAGTTAGTAGCCAATGCTCTTCCTCAGCGTGCTCCACTGACAGGAACAGCATCAGGGCAAAGCTGAAATCCAACTACTAGGACACCTTGTGATACCCACAGTACACATTTCTGCTCTTCTCTCTAATCCCTTCTCTTAGACCAGATACTTGAATTGGCCATTTAACGGCAAATGTCTTATTTTCAGAGCACAAGCAAACCAGTTTAAATTGCACAAACTTCGCTACAGCAGGCTGAGGAGCTATTTTTACCAGAAAGATTAAAGGGAACTAACATTTACCCTGACAAAAGGAATTGCTTAAGATACCGCATCAAAGCGTCAAGTGAAACATAAACAAGAAGGAGCAGTTGAATTCTGCTGAAACGTCAGGCCTGCCATGAGACCACCAATACTCTCATTTTTAAGCACGGGCAGGATTGGTGCCCTGTTATTCAGCTACAAAACTACAGGACAGTGAGCCTAACACCATGACTTTTAAAGCGTATCCCAAACACGCAAGCTACTGCATCCAACAGCTGGGCTTTATGGCCACAATTACAATTTGGTTATCTAGTACACGCTTATGGCCTGTTAAGGGCACAAGTCTCAAACTGATCCACTCGAATACCTCTGATTAGAAACAAATAAATAAATAAAGCCTTCCATGTTGCAACACAACTTTTTTATTTATGCCTCAATGCAAGAGATCAGCCTGTTATACGTTCAGCACCAGGGATATTGTAAAAATCAGTACTCAAACTGTTTGTAAGGCCTACTATAACACACAGAAAAGTTCAGCAATCTTTCAGCAAGCTGCTGGCAACAAATCTAGGAAAATAAAGAGCAACAGAAAAGCACTTTTAAGCACACAGACCTCATCTGCACTCTCAAAGAGATGCTTTATTTATTTTCTGAACACCACCACCGGGATCACGGCAGAACACAACCAGACCAGGAGCATTTGTCCAAAATTGCAACTGGGGGAGGGGACCGGGAGGCTCTGGCCTCGGCCACCAAAGGCCCCCTGAGCTGTGCAAAACTTTATGCAGATTCGCCAGTTTACATATCTGGTGCTCCGCAGAGCTCACCGAGACGCAGAGAACTTGCTGAACAGGACGTAATTATGAGTGAGGCATTCCAGAACAGACCAAGGGAACTTCAAAAAAAAAAAAAAAAAAAAAAAAGCTTCCAACATCTTTTAGTGGCTACCAAGAGAAACTAATGGGTCTGTCTAAGTAACTAAGGAAAAACTGCCTTTTTCGGTGCTTTCACAGCACCTTTCACTCCAGCCTTGAATAGGATATTCAATCACTTCCACAAAAGGGATTAGCATAGCTCAAGCACAAGACCTCACCTAGGTGCTCGCTGCCAATTCTTAGGCTCAATACTGGCGCTTTTTGGCACGTTTCATTTCTTTGTAGTTTGGGAACGAAAAAAGAAAAGTCCATAAAAAAATGGCCTACAAACAAATCTATAAACGACGGCTAAATACTGGCTCAGCAAACTAAAAAAAAGGAAAAAAAGAAAAAGAAAGAAAAAAAAAGAAAAAGCACAAACCCACAGAATTTATCAGCTCAACTACTCTAGTATTTTTTCGGGCTACGAAAGCCTAGCAGGCACAGCGTGATTAACTTATCGCTGCCCCTTGGCAGGGATTCATGAAATGCGCGTCGGGCACATTCGCTCCCGCAGCCCCGGCCGGGGCCGCTCCGCACGTGTGCGGGGAGCAGGGGCTGCGAGCGGC
>NW_010583004.1:95594-108682 GCF_000705375.1 Tinamus guttatus
CTCGGGGCACCGGGCGGCCGAGTGACCGCGTGCACCCCCACGGCTCCGGTGTGACTCCACAAACATCCCCGGCCAAAACGGGTTTGTGGGGCTGGAGCTCGGGGAGTTCGGTGCATTTCCATACTGGTTCTTAACCTGAGAAGCAGGTCGTATAAGCCCTGGCGACGTGCCGTAGCAGCAGAACGTCTCATACCCAAACTAGTTGCTCAGGGCTGTTTTCATCACTTATTGCTGCTATATGCTGAGATATCCCTTAAGACCAGTCGTAACTGGGGGACAGGCTGGACTAAGGGGCTGAGACAAGTCTGTGGCCTGCGGATGAAACCTATGAGCTGAGATGAATTAAACAGCAATCTTTTATTTTTGTAAAGGAGATCTATAATGATGCCTCCTTTTGCTAAACGAAACTCTGCCTTTTGTTTACTCCTACCTCATATTCATTACATTTACTTCTCCATTTACATGCATTTCATTACATTTACTTGCAAATTCTCTGTTTATTTACATGGTGCCTGTCCTTGTAGACTCCTGGCTGTGCAGGAGGTCTCTCGCAGGTCTCTTTTCTACCAGCGTTTTACTCATTTCTCACACTAGTGCACGTGCTCTCTGGTCACGTCTGCCATTGCAACGTTCCCTTAAAAACAGAGAGTTCTGGTCTTTTTGTTCTCGGGTAGTTCAGTGTGAGGCAGGGCTTTGGGCTCCCACGACGTCTCCACACCTGAGTCCAGGTTGTTAACAGATCCTGGAGGTATCTGGTCATTTGGGTGGGAAGTCATTGTCGGATGATGAGGCTCTAGATGCTTAAACCCCTTTGATATAGATGTTTGAAAGGCTTCTCTGCACTTGTACCACATGCCATGAACCCCTTGGCTTCAGGTCTCATCTACTACCCAAGTTGTTCCCGCTTATGTGGGTGTAACATCTAAAACACCGAAGTGAAGATCTGTAATAATTTTCCATTGTAATTTAAGGCATTTGCCACAGGAAGATGTGTGCTTGTTGCAGGTAGGGAAATGGAAATCAGGTTAGTTTCTCCATCAGTCACAATGGAGGATGGCAGTACCCTTTGCTAACTGCTACTTGCATTTTCAAGAAGTTTGGTCAGTGCATTTCAAACTGCAGCTCGGGTAACTTTGTGCTCTCACTTTCCCCATTAGGTCTCTTATTGTCTTGAAAACAAGATAACAAGGGGGCACTGGCAGGAGCTGGAGGAGGGCCTTGACCCTTACCCACTGCCCCTGGAAACAGGGCACTACTTGCCCAAAAGGTTTGATAGTATTGCAGTGCTCAAGGTACCAGAGACCTTTATTTGAATCCTGCAAGATTCAGGTGTCCTCACCATAATGCTAAGCACAGTGAGTTACAAATGGAATAGGGTGATTTTTTTGATAAGAAAGAAAAATGCCTGGAAGATATTGCACAGCAAGCAAATGAACCGCCAGTCTTGCAAACTTGTGCCGAGGATTCACAGTTCTGCCCCCCATAAAATTCATGCGCTCGCATGGATTCCCAAAGACTTCGTGGCACCCAGGAGTCACTGTGAACGTGGGTGCTTAATGGATAACCCCTTTATTCAGGGACTAGTTCCAAGAGAGATTGCATAATAAGACCTGCACTGCTGCGGCCCATTTCCAGACTTTCTGTCTCCAAAATTAAGCTTTTTAAAGACACAGCTCCCAAAATCCTATCTTCCTTTCCCAACTAAAACATGGAAGTATCATTTCTGTAGCGTGCGACCTCGGGTGCTCACAGCCAAACAATTTACAACATTTGAATAACTTCTGAAGACCTCGGTGCTGTAACTTGTAAGTCACTATGGCATGAGCAGAGCAGTTCTCACTGGGAATAAGAATCCATTTTTTTCCTGGCAACATTATGTCCTGTGTTTGGTTGCCTAACCTGTGGCTTTTGCTGGCAAATTAAGCTGTCCGAGGCTCAAAGACAAGCCTGATGTCCGTTATCTTCTCTCCTCCTGGTTGCTGGAGATGGTGCTTCCTATTCCTCTTCCAAGTACTCCTGGTCAGACACACCCTGTACTCATGGGATCGTGAAGCAACTTTATGTGACATAACTGTTGTTTCTGGCTTCTGATTTTCAATGTATGTGTGAATTCTTTTAGTGTTCAGGAAGTGGTGGTAACCCCTGGGACCGCAATCATGCTTCTGTTTTGTGTTTAGCTTTGTCTCTGTGCACTTCTGCAAACCCTTCGTTCCTCGGGCTGCAGCGCCTATCATCCCAAGCAGCCTCCTGCTTCGTTTTCTGCAGAGCTAAGTATCAGCAAGTGACTGGCTGTGTTTCGTAGCTGCCATCCTCGTGATTTAATGCTGTCAAGTATGGGTCTGAGTCTGCTTTCCTTTTCAGTAAATATTATTTCAAGGCCATTTTTTATGTACTTGTTGAATAAGATCCAGTAGGGACGGGATGCTACGTATGCAGACATGGGCGCTTCCGTGACTTGCCAAACCCCTGCCCACTGCCTGTCATGACCATCCTCTCTACAATGTAATTCTCATGCATAGGAACCATCTTTTTAATAAGTAAGGCTATTTCACAGATGTGAGAATAACACGCAGTCCTCTGTTGTCAACATAATCAAACTCATCACTCTAAGAGGTATATTTTTCTTATGCTACAAATGTGAAGCCCTGAAGTTGGCCTGTACTTTGGCTATGCCCCCAAATTATTAAATCTGTATAAAACTACCTTTAAGGTCCCATCTTGAGTAGTTGCTCTGAAAATCAGACTTTGCATTTTGTCTGAATGATACCAGTTCATTTGCTTTTCTTATAAAATCAAACTGAGGGAAAAAGAAAAAAAAAACCAAAGTCCATCTCCAGGCTCAGCTACACTAAAGTTTTGTCCATCTGCCATCAGCTCTCACCCAGCTTCACAGTCAGTTTGAAAATCATATTTCTGTCTATGAAGTAGTAATCTGTGTAATCTCAGCAAGTCTCATGTCTGCCAGCTTTCTCTTTACAGTTGCAATTAGTGGTTTATGGGTGGTTTCAGCTAAAATGGGCCAAAATAAAGACATAGAACTTTTTTTATTTTACTTTTTTGCCTGCAGATTATGGTGGAAGTTCCCTTCGGAGTCCCTAGATATGCTCTAGCCCTTCACACTGGAAAGATTTATGGGTTTCCAACTCCTGGCTCCCTGCCATGTCCCTTTGTCCGAAATTTAGCCCTCCTCGTTCCGCAGGCAGGAGGCGGCAGTATTTGCAAGCTCTTCAGGTGTCGCAGGTCACAGTCTGACAGCTTAATCCTAAATCAACCACAGTCTAAGTTAACACACTGAGTTCTGAGCTGTGGTGGCTAGCACAGCTCATGCTTCCTTCTGCTAAATTCAAAACAGAATTCAGCTACTCAATCCGTACCTCAGTGAAAGACTTCCTCTTTCTTTCTACAGCTAGCTGGTACTTCAGCCCATTTTTCTTTCTATTCACACCATGAAACTCAGAGCAATGGTGTATTAACATCTCTTTGAACCTCTGTCCCAAAGTGGACATTGGCCCTTGGAAGATGGAGATTCCTTCTCTCCCATGTTTTTTTTTCCTCTATCCTTTCCATGAGGTCACAATAGAGAAGGGATCAAGAGCTCAGCACATTTTATGACGTGAAGCATTGCTCCTTTCCCTGATGCAACCCAAACTCTCATTAACCCACTTAGTTTGCATGCTTCTTTTGTGGAAATAAATTGATTATCGTAAATCTGATAGTTCAGCTGTTTTTCTTGCTCTCTACATAACTTTTCTTTTATTGGTAGCAGAGTTCACAGCGACACAGGGACTTTCACATAAGTGCCAAGGATGGCATTTGGAAATACCTTCCTTGCATTCTAGCTGACTGTCCTTGTTTTCTGCTGCAGCAACGTTTGATTTCCCCATGAAAACTCTGCTTGAGCTTATAGTCTCATTATCATTCTGCTAGTCACCGCTTGGACAGAAGTCCTGCTAAGTCTTTGCAAAAGCAGTCCCTGGGTACACTGACTGCGTTTCCCATGCCCTGGGCATTGGTCTGGTTGATAGGGGTAGCCGCAATAGCAGGGTCTGCTGCTGTTCTTGCTTAGCTGAGCCCTGCCTGTCCCTCCACCTCAGCTCTCTTCTTTGTAGCTGGCCATGGCTTTAGTGCAAGAGGTTATCTTGGTTATCTCCAGGAGCTTCATTCTAAGGCAGTGACTTCCATACCTGAAAAAAGGCTGTTGGCTTGTCAAGGGTTAATCTTGGCTTTCCCAGTGACCCAGAAACTTTTGGCTCTGTATTCAAGTCCACAAACCTTATCACAAACTTTATCTTTTATCAGACAATCTGTTGACCACCCCCACAGAGCTATCCTTCAAGAAAACCCAACTTCCATTTATGCCACTTATGGAAAATATTTTTAGGTGCAGGTGCTTCATCTTCTGCATAAGGGTCTAAGAATTACCTCTGTGTGGGTTCTCTGAGAATGACGGAGCCCACCCAGTGCCTCAGAGGTAGTTGCTATAAGTGAGGCTGTCCTTGTTCAGGCACCATCATGTGCAGACACGAAGCCCAACTCCACTTTGCTCCCTTTGCCTTCCCTCTTGCACTTCTAGAGTGTCACAGCTCTGATATTGTTTCTAATCTCTTTGTTCTTCAGTTCCAGTTACTTTCTCTGATTTCTGTTTGCTCCACATGGTCAGCGGTAGCAGTGATGGAAGTGCCTGGTGACCTAGCGTGTGGCTGGACACATTCAAACACTTTTAGCTCATGGCACATGAGATGTCCACAGCGCCCAAGCCCTGCAGGTGACCATCTCTCCCCCCTGCAGGCCTGTGGGCCCCAACACAACTGTCCTTCTCGTGGAGCTGCCCGGCCTGCACCTCCACCTCCCACAGGGCGCCCTGAGGAGCAGCTGGGGCGATCACCGTCCTCGGGCCCTCGACCCAGGCCGCGGGCTGTGCTCTCCCGCCACGGAGGCGATCAGGAAGCCTTTCTGGGCTGGGTCTCCTGTTCCAATTTGTATAAGATTCTTCAATATTCATCAGGGCAGGGAGCCCACTGAGCTGGGTCGACGAGGTGAATACATTAACTGCCTGTTTACTCAGTCAGTCTCGCTCTTCCTGGAGCACAGAGGTTTTTTCCCTGGTTTAGACAAAAAGCTTCCGCAGGGGAGAAGAGCCTGGAGCTCAGTGCAGGCTGCTCTGAGCGGGCAGAGCTCCTGCTGTCGTGGTTGTGGAGTTCAACATTGTGAAGGACCCTGCACTGAGCCGAGCGGTGGGCGTCCATACCCCACTGCCACATTGGCCAAGCAGCCACCAGAAAAGACCAAGGTCCAGGCCCAGCTCTGGGGCAGCTGGATGGACATGGTGGTCTTCTGGGGGCCCTCCTGCCCACGTGTCTGTGATTCAGGACACACAGGACCAGACCAGGGCTGTGGTGCAGGGCTTGGACATCAGGAGAGCATTGCAGGGCTGAATCTTAATCCAAGGAGACACCTCCTTCCGACTTCCAGTAAAGAACTTTTCCCAGCAGAAATTAGGCTGAGCTCCTCTGGCTGTCTCAGCATTTTTAGGTGTCTTGCAAAGTTAGTTTATTGTGGTTGTTTTTTGTTTGTTGTTTTATTTTTTTCCTTAGTCAATAACATGTTCACTGAAAAATTGCAGTCTTCTATAGGTGGGCAACTCTTTTGCATATTCAGCTATTCAATGTGTATTCACAAACCCCAGAGGTTTCACCTTTTGGAATTTTGAAAGCACTGAAAACTTCTGATCCATTAATTGATAAAGAAAATATTGTATCTTTGTGCTGCTTGAGCAATGTTTTGCGAATAGTCATTTGCAAAT
This sequence comes from Tinamus guttatus, assembly GCF_000705375.1. The sequence continues at coordinate 101,398 of NW_010583004.1, forward strand.
GACTAAATGCAAAAGCTCCAAAACAGAAGGAGTAAGAAAGGATAAATAACCCAGAAGGTATCATTGTATCATCTCACCAATCCTATTCTCATTGAATCCTTTGTTTTGGTTTGATTCAAACTTTCTTTTTTTTTTTTTAATGACAAAACCCAATTCAAATGACCCATCATTCCTTTACCTCCGTACTTCTTTTCGGTGAACTTCCTCAATAAGGTCTGGTGCATCCCACTTGGGTGTATCCTACATCCCTCCTATTGACTAGAAATTTGGCAGCCTAAATCATGCCTGGAATCTCCTTGGAGTTCAGTACTGAGTGTGGCAGAGCCAAACCCAAATCCTTTCTGTTGATTTAGTCCAGAATTTCTCCCAAACACAGATTCTGGGCTTCAGCTGTAAAACTTTTTGAGCAAAAATCACCTTTCACTATGTAGTTTCACAGCAGCCAAATAATGCGCTCTGGCAAAAATAAAAATAACTGTTGTCATTATTGCTCCTCGCTCAGGTTAGGTTGATCAGAGCAGGGCAGAAAAGCTGACTGTTGTGGCGAAGATAGCTAATATAGAAAACACAGAGCTAATTTCCTCTAAAATACCTGTGTGCTGAGGTACTCTTCTCTGTTGATTTCAAGGTTATCAAAAAACAATGACGCTCACAGCAGAGATGTCCCATACATTAATGGCAGGAAAATGTAAAGCCAAAGGAAATTCTTGGCACAGTATGTAATTTGTGTGTGGAAACTAGTTTCAAAAAGGATCAGAAAGTTAAGTTATATTGCTGGGCTTAAAAAGAAGTCAAATAATTTTATAGCTAAGCTAATATTTTTATATGATAATTTATGTATAAGGCAAGAGTAATAAAATGTCATACTCCAGGGTACAAAACAATCCCTATAAAGGTCAGAAAGCACTTTTAACATACATGCCCATCACTGCTCATTAGTCCAAGTGCATTTTAATTTATTTGGATTTGGTGTTCTTGATTGGACACAATACTCTGCACATCTGAAATTCCTCATGGCCAAACACCTTGTCTGCTGAACTGGAGAGAAATCTTCACCAACTCTCCCAGATTACTGCTGCATTCCTTGAAGCACAAGACTGTACTAATTTTGTTATGTATATCACGCATATCCCATTCTTGCAAGATGCCCATTCTTTACGGTTTCTTGCCCTCTGATTTGTGCTTCTACAATTTTGCTGTTACAATACTGTCTCTAATTACAACAAGATTAGCTTTTCCAACGAACCTGTCCACCTTTACGCACGCTGACTTCTTCCTCCAACACGGTGTTTAGCAGGGTGGCACTGTGTGTTTAGGTTTCAGATCATCCTAGATCACCTGTACTTCTGTGTTCTGAAACCAACAGAAGAGTAGGGATTAATAAGATAAACTTCTCTTTTCGTGGTTTTCCACTTATCCCATGCCGGCTAAAACAACTTCCCTAGCCTCGCTCTTAGCAGGGCAGTGGGCCCAGAACAGCTCCTGGTTGCCCTTTCTGCAGCTTCTCCTCTCTGCGATCCTGGAGCAGTGCTTGACAAACAACCGCACTTCTCCGTCCCCCGGCTTCATCACACCCGGTCACCACAGTCACATCTAACACCCCAGTCTGTAACAAACATTTTGGCCCATCCATCAGGTCAGCTGCACACACACCATGGCCCAAGCCCACATCTTCTCCCTGTTCATTTTTAGTTGACTTCCATACCCTTTCCTACAAGGAGGCACCTGGCTGCTTGCCTTGAAATTTAGGGCAGTTTGCTGATCTGGTTTGAGTTTGGGAGCTCTGAAACACGCTCATGAAATAAAAGACTAAACATCATTACAATGGCTTTCAGTAACACTCACAGCATCCTGAAATGCTAAGGTGGAATTTGCTCATGAGCTTTGTAAAAATCACGTTCTGGGAGAGAGCAAACATGGGAAAACTCAAGCTGGGTAAGCTAATTCACACTAGAAAAGTGTTAAAACAGGATAACTGTTATCTCCATATTACAAAAGCAACTCAGGACTATGCAAAATACGGGATTTTGCATGTCTAGAGACTGGCAGGAAGGGTTTATAACCTGAAATATCACACAACCTTCCATAGCTAGCATGAGGCCATTAAAGCAAGTTCCGTGCTGTGGCCCTGCCTGCTGCAGAAGAGCGGAGCTGCCGGGGAGCAGCACAGGGGCCTCGGGTACCTACCAGGTATGAAGGGTCAAGGTGGGGTGGCAGCTAAAACTGAGGGCACCAACCCACCACAGGGTTGCCTGAAAGCTGCTAAGAGCATCCAGCAAAGAGGGAGACGAGGTGAGGGGTTGTGGATTTCACTGGCCCACAACATGATGCTTCCCATCCCCTTTTCTGGCTTCAGCAGCTCTTCCAGTTTTCTGGCACAACCCAGACTTCGCTTTCTGGTCCTCTTTGGGCTTACGATAGAGACGTAAGCTTGAACTCTCTGCAGGTGAAAGGGCTTCTCAATGCTTCATCTCAGCCCCCTTGGCCAGGGCACCACCTCCCTCCGAGGACCTGCTGGAGCCAGGAGCTGACCCGGGTCCAGATCTCGCCCTGGATCCGGCCCCGCGCAGCGCTACGTGGCTCCTCTCTCCCTCAGGAGACCCTCAGGACACCCCGAGCGTTTGGGGTTCGGTGTTTGCCCACTGCTGCGGGCACCAGCAGCCAGACTGCTCAGGCTTATCTACTCTATCAAGCAAATTATTTATTTACAAGCTAGTAATTAATAGGTTATTCATTAAAACTGATTCAGGCCTGAGATTCAGGGTCCAACCTAAAATCTCCACTTGTTGCCATAGCCAGTATTAACCAAATATTAAGCTGTTCCTTTCAAATGATTCTGCCCCTTTATTTCATACGATTTTAATCTGAAGCCTATTTGTGCTGTTTTTTTATAGCACTGCGATGGAGGGTTGGGTTGAACATCCTTATTAAGTCAGGGTATGACCCACCTACTGCTCCTCCCAGCTCCACTGCCATCTCAAGAGGAAGCTAGGTTGGTTTGAAATAATTTAAGAGTTTTTTTTTTTTTTTAAATCACATTATTCAAAATTTTTCTCATTAGCTGTTATTGCTTCAGGCCCTTTTTCTGTGTTTGCTCCCCTCCATACCCTGGAAAGCAATTGCTCGTCATCCAGTTTTTCACACAGCTCCTTCCACTCCAGAACCCGGCCTGCCAGGGCTCCTCCTCTGGACTATAGACAGTCCCTGTCACGGCACAGCTGCGCTGTTCCTCACTGCCCCCAGTCCAGAGATGCTCAAAACTCTCTCTGCCTCTTCCAGAGCAAAGACAGCCCCATCTCCCTTTCCCCACTGCTCCTTGTGCAAGCGTTAATCCCTCCGCCGCGATTCCAGCTGCAGGTTGAAAGAAAACTGAACTCCCATCCCAAGCTGGGGGATCACTTTGGCTCACAGCACTGGGGCAAGAAATCCTGGCTGAGTATCGGAGCCGGCCCCTTTCCTTTCCCGAAAGCCAAGGCTGAGCAAGGGCAACCTCGGACCCCGAGGCTCCGCGGCCCGGCGGCACCTCTCTGCCCATAGGCCCCTCTGTTCTTCCTCCCCAGAAGATGAATTAAAACATGTGGTTTAAAATGAGCCAATTTTGCTTTAAAGGCTCCAAGCCCCTGTGAGCACATCACTCGCCTTGCAAATTGTCGCAGCGTGTAGTTACTCTCACCGCGAGGGAGCTGCAGCTTATTTCAAGGTTGAATTTGTCCATCTTCCCGTCCCTGGGTCATTTATGTCTCTGGAAATCGGCTGGGGACAGCGCAGTCTATTACAGCCAAACTGTCACTGTCTTCAGTTGGATCTAGTCAGGAGGCTGGTTTCTAACTGCAGTGCCACTATATCCCCCTCTTTAGTCTTTTTTTTTTTTTTTTGAGTGTTATGGAAGACATGGATTTTATTTTCAAGCTTTTCTTTGCAATTACAAGGGATAGAAATATACCTTTCTAATGCTGAGAACTGAGGCTCTTGCATGACTCTACAACCAATGGTTTTAAAAATTATTTTAACTAAATTGCTGCCCAGAAATAATCAAAGATTTGCAAAGCTCATGACCATGGAAAGTGTTGAAACTCAGCACAGAACATATGAGTCCTAAAGTACCTAAAATTATCTTGCGTTATCTTTCGAAAACATGTCTCCACCCTCCATTCAGAATGACAACTTTTGGCAACAACAGGAAAACAGGAGTGACAGATGGCAACAAAATCTGGTACACAAACATGGCAGGAGGCAATATAATGAACATTTCACCCACTCCTTCACTTCTGCTAATCGCTGCTTTTGAACAACGTGAACTGTTCCGGCAGTGGCAATGCCGTGTGCCATGCAAGTCCCTGAGGGCCACCAACCCAGAGCCAGGTCAGACCCCCACCAGGCCCCTCGTGATGAATGAAATTAAAGTATCGTTAAGTCATCTCCTGAAGAATCCTTCTGTCTCCTAAAAAGTGCATCAAACTCTCCTCCTGCAGAATTAGAACTAAACTCCACATCTAGGAAGTAAGGACAGACCGACTTCTTTGCTAGCCACTTGCCACCAGACTCAGATGAACCAATAGTGATTTGCAGACCAAGCGGAGAATTAGCATCCTTGCAGGAAACACCTATTGTGGTATCAAAACATACAAAATATTTATTTTAAAAATTATTTCCTTTCAGAATAAGATCTCTGGTAAAAATTCAGTCCTCATGGGAAAGTGTTCACCATTTCATTCAAAGTCACTCATGCTGACATCCTCAATGAAAGGTACTACATAGCCCACAAAACGGTTATTTCCTATAAAAATGTATTTATTTCCTATAAACATTTCCTATAAAAAAATGCCAACCACTTTATGTAATGAGCAGTATCTTTGTCAGTTGTTTTGAAGACATGCTTTTACCTCCAGCTTTCAGCAGAAATCTGTGAGACTGAGACGGTGCCTCCCGGTCCTTCGCTTCCCCAGCAGTGCTTGCTCCTTTACCTGCTGCTGCAAGGGCCTTCTGATGGTCACCTTAAAGGCATCTCAGAGGTTAACGGCAATGAAATTTATGTCCTGTGGGGATAACATTAGTTTTGCCCCAAATAAATTGCCTTCATTTTTAGGAAGAAGACACAATCTTGGGCGATCACCCTCAGAGTTAGCCAAGATTTGTAATTGCAAAAAACTGCATATATCTGTAATCATAACTGAAGCTAACACTCTGCTATGAAGATTTCCAGACACTTACCTTTATAAGACCCAGTGTTCATTTGTTTATAACACTGTCAAACATTAACTACTTCAGATGAAATGTTATCTCCTGGGGCCAGCATCATGATGAAAGCTCACAAGAAAAAAAAAATATCAGACAAAAAATTCCAATTACTTTGAGAAAAAAAATACACACACATATATTATTTATTTATATATATATATATATATGTCTTTGGTAGAGTTCCAGTAACCACATCTGTAAATTCTACTCCTAGTCCCAGAAGGTGGAGCTGGAGGCAATCTTTGTTTGAATGGTGCCCATTGTCCTCATGAAAAGTCACCCAAATTGTGTGAACTGGGGAAAACACCTACCAGCATTTCCCACCTGGGTAGATCTGTGCAGCATTTGCCTTCCTTGACTGTCCCCACGTGCTGTGGGTGTCCCCACGTGCTGACATCCCCACTGCAGACCCCGACCTTGCGCTGGTTGGGACCACGCGTGCGGGACTGAGCTAATGCTCAGCAGTCACTGGGTGGCAAAACGTCAAGGTTGTAAAAAGGGTCGTTTGGTGCCCTGTGACTCTTGTGTCAGGAGAAACAAGACTCGTTCCTCATTCACCTTTGTCTCTCCCCTCGCTATTCCGTCAGTCACAGCCTGCCGTGGATGATGAATCCCAGCCTGTTCAGTTGTTCCTTGTGTAGAAGACATTCAACATCTTTGATCAGACCTGTTGCCCACTCTACCTCTTCCAGCTCTACTACACAAAGAATTTGTGCTGGGGGCCCTGCACTGTGCAGAAGCAGCCAAAGCACCAGCCCAGCTTGGGCAGACCCCAGCGGCAGGACAAGATCGCCCTGATGGAGGCCACGCTCGGCCCAAGGCTCCCCGTGCCCAAAGAGCAACCCGTGGCCGTGGCCGGCTGCTCCAGCCTTTCCCCGGTGTGTTGCAAATCACATGGGCACAAACTGACTGTCAGGGCCGCTGGATTGAATACGGGGCCTGTCACTCCATAGCTGTGAAACGTCTGCTAGAATTCAAAAGATTTGCAAAACCTCAGGGATTTTTTGTTTGAGTTTTTTTCCCTGAGGCTTTGCGCATCAAGGGCTTCCCCTTCCACCCGTGCTTCCCGCCCTGCGCTGCCAAGTTTCAGGGCTTGGAAACTAGATGGGATGTTGCTCCGTTTTGCTCCAGGATGTGGTGGAGGGGCTGGCAAGGCGTCTGGCAGGAAGGGTTTTGGCCTGGGTCCGCGGGAGAAGGTGGGAGCTGCTGCTCCCACTTTTGTAAGGGAAAAGGGAGAAGCTCTGCCCTGCTGAGAGCACAAACTGCCTGAAAGGGGGGACATGGGCTCGCAAGGACGCTGAGGTTGCCGCGCATCAGCGGGAGAAGAGCGGAGCCGTCGAGGGGCAGAGCGGCCCAAGGAGCCCCCTGGCTGCCCTGAGCCGGGACCGGCGCCACGTCCCGCAGCGTCCTGCCCGCTCGCTGGACGCGCTCAAAGTTCACCGCGCTATAAATACCCCGGCGCAGGGACTGCCAGCGGCTGCCTGCGCGGGCGGACGGCGCTCGCCGCTGCTGAAACGGACCGGGGTTTCATTGCCATTAACCCTAGGGGCGCCCCATGCTGCTAAACGTGACTCCCAAACGAGCCATTGTCTGCTTGAAAGATGTTCCTGAAGCCAGAAGGGTGCAGCAAAAGCCTTCGCTGGGCCCTGTCCTGCGGGGAGCTCCCCGGGGCTCCTTGCATGACAGAACTCGGCACTCAGGAGCGGAGGGGCCTGGAGCCGGTGAGCTGGGGACAGAGCAATGAAACCCCCTGTGGTGCTTCGGCTCCCTTCCCGCGGCCCACGGCGCGTCGCCAATCCCCTGCGCCGGGGCTGTGTTCTACGCCCTACGTCCGCTTATTTTGGGGGACGCCACTGCGAGCGTGAACTCACCAGCGCTGCGGAGGGAGCGGGAACCAAGCGTAGGGCACAGGCAGCTCCTCCAGCGGGATGCGAAGGGAGCCCTGGGCACCTTCCTGCTTCATTTTGCCTGGGAGAGGCAGGAGAGCGAACGCGCGTCCGAGGCGCGGAGGCTGCCCCGTCCACCTGCCGAGAGCCTCCTCCTCCTC
>NW_010583004.1:113730-126162 GCF_000705375.1 Tinamus guttatus
GCTGCCGCAGCCGGGCCGAGCTGCCTTCCCGCCTCCCGCGGCTCCCACCCGACGCAGCTTCCTCGCTTCTACCCTGGCCTTCTCCTAGCGCAGCGGGACTGAAAGGAGACGGGGCACAGGAGGGAGCGTCCGGGCCTCACCTACCACATGTACACCAACTCCTTGTGGTAACTTAACAACGCTGATCCAAGGGACGAAGGAGCTTTTTAGATAAATCCAACACTATCTAATTAAAAGAATATCATACCAGCCCTGTAGGAGTTAATGACTTTCCTGAGAGCACAAGGGAGGGAGGTGGCATTTCTATATGTTCCTTGTTGATTCAGTGAGTGTGGCCAAGGTCCGGATCGTCTTTGGATACTATTACTGCCTCCTGGTAAATGGGAGGCGTCTACAATTTCGCATATAAATTCTCAAACATTCAGCACAAACAGCGGTTTGTCTCTAAACGGATGCCAGCACTAGTTAAGGCTCTTGGCTTTGAAGAGTTTATTACTCTGGAAGTTTAAAGCTGTACCTGCGCTGGCGTGCAAGTCCTGGGCCCAGCACAGGTATATTGACATGGCCTCAGAAAACCAGAAGTTACAATTCAGGCGGTTAAATTAAGAGAAAGGTTAGTCTAGCAACTGTACCTGCAAGACACACCAAGACAGTTTAGGGTGGTGGGGGTGGTGTGAGTGTCCTAGCACCCGCGTGGCGCCTGAGCCCCATTTCGGATGACACAGAACTGCTCACTGCAACACTGCAGGAACTCCTCCCTCAGACAAGCTGCAGGAACAGCAGAACGCAGCTATACAGATCACCTCAGAAACAAGTTTCAAGTGAAATCAAAGGCAAAGTTTCAGGGATGTTCAAAGTTTCCACCTCCGCATGCACGTGCCCAGGGGCTGGTACACGGGCACACAAATACACATGCCAGTTCTTATCGTAGCCTTTTTCCCCCTTCCCTGAGCTTCTCTTTCTCAAATAATTAATAAAACCTGTCTCTGAATTGCCAACTAACATTTAGCCAATCTGATACCTTAGGAATGAGTGCACATCTTGATAACTAAGGGAACAAGCAGAAGTACGTGTGTGCTTCGAGGTCCTCTGAATTACGATTCTCAAAATGCTCAGATTATGGATAGGCACAAGCCACAGCTCTGGCAACGATCACTTGCTGCATACTCAGCTCCGACATACACTGCATGTCATTGCTAACGTTAGCTATAAATGACAAACCAATTAGAGCAGCACTGATTAAAGAGCTGAAAATCATAATTTTAATAACTGTCCCTGCGCTATCACCCTCATTGCAGCTCTTCAGATTCAATGAACATTGCAACTTCCAGAGATTAAAATATGTGTTGCTATAGTGAGTCAAAATACTGTGAAGGAACTAAATAAAACATATACAAAAGATGACTGAAGGTTAAAATGCAAAACCAGAGATGGCAGCCTGAAGAGCGCTCTCAGACTGCAAACACCTGCTTCCTTCACATGGCTTTGCAGCCTGGGGACACGCACGGGAAGCGGCCACCAGGAAGGAGGTTCAGTGCACGGAGCCGGGGCTGCCTCATGCCACAACGTGTGCACCGGCCTTCGCCCGGGGGAGCCGCCCCACGAGGCAAACGAACGGTTAGGAGCTACGGTGACGACCTGGGAAAAACCTCTCCCAGCACTCGGCTTTTGCCAGAAGCAGCCCCTTTCTCCAAGTCTACTGTCGCTCGCCAATAGACGGAGCAACGTCTGTCTCCTGGTCCTGTAGCCAATTACCTCAGTTTAAGATTGAACATGGTAAAGACTTAAAAATGGTTTTCTATGGAAAACTTCCATTATTTTTTCTACTTGTTTCTCTCCATGTACACAATGCACCTTCAATCTCATCACCACAATCCTGCTGGCTGCTAAAACACATTTCACACCTATTTCAGTTTCCGCTAGGGGCCTCTCCAGAGTCTGACATTTGATTTTAAACAAACTCTAATGGGACGAAGATGGGAAGTGCCTGATGTCTGATTTCCACTGACAAAATAATCCTTCTCACCGCTCAGAGCACAGAGTTCAGAGGGCAGGATTAAAGCATACTTTATACATACACACATATACATACGTATATATATGTCCATTTTAAGGCTCTCTCATCCTACCACAGAAAATGATGAATTCTTAAGCCTTCTGGGAAATAGACACTTGGGTTCATAGATAAACTCCCCGAGACTTCAGCCAAGCAAAGATACCAAGCCTGGAAATCAAAGACCAGTCTTCAACACAACCTGCCTTCGTTGCATGGTCACCTTCTCTTTTTACTTAGTGATTTCATTGAATTCGGTGTCTTGCGTGGTATTATATACGCTCATCCTACACGTTGCCGCCAGATCAGCAGCTTTTGTATAAAACATATCATTACATTATATCCCACACTGGTCGCACCATATTTTTGTAAGCAGGCCTTAGTATTCTGCCTCTCAAGCTTCCTTTAACACATATTTTAGCAGAAAATAATCTACGATTTCACAGCTCAACAGAAATCTTCAACTCAAATTGAACAGCTAGATGACATCAGTTTGTCTGCAGGAATTAGTGTTTAATGGTTATAATTTGCAACTTATTTTTTATAGGACTTTGCAAAATTCTACATATTCTTATGAAAGTTCTTAGTAACAACCAAGAGCAATTAATTTCCCCCCACTCTGGAAACTCAAACAATGACTGTTACAACCTACATGGAGATTTTCAAGAAGAAAAATATTCTTGGGATAAACGACTTCCCTGCACAAGTTCTCTGAGCAATTCTGATGTTCCATATACAGTTAGCGACGTCTCAGAAAGCACCTGAGACCCAGTCTGGGTGTCCCCGGCTGCCTGGGCACCCAGGCTGCAGCAGCTCACTGCTATTCAGTGGTGTGGGTTTCCTACATCTTTAGCATCGATTGTCAGCTCACTGCTATTCAGTGGTGCAGGTTTCCTACATCTTTAGCATCGATTGTTTTTTTTTCTGTTAGAAAATAAGAGTCTTTTCACAGTGAAACCCCCCTGTGACACCTTCAGCAACTGAAAGGCTTATCAATTAATAGCTGTTGGATTTTTAGAAGTTTCATAACATTTAACTAAATACAATCTTTAATTTAGAAAAAGACCCACCTGCATATTAGTACTTAGCTCTCCAGCACTAGGGATCCTACCTGTCCAACAATCACTGCATGGACAGTGCACTTTTATTTCTGAAGTTTTCCACTGTGGAAAGCAAGCAGAATCACTATTTGCTGTTTGACCACACTGCTTTCATATAACAACCATGTCCACAAAATAATTTTAAGGAAGCCTCAGCTCAGCCTTAAACTTAATATGAATGAAGGGATGAACAAAGCACACGCTTTCTGAGTCCTGCTTCCTTTCCACGGGCCATTTAAACCATGTGAGTGTTTTGATAGACAAGGACCTTTTTAAATACTGCAGCTAGTGGTTTTACTTGATTTTATACACTCTGCTATTGTACACTTGCTAAGATTTTTTTTGCGAGACAAAAATGTTATTTTTCACAGAATTCCTCAGTTTAACTCTTTAGAAGTACCTGCTACTTCTTCCCTATCTTCTGTTGAGCAGCATGGCAATAACACTAGGAGAAAGCTGCAGCTGCGGCTGGGCACACGCGGCCGAGCTGGAATACCAAAGCAAACACACTGTTCCCGTTCCTCTTGGTATTAGGAAATACAGACAGAGGCAAGCAGCAGTCCAAGCAGTTGAAGTGGTGAGGAAAACACATGAAACCACAGCCTGGCAGTAACAGAATTCCAGTGTTGCTGTGAAAAGCAGGAGCTCTCGTCTAGTAAAGGTGAGGAATGGGGAAGTGAGAAACTCTCCCCGCACCCTGTCCCCTCAGAAACACAAGGCCGCAGCACAAAAGAAGTAAGAAAACAAATACAATATTTAAATTTGGCAAAAATCCCCAAGCCACACAGAAAGCTGATCAGATTATAACCACCTTCAGGCATTCATAGTCTCTAAGTGCTCTGCAACACTGGAAAATAAAAATCAGAAGTTAGTAACTGCTCACCTTCAACATTGTTTTAATGCAGGAGCTGGATGTGGCACTTGCTAGAAATTCTAAATTTTAAAACTTCTAATATTCAAAAAGTTAGAATTCAGTAATTTTGAAGTGCTAGACCCCCTAAAGGTTTGGTTCTTTAATCAATAATCAGCTCTCCTTTACCTAAAAGCTCACAGGCACACACTTCTTGTTACTATATCTTTCAATTCTCATCTGAAAGCCGTGCCTATGTTTTGGACTTACACTATAAGAGTCTTCAACCATTTTTTTTTCCTGTAAAGCCCTTTCACTGTTGCCCATTGGTGCTAACCTAGCTCCAGGTAAAGTTTCATTCCTTACCTGTTGAAAAGCCCGTCCTGTCCACCCCTATGTTGTCGCTTCTGCATTAGAGAAGAGCAGCGGGAAAGCTGTGAGCTGCAGTTTGCATCTTGACTGCTTCAGTTCCGCTCAAAGCACTTACGACATTGCCATTCTTAGGTTAAGCAAAAGGGAATAATCCTAAGTTTGCACAGCAAAGAGTCCGTCTGCTCTTATATCAAAAATAAACGCCAAAAATAAACAATGGAAATGACATTTTCTTTCATTTTTTAAACGAAAAATCCACTCAGTTTCACTGAAGCAGCTGCAAGGAAAAAACTAAATGTGCTAGCGGCAGCTTACGACAACACTGCAGAAAATATTCAGCATATTCCTCATTAATCTAAGCTGTAAAACAACTTCTGCAAGCAAACTGGCAGAAGACAAAAACCGGGCTAGGAAACACTCAGCAGTCTCTCCCTGGATTATTTTGAAGTGATTAGTATTAACATATCCTAAAAACACATGCACACTGCAGCAATGCACTGGCTCCTCTTGCAGAACACACTGCCACTTATCTGCCCAAAGCTTCAGCTTTTACACTGAGCTCCAACAACTGGGCTGGCACTAGCAGAACAAGCTCAAAACCTATTTTAATTCAATTAACTTTGATCACGGCCTCCTGCAAGTCAATGTGTAACACGGCAGCCTTTGGCTCTGAGGCACTCAGAGATGCCATTAAAAACGCCTACAGAGTAATTTTTGCAACTATTGGGACATCTTTTGAGAGGCTTAAAAGGAAGATGTGAGGGATCAGCTCCCACTGTTTTCCACCAGAAAATAGCCATCTACTTGCTCCTTGCACCTTTGAAAAATCTATTTAAACTTGCCACCGAGAGCTCAGCTTCTGGATTTTGTATCTACACTGCATTAAAAAAATTACTCCAAGCTTTTGAAAGAAGAATGGCAATCTCTCCAGTGGAAGTTGTTAAATGTTTGCTGCTGTTCTGGTAGCAATAAGCAAGCAGAGGTACAACCTGTTACTCAACTTTTCATGATTGTTTTCCAGTTTTAAGGCAGAGTAACGTCACCTGCTGTCAGCTCCCTACGCAGAACAAACCCGTTCCAAGAGCAGGCAACAGCCCTTGATTTCCACATCCATTAATACTGCTGTCCTCAATCATTTTATTTGCTGAGGGCCAACAAAAAGGAGGCTCTGGGGCTTTCTGGTATCCTGACACTACCAGAAACCTAACCCCACTCCCCCAGCACCACGCCACGATCAGCATGGGGCTTGATGTGTTTCACAGGCCTAAGGACGAGGACTTTGATTTATGTAGTGCATTAATGCAACAGCTCAAGAAAGGCGCTCTCAGCGCCAGGCCCTGCTCCAGGACCTGGACCACTCCTTTTCCTTTTAAGTTTAGTCACAACGTGCAAACCTCTCACTGGGCACAGGACTGTTGCTGGTGGAGGTCTCGTCAGTGTGTGGCAATTAGCAGGAGAGAGAAGTGGGCACGTCTTGACTGAACTTTGCCAGGATCCACAGCCCATAACGAGAGAAATGCTATTTTGCCACTAGATATATGGTTGTCTCTAAAAAATCTGGAGAAAATAAATGAAAGGTGAAAAGGGTTTAACAACTTTGAGACACCTAACACTATCAGGCATGTAAACAATTCCAGACAACATTAACTCCTCTATGTAGGAAAAGAAACACTGACATAACTGAAACAGGAATCCTAAAACGGGTTTCAAGAATACATTCTTTGGATGCAAGAGGTATTTGCAGAGTTATACTACCTGAAAGTTGGAAGTGCAACCAATTAAGAATGGGGTGGTCAGGGGAAAGGGACTATTTTAAATCTACTGACAAGGAAGGTTTTTGTAGAACTGTGCATTAAGAAAAACGTTTTTCTGTTGCTTGTCAGGAGCCGCCCCAAAGCAGGTCTACAGCATCTGTGACCAAAGGGTACAAGGTCAAGTACCCAGGACTTTTTGTATGCTGGGAGATTGAGCAAGGTTCATTTTCAACAGCTTCCATGGCAAACCTAATTCAAAGATGCATAAGCAGCAGCTTTCGAGAACAGTGTTCTGAACCTCATTTAATGTAACTGAGATCCAAATATCTCATAGACTAACACTTGGCAAAGGCTTCAAGAGCTCCGTGCTCACCATGGAGTGTGGATGGATCTCACATAGCTGAACAGGAACTTCACAATGTATGTATTTATTATTACTCAAACAAGTATCAATATATTCTGCTTTCAGTTCAGCTGGAAAGGAATAATCAGAAGACATCAATACGCAGACAATACAGCATTGCATTTCACCAGCTTTTCTCAGGCTAACGAACTTATTTGGGGTACAAAAGTTCTTTCATCTGGCGTCACGTGTGTTGGCTAAACTGGAATAATCGAATAACCAATATCATCTGCAGCAGGGAATCAAATGCAAGTGAAAGAGGTGATGGAAGCATGCAGAGAGAGGACTGGCATAGTCTAAGGCCCCAGTCCTGCAGCCGCCTCCGTGCAAACGGCTTCCTGTGCTCATGCGGACCCTGGGCGCAGGGATCCGCACGGTCGCCTGTAGGGCCGGGCAGTTATTGTGCTTCTCAGCTCACAATGGAGGACTCTCTCCCTATTCCTGCTTTCAGCGGCACGCAGGGAACACGCTGTTCTCTTCCCTGCTGCAAAAGCACAGTGTAGGGGGCAAATCCTGAAAAATGTTGTGCAGCACCATTAATTCAGTACGGAGGGAAGCTGGGATCCTCAATGGCGTCTGGTGGCTTCGGAAGTTTCTCCAGCTTTGAAACAAATATTGCCTAGGTAACATCCTCACAGTGGTTGGTAGTTCAAAGAGGCTGAAACCCTACTGGACTTCTTATTACTCCAATTATTAAACCATTATTAAACCAATTAACAGCTCACCTCTCCTAATCCCTTCCACAAAACCCAAACAAAAATAGACTTAAAATAAATAAATAAATAAAGGCATCCCCAAAACATTTATTTAGCTTTTCTCACTCTCAAATCAGACCAGCTTTCCAGATATCAACTTCACCTACCTCTCAAATTCAGCTAGGGGGTGGAGCAAAATGAAACTTTTAGACGCTTAAGACCTGAATTTTAACACTTGTACGGTCACTTCTCTGCTTTTGGACCCCTGTCCTGAGAGTCGCTGAAGTCCGAACCATGATTCCACACCCACAGGTCAGTAACTCATTGGCTATACGGAAAACAAGGCTATCCGAAGCACACCATAGCACATTAAGTTTAAGGAAAGCATCAGTACAGGAGAATTAAACTACAGCAGTTGTTCAGCCAACTCTAACTAAACGTTAAGCCACTGCAGAACTCCTCCTCCCGCCCAACACGAAGGAAAATTGTCACCCCCTTGCCAAGACATTCTTTTGTGGTACGTTACTGGCACTTTATGTCAGTCTTGTATGGTAGATAACATGCACATTTGTCTGAGTGTTTACATACAAAAGGTCTGATAACAGTAAAATATTGTTCAGATAGATATAAAAAACCCAAGGAGTTGCATTAGCCAAAAAAAGTGTTTTGTGAGAAAGAACAATAAAAATGATATAACCACAGCTTTTCTTTTCTTTAAAATTAGATAAATACCCAAAGCTATGATTTCACTTGGGGCCTCTGTACCTTGACAGGGAGTCCAATGGAGTATATCTGAAGGCACTTAATATCCTCTACTCAGCTGAAAGATGGTTGCACAGGGAGCTGGGGAGCTTGGGATGGGATTTGGGGCATGGAGGAAAGAGATGGATGAAAATAAGCCCTGAAGAACTGTGATCCACACAGCATCAGGCACTGAAATGAAAACAAACGTACAACCCAGGTGTTGAGAAGGTCTCTCCTCAAAAAGAAAACTGCCAATTGCAAATGTCTTTGTGTTTCTATTGACAGAGCACTTCATGCAACTCTGACAGTGCATCATACACTCTTAGAGATATTTAGCTTTGTCAGTTCATTGACCTCCTCAGTTCCTGCTTCCTCACAGTCAGTCTTCTCTACAGCTTTGCCAAACCTGCACCTCTCTTCCACTTTCAGCGCATCTCTCTGGAGTTTCTTGGAGGAAGGAAGGATGTCCTTAGTTTCTGAGTTATCTGTGCCATGGGCTGTCTTATCAGAATTCTGTACAGAAGGCACCAGGTTGGCAATCTCATCCGTCGGAGATCGCCCAATGCTGCCATCCACTTGAACCCGAATGTCTGGAGATATAGACAACTGGTGATGGGGCACAATCCCATTGTCCATGCATTTTGGGTAAAGGTAGGTCTTCATCTGACCTTTCCCCTTGACATTGACTGTCCCCCTGTAATCAAAGTCATACCCCATCTTGTTTAGGATGCGGTAGCTTTCCTCACTCACCTGTATACGACACTCTACGCCAGTGGTGTCCATTCTGCTAGCAATGTTCACAGTGTCACCCCAAATGTCATATAACAACTTGGTGGTGCCAATGACCCCAGCAGTGAGGGGGCCGTGGTTAAAGCCAATCCTAAGTTTAAAATTAAACCACAGCATGTTGTTGTTGAAGTCATCCACCACTTGCATCATTTCTTTGGCAAATTCAAAAAGGGTCTGCAAATGTCCATGTGGATGGTTGTTGTCTTGACACTGTGAGGTGTTTAGTCCTGAAGCAGCCATGTAGGTAGCCCCAATTGTTTTGATTTTCTCAATGCTGCTGTAATGCGGTTTGCTGAGCAGCTCATCGAAATCTCCAATCAATTCATTCAAGACTCTGTAGCACTCTTTGCCTCCTTCGTAGTTCTCTTCATAGAACTCACTGAAGTTCACAATACTAGCAAAGATCACCCCGCCACTATCGTGGTTTTTGGAATAGCTCTGGGAAACCTTCAACTGCTCGGCCACGTGATAGGGAATAATATTCCTCAGCAACCAGTCAGCTTGATCCCTCATGCTCTGAATTTTGGTGCGATGAAGATCAGCCTCCACATCCCCATGGTAGTGCAGGCGGTAACTGACTTCAAACTCTCGGTTCAGAAACCAAACCAGAAGAAGCAGAAGGAAGAAAACCAGTATCACCTCCTGCCCAATGAGATCTGCAGGCCTCCTGGTGTCACTTGGCACCGAGCTGTTGCATGGACTCTTTCTGGAGCTGGGAACAGAAGAAAGCGAAAGAACAAGACAGAACAAAATACAGAGTGAGACCACTGTAATTTCTACTCTGTAATAGGAAGTCAGTGTAGGAAGTGTAACGTTCCATATTAAATTACAAAACATGCTCTGATAATCCTCTCTCCTGTTAAATGTGCTAGGACTACATTTGTGCAGAAGTAATTTTCATCTTAAGCAGCATGGATGTAGTTACTTCCAGGGCCAAAATACCCGAAACAAGCAGCTTTCTGCACTCTGAACAATCGTAGCTTTCTGGAGAGTCGTAAAGATACAAATTCAGTCTGAGAAGGCACCACCTATGCAGCCCGAGAAACCAAATCCAAACCCAGACAGACTGATACGCAGGGAATCTAAAGATTTCCAGAGTCACTTAACTGTAATCGTTTTTTTTTTTTTAAAGAAAAAAAAAATGTATTCCAAAGCACACAATTTGATACGGGCAGACACACGCTGAGTGAAGCCAAGTGAAGAGGTGACCTGATAAATAAAAGCATTGTGCCAAGTTTTCTCTTCAGAATATATCCAGCCTTAACTACACTCATGAAAAGCAGAAAGGTTTCTACTGTTTCACTGTTTCTCTGTATTGCTCTTATGAGAATATGTTAGCAAAAGAGATTAAAACCCAAAGTACATGAGTAGCAACAGCTCAAGAAGAGAAGACTTTCAATTTGCTTCTGCAACAATTTAAAATACTTCTCGGTTCAATTTCTTTCTTTATATCCATGAGAGACATGCTTCCATTTTGGAAACCAAAGCAGGCATTTTAGCAACTCAACCATCCTGCAGACATCATCTCTTTTCCTGAATTTTTATCCTCAAACACGGGAGAGAACATAGCTAGAAAGGCAGGCTTCAACAAACCCAAGGCATGGTTGTGATAACAAACGAATGCATGTAATCCCCTAAAAACATCTGTATGCATTACAGATTATTATGGTCTTTCTTTGCACTTGAATCTGTTGGTTTTTATCATAGCAAACCTATCAGGGAAAAAGTTTACCATAAGTTAAATATTAACAGTAGAGAATTTGTAGGTTGAACTTCAGATTCAAGATAAAACTGCACGTGGGCACTAGCATTTCTCACATTGTGTTGGAATTCACTTCTTCTGTTATCAACCACAAATATCCTTCTCCCAAGATGGGTGAAGTACATCCATTTTACTTGTATGATATTGAAAAGACAAGAGGGGAGAATGAATGGAAGCTACTATTCCCAATCCACACAGGAGGTCTCTACAGCCAAGTTCCAGCAGTTATCGTACATTATTGTTACAAAGACTTCTTCCTAAGTGCTAATGATGGCTTTAGAAGGAACAGAAGCGAGGAGTTTGTTGAAATGCAACAGAAAAACATAGCAAGTCATTGTGAGTACCACACCAGGGCAGAGTTGAGGTTGTACGGTGTCAAATTCTGCTTTTTCTCTAAATATTAGCTAGGGCTGATGAGTTTGCTCTGAAAGAGATTCTTATGCCAACTCGATTCAACAGCGGAAAAGCAAGCTTTGCATGGACATAAATACACTGTTGCAGAGTTATATTAGGAAAATGAGTTCATTAACACATCACGCTTGTGTTTGAACTTGACACACTTCCATGAACGAAAGAATATGGGTACTACCAGGTCAGCTGGACAGTTTACAAATGATCAAAGAAAAGATCTATAAAAAGATCCTTAAGACTGGTGGAGGTGGAGAATGAATCCTTTTCAAGGAACATAGTTTAAGTTGTTTTCAAAACAATCAATTATTGTCAGTATCTAATGGGAAGATCTGCTAGAAGACCAGAATAATGACATGTTACTCCCCTGACATGAGTTTGATTCAGATCCGCTGTGACATCAAACATCCCTGCCACAGGGATTCATCTAAGCCATAAAAGACTTGCTCTATGCTACTCAAAATATTCCTCAATAAATTGGACAAAAAACCCACAGCATTTTAAGGTATAAAAAGTGTCCTGTGCTGAACCCAAGATCTGCCTTTTGAGGGAAAATTCCGGCCTCCCATTCACAACTTCCTACAGTACTGGCACCTGCAAGCTCCCAATCATTTCCTCAAGCCCTTGTTTCCCACATGGATGTACTGCTGAAGAGATCTGCATTTGAAATGACAGCGACCCATTTGTAAGCTGACCTGAATTCATTAATAAGGTAACGGGCTACTAGCTCAAAGGAGAAGGTGCAATATCTTTTCCAAATCAAGCAGATTGCTGACTGCTTGCACGTAGTACAAAAAAGACACATTATTAACCCTAAAGGGAAAATCATTGTATATGACTAGCCTGAATATCAGTTTTCTTCCTGAACACTGCAGCTACAGGTTTCAGGATCCACAGTCACTATAACTCATCTTATATATAGTCACACTAGAAAAGGAAACCCTGTATCTAAAGCTACCTTTAGGAATGCAACAAGGAAAAACCCTCACACCTTTATTAAAAATAGATCTCACAAACCAAATCTTTTTAAGCTCAACTTCTTGTTGCAGTAAAAGTGTTAATTTTAAAACTAATTCATATCAAAAATCTTAAGCTGTTTGTGCTCCTTTTCAAACAGCTGAAATATTCCTGGCACAGATTCCTAACTATTAGCTTGGCATCTTCATCCGGTCTGAATGTTGAATGCGGAACAAGCAAGAGCTCTGCAGATAGAATCTCCTTTGGCTGGATCACAAATCATAAAGATAATGACTTTCTACTTATAAAGATTTTTGGAGAGTCATTTTGTTTCCGAGCCAGTAACCTATGTTTGGATTTGGATGGTTTGTTATATTTAAAGTGGATCCATGCCTACTAAATCTTCAAAAAGAATGCAATGGCAGAACAGTGAGGAAAAGAAGGGAAATCAAACAGCTGCTTTTGATGAAGAACATATAGGGAAGGCATTTAAAGAAAACTATTACCAAGTGGTTTTATTCTTCCTTCTCAAGTGGCCTACTCCT
>NW_010583004.1:130578-198329 GCF_000705375.1 Tinamus guttatus
TTTAAAATAAAATCAAGATTGAGAGAGACCACTGCATATATTTGAAGAGGGACTTAGAAGCTAAGTACTTGCACAAACCATGTACCTACAAATGCTTTATTTCTTTCATGCTTTTCACCATATGGCTCAGCAGGGTAAAGAGGAGGATAAAAAGAAGGGTTTTTGATAGAGACTGCAGTAATCTGGCATACAAAGTCCTTGCAAAGCCTACACTGCGGTAAAGTGCCAAAGTTTATATATCTTAAGCCCCTCAAAAGTGTAACTTGATTATAGAATTTTAACAGTAAGAGTAGACAGACAGCTGGAAGGAGTCCCTTGCATATTTTGGCTAGAAAATAGAAGGATGTTCCTGCAAACAAGCTCCCCTATGGGGAAAATTGTTTATCAGAAGAAAACTGAAAAGCTTTAATGTTACTACACAGAAACTGCATTAACTAGATTTCTCTGGTTACTGTCTTCCGGCATCTTCTGAAAAAACAAAAGAGAGAGAGGGAGGAAACAAGCTATTAGACCCCTAGTAAATTTGAGCATCTACTTTCCACAGTGTAAAATTCTTGAGGAGCAAGTTGGAAGAAAGATACGAGAATCCTAAGGCCAAACATAAAGCTAGACGAGCATGGGGGAACAACTGAAGAAGGGCACCACAAGGTACCTCAACAATTTCTTTCAATAAGAAAGCAGAGTTTAGGAACAACTGAAGAAGGGATTTTACCCAAGGGCACCACAAGGTACCTCAAAAATTTCTTTCAATAAGAAAGCAGAGTTTTGAAAACAGAAGATGGAAAGGAAATTCTTCTGGAAGTTTGCCTGATATGTGCAAGCATGCCCTAGAGACATATCTCTTGAAGACAGAGCAAGATTTCAGAATAGATTACAGGAAAGAGACCCTCAGATATCTCTGTGAAATCCTTGAAATCAAGCAGATTTCTTCCCAAATCAACTTTCGAAGTTTGAGATATTTGGGAAATTCATGATATATTAAAAAAAAAAAAAAAAAAAAAAACACGTGTTGGACTCTCACTTGGCAAGTGCAGAAAACAAATAAAACCAAAACATGGCTTATGAATGCTAAGGTATGAGGCTCACCTGTCTGGACACAAGGAGACGTAGAGCAAAATGAGAAGCACGGCTCCTACTATAGTTGCCAAGAGGGATCTCATCCAGGAGCTAAGCTGGCAGAAGTTACAGTACTGGACAATGGTGATCAGAATCGCACAACACATAAACATGGTGTACTGCAAGAGAGAGAGAGTGCAAATTAGCATCTTCTTGGGGACTGCAGCCCTTTTGTACACAAATGTCACCTTAAATAAAGGAACATGTGACACACAAGAGAAAAACCTAATTTCCTCTGTAGAAATGCACTTTAAACAATCCTACATACTCTCGGTGCAGCTTCAGGAGACAGCACTTCAAGCTGGAAGTTTTCCATTAGAAAGACAAGAAAATTAATAGCATAGAGAGTTTGTCAGAGTTTTCACTAGTTGGGAGTTTTGTGTTACCGCATTATGCGACCATGGTATTTTCCACACTTTCATCTTACCTTTCAAAAAGCTTAGTGCTTCCTCCTGTTAGAAAAAGGTGAACATTCATGCAACCTCCTCTCTAACTACTGACAGTGGATCCTGCTATTTTAAATTAAACTCCAGTTGATTGAAAAATGTGGTACACATTTGCCCTCCGACACTTCGTACATCTGCCTTATCTTAAAATCTATCCCAAATTCCTATCTCATAAAACTTTCCTCTTTTCAAATTTTTACCAGAGAAAGGAAAGGAAGTGCAGAACAGGTATATTCCCCAGAATGTCTTAATTTCTCTGAGATACAGTGGCGTAGTAAACAAAACTCTTGATGTATCAATTCTGATTGCATCAAAAATGTCAATGACAATCCAAGCTAAAACAGAGACTCCACAACTACATTATAGAGCTCTCTCTTTGTTCTAGCTTACATACTGGATTTTACAGTATCAAAACGATCATCTTCCCTGTCTTCCATTTTGTATTTCTTTTACACCTGGAGTACAAAAACTGAAAATTAGAAATCCTGTAGCATAACAAATAAGCATGTGATTCAGAGGTAGAAACAGTTTACATATGAGAAAAAAAAATCTTACATAATTGACCACTTTAAACCACAAGTACAGTTTTAATTTAATGACTCAAAAATGAATAAAATGAATTTCAGAAGTGTCCACAAAAAAACATAATTTAAACTTACTTTTTTTCCCCCATTTCAGGCCTCCTAAAGTGGCAGAGCACTGGTTCTCACTCCAAGTGATGCCCCAGCATGAAGCCAGCCTATAGAGGGTCAGTAAGTGCTGTGTTTTACTATGTATGCATGGCTTTGGAAAGTTTTTTTTTTTTCGTTGTTGCTGTTGTTATTTTTGATTTTAGTTATTTATATCCAGGCAGGTATAAAATGTCATGAATTAAAAAAAACTTTGCAAAACCATGTCATAGTAAAATATGACGCTTACCTGACCCTCTATAGACTGGTTCCATTTCCTAGAGCTCCATGATTGTTGAAGCATCACTGAGCACAGGACGAGTTGGGACATCTCTTGGAGAGTGAGCCAACAACCCCACGACTCTGGAGGACCTGCAAGAGGAAAGAAAGCAAAGCTCATTCTCAGTTTTGTGATGACCACCACCATCTTATTGAAGCATTTGGACTAATAACCTGATCTGAAGAGGTATTGAGAATACACTTACATGGTGGTTCTTCATTTTATTTTTAAATGCTTGGATACAGAAGCAAGGACAGTGGTGAACAAAATTATATACAATGAACAGAGAAATTAAACAAATCTGAGGTTTTTCAGCTCCCTTCAGTGCAAGGAAAACACTCCTAAAACTGGTTAACTGGTGATCATGAGGGAAGAATTCAATTACTAAAGAAATTCATATAGGTTTAAAATATTTCACTCCTGTTATGTTCACAAAGGTAAAAGCTGCAGAATGATCTTAACGTGACATGCCAGAGAATCTTGAATCCAGTCTCTGTGATGTGAAAATTAGAGAATATGTTTAAGTCAGGAATGACCACAGAACATCTGGTCCACACACTCCCACAGACCAAATGCTTCTCAGGAACCAAAAATAATCTGTGCACCTGTAATGTGATAGAAAGAATAAAGAATATTTGGTCATTACCTACACCCAGGGGCCCAAAATAGCAAGAGATTTGTGAAATAGCCTTCTCAGAAGATCCTGGAAAGGAATGGTCATACATGGTGCTACATTAAGAGAAAAAAAAAAGAAAGAAGGCAAAAGATAGATGTCTGCCTCTCCAAAACACCCATTTCTGTCTAATATGACTCCAGCTATGACAGACACATGAACATAATATTGTCCTGAGAATGCAATGTTGAGCAAGAGTACATGTCTAGCTGCAAAAAGCCAGTCATTCAGAGACATCGGCTTAAGCATCTGATGCCCAGAAACTTGTAGCTCACTGGATTTCCTAACTGCATTTCTGCATAGTTCTACTGCTCTTTTCTGTCAACTCAATCACCTCTCCCTGCTTTGAGCTCCTCCATCTAACACCGCAAAGGAAAAATGCTCCGTTAATACTGCTCTTGCTATTGAGATTTACTAGTGAGCGTTTTCAGTATACAAATATACTTCCTAAGTATACAAAACATGTATATCAAATACATTTGTATCAAACATATGCAGACATAAAGGAAGAAGACAAGCCAGTAACACTCTTTGTTAGATCCCAGAATGTTACATTATGAAATGGACTTCTGCAACTTACATGTATATTTGTTTCAAATTCAGAGGTGAAGTGTGAAAAAACTGCAAGAGCTGGGAGAGAAACTAGGATTGCACCGAAAAAGTGTCGAGGCAGCCAGCCAGATATCACCTCCAGGAAACGCTTCGTGCAAGCCATCACCTCCTCCAGAAAGAAGGCCATTCTGCAACAAAGCACAGGACAGACCAGGGCATTAGTTTTAGCACATCGCTTCGTACATCTCCCTTTGCCTGCAATAAGGGTTGGAAACCTTCCTTCAGGCTGTGTGAGCACATTGTTCACGTACAACCTGCTGCTGCTGACCTCAGCACCACAGCACATTGTTCAACGTACAACCTGCTGCTGCTGACCTCAGGAAACCATCCAGGCTGGCTGCAAGAGGACCAGTTGCTTGCTGCAGTGAGGGGTGCAGCGAGAGGGTTAAGCAGGTGGGTTAAAGCACCATCACTAATGCTTGAAAAATGGGGCTGTGCATCCTCCTGGCAGATTACCCACCCAGAGGCAGCGCAAACGCCCGCATTTTCCACAGGATAATCAAAACCAGTTCTCCCGGTCAGCACCGACTCGGCAGAAGCACCCAGGTGAAATCCAGACGCCGCTGCCCCGGCGCTGAAGGAGCCACCGGAGAAAGAGGAAGGGTTCTTGAGAGCAATTTAAAAGACATTTTTTTTATATGAGAGCTTTTCTAATTGTTATAATGAATAAGCAAAAGGAAAAGCATGCTTACTGCTTGAGGACACTGCGCATAAACTCTTATTTATCTACGGAAATAAACTGTTATTTATCTCTGGAAACTTGCTTCCAAACGTGCTGAAACATTAGTCATGCTAGAAAAATTGCAGCTGCCGTTCAAGTTTCTTATTATTTTTATTAA
Source organism: Tinamus guttatus (assembly GCF_000705375.1). The sequence goes on from NW_010583004.1 coordinate 135,213, forward strand.
GACATAATAAGGTAATGTGGTGCAGTGAACTCCCTACAAAGCAATTTCGGTGTGGATTAATATAATTATCAGACTGTGCCCAGGCTTTTCACTGCCTTATCAAAGGGTTTCTGCCTTCCTACAACTTCCCTAACCTACTTGAAAGAGAGAGGCTGTAGCACATCTGGATAGGAGCCATCGGTGAAGGACCTACACAGTGTGGGAAGGCAGAGACACTGTCACAGTGAACTACAGCACAGCTCAAGTAGTAAATAATTACTGCTTTTGGGACAGAGATGCTCTCAAGCAGCGAGAATGTCTCTGCTGTAAGAGTGAACACAGAATTGGAAATCTGCTTACTTCAGAGTTGCAAAAGTCATTCCCTATAACACAAAAGCAGCCACATTTTTAAGATTTTCTGTAATACTTTTGCCCAAAATACATGGTGCAGTGCCATGGAAAAACCTTATACAGAACAGGGCAAATATAACGGGGTTGTTGAAATCAACACTGTTTCTTCCTCTTCCAAAAATGTAGAGTTGATGAACGTTATTTTAAGTCTCAGGTCTAGACTTCTGTGAATGTTGCAACCTCCCGCTTTCTCTGGAAGCTTCAACAACTCTTCATTCAGTCCTGGTTCACTATATTCATCTCTCTCTCTTTTTTTAATATGGGAATCATATTTTAATACATAGAAAAAATACATTTGGGTAGCATGGCAGACCCTGTAATACACCAGTCATCCACAAGAGGGTGGTAACAGATTTCTTAGCACCTCACTTAATGGTTGCCATTTAAAGCACAGCCATTTAAGTAAACTAAAAGCAGCTGTATTATATCATAAAAAGAAATTTCTAACAGAGCGCATAGAAAAAGGGAACTTGCATATTAATTCAAAATAAAATAAATGCAAAAAACATACAGAGGAAGAAGTTTTTCTTAAGCCTTATATACTGTCCCAGCTTAGCTGCCTCCACCATCAATGACAGCGCTATCCGTGTCTTCAGTAGCAGCCAAGATAGTCCAGTATCAAATACTTCTGAAAATGCCACCCAAGTTCATGCTGCTAAAAATAAAATTCAATTCTCCTTCAGCGTACAAACTGGGATCAGTGTTTGCACGGCGAAACCGTGAGAAATGAGGCAGAACCGGGCTCCAGGAGAGGGCCCCGGGCTGGGCTGCACACCAGGGTCCTCCACGGCAGCTGCGGGAGGAGCCAGGGCAGCTCCAGCCCTGCAGATGCAGACGGTGCCACCTCTGCCCACGCTCGCCGTGATCGCTCATGTTGCTCTCATGTAGGCTGGCACAGAAAGCAGCTCCGTGGCATGCAAAGCGTGGCAGATACTCAGCGCAACTCATGTCTCTCACCCCAACCTACACAGGGACTAGGTGGTGCAGGGAGCTTTTTCTTTTTGCCAAGCCTCCACGCCAGGACAAATTCCTGCGGGAACTATAGCAACAAATCCATCAGCAAACCTGATCAGTTAATCCTGTGATGAGGACACTTCTTTATTTAGGCAGCTGAGTGTTTGAAAAGCTAGCACAAATTCCAGAGCAACTCCACATTTCTCAGGGATAATGTTTACCTTCTTGCATCGACTTCTTTTCAGGCCAGAATTTATTGCCATTCTCTGCACTCCAGAATTGAAACAAATGAAATCCCATCCTTCATCAAACAGCACAAGGCTGCGAATGCAGCAACAACTCTCCCATCACAGGAAGCAAGAACCGCATTAAATCCAGACAGCAGTGAGAGCTGCAGACAGATTTAATAGCTACAGGGCAGTATCAGTAAATAATGCAGTGTCAGTGGGTAGCTCAACAGGACTTAAATGCTAAAGCATCTAAGATGTTTACAGAAGCTGTAGTTCAAATTAGTAACTTCAACATAAATGATTAATGGGTAATGGAGAATGTTACCGTCATTTCTGCATTTACTGGCAGTTTGAAATCAATTCCCATATTTCAAATCAAAAGCTTTTGGCATGGCAACAATTTGGTGGGATATTAAATACCAAAGTCACAGATGTTAGAAATAAAGGCAGATGGAATACATTGTCTTCGCTCGCATCAATGCACTATATAAGTCATGTCATTAACAGAGATGCTTCATTTAGCTCTAGCTTCAGCGAGCAATTTTTGTTCTTGATCAGTCTCTACTGAAGGATGCCATCAAAAGCAATGTGTTGTTTTAAACACTCGTTCTTCTAACAATTTTTCCTCCAGAGAAAGAACTAGCTAGCAGAACTATCTAGTTCACAGAAGTCCTGGGCAGAGAGCTTTTACCTATACTCTTGCAGAAGCATTCCTGAGGATCCCAAGTGAAATCTCACACTTAGTCACGTGCTCTATGACATTTCCCAAGACGTTTTTATAAATTACCTGAACTTTAAGACCTCTTACACTCTACCTAAACTCATGAAAGTCAAAACAGCTATATTTCAAGCAGACAGATGGACACTCTTTGCGTTTTAGTAACAGATCTGGAGCTGACATATTCCACGTGCTTACAAAGCAAGCACTATTTTCTGCATACAGTTTAACACAACTAATTTAGGAGTAGCACTTGTGATGATAGTGAGAATTTCATTTATAGATACTCCAACACTTTATTATCAAACACATCAAAGAACAAACAAAGCATCCTTCTCCTTTTCAAGCTTTGTCCCAACTGGACTTCAACTCTATTAGAATTAAAAGTTCTAGCTTATTTCTCATTTTATAGACAGTTGTGTCCACTTCTCCCATCATTTCAACTGGACTAAAAGTCTCGGCCACAAGAGCTATGGCGAGTACTTCCTCCTTTGGCTACTGGATTCAATTAGAAGTTAGACTGATTTAAAGAGAGGATGTTACACATCACGATAATGAAAATACAATGATCAACTTGAGCAAGAATTTTCTGGTGCCAAAACAATCCCTTTCCTGAAATTCTGGGATTGTGCCCGGCATTGTGGACCAATCTCCTCTGTTCAGATATCTCTGTGGTATTCTGTGATTGTTTGGGATGACATTTCTGTACGGGAAGTTCTGCGCCGTGTCCGGGTATCGCTAGTGGTCCAAGTGGGCTGGTATTTGCCCGTAAGCTAAGCAGTCCTTAAGGAAAGGTTTTTGCTTAGCTCAGTGGAAGTGCAATGAAACAAAGGCACAGCGGTATGTCTGTCCTCCTAATGCTGACATTCACTATACTTGAATAGTGGAAAGAAAGAACAGTCTGTAAAACCATCACCTGAAAATACACAAGATAGTGGAGACCTTAAACAGTTTGAATTCCACCGAGTCAGCTAAGCACAGTTATGGCAAGGCCTTTCTTCATTAGAAAAGAGCGAGGAACTGGAAGGATGTTACACATGTACATAAATGCATGCCTTGTGTTGCAGGGAATGGAGTGGCCTGAAAGCATATTTGTTTACTGGAAAATAAATAAATAAAAAAAAACATAGCACAGACACCAGTTCCTACTAACAGAGGTCCTGCAAAACAAAAAAAACAAAAACAAAAAAAACAACCCATCAACCCATCACGTTTAAAACTGGGAGACGGCTAGAGAACTACTGAGACTTTCACCTATAAAGAGTGTTCTTTTATTGTGCAGTGTGAAGCTCTTTTTAGAGAAGAGTCCTGGGTGAAAGCTACTCAGATCTATGGTGATCCTTCTTTGCACTTTATAAATTCAGGTCAATGTTAGATCCAATGACCAGAGGTAATTACATTAGATGGGGCACCTAAATTTTGATGGCTGTTTATAGCTGTTCTCCGTAATAAGAGGTTTCTTAACCTGTTTTTCAAATGAGAATAAATCATGAAAGAAATATTAAAAATTTCAAAAATATTTCTGAGACTTAGGAGTCACCTTAGTTCATAAATCCTACTGGCTCTAAATGATGTGTCCAGGCTGGTTTAGGAAGTAAAATTCAGGCTTTAAGCCACAGTCTCATACAAATATTAGACATATTAGTGGTAAAGATAAATACTGTTAAGCAAAGATTATCGAGCCACTTAAATTCACCTTGGCAATGCTCCAGGCTCGCTATCAGAGAGCATGGCTTTCAGCGACAGAGCGGTACAGTTAATCTAAACCTCTCTACACACAATTCAGAAAGACAAAATTGCTTTGCAAACTCCTAATTATATAAACGACATTTTGAAAAAAGCATTTTCTCTTCTCATTAAAAAACTCCTGAAGCAATTACAAGCAACACTGAAGTAAAAGCTTACCTACACACCTGTAAACATTTCTAAGAGTGTAGCATTACCTTTTGATAATTGTATGAAAAAAAAAGTAAGTGCAAAGACAGTATGCCACGCTGGAAAATAAGTGAGAAAAATAATAGTGACAAAAAGCTTTAACCTTTTTTTCTTTTTTTTCTGAGACAGAGCACGGACATGGCTCTGTAAAGGTGATAATGCCTCACTGAGCTGGTGCAAGAGGACACAGAGCAACAGTTAATCTACCTTAGGATATGTAGGATATAGTGGAAGTTTAAGCATCTCCCAGTAAAGGTCCTAACACTTAACTTGCCAAATTTCTAAAAAATTCAAAAGCACTATACTATTCAAGTTGTCATAACCAAATATATCTGCTAAAAATACTAACTTTAAAAACATTTCCACTCTCTACTCAAATTCCAGTTCAATATTAATCTCTCTACTCAAAAATGCCAGCTTTGTATTTGTGCAAATATGCTTGCATACTTTTGTATGCACATTTGAGTTCAAAGCTTACTTCAGGGACTGAAGTAGTAATTCAGTATTTTTCAGTCGACCCTCAAAATTCAGAATAACAGTGCAAAATTGCTATTTATTAATACTTTCTTCTGAATCATCAGTAGAATTGTTCTGACTTGTGATCAGAAGAACACTTTAACTTACACATATCCTACAGGTTTGCAGAACTACTAGCAAGGACATACATTTCCACCCATCACCTTTATTACCTGCTCTTGTGGTAGAAGGAACTGCAATAAAATGGGGGCTGGGGGATAGAAGAAAATTCCTCTCACAAGCAAAGACGGACAACTTAACTCCGGTGAAAGACTCAGTAATAGCAACAAGTTACGTTGGTATCTACAGAAATCAGACAACACACCCACAGGACCATGAGTGTTATTGGAAGCACAGAAACACATCCACCTAACATTATTCCTCAAACATTACAGCCTGTCAGAGCGAGTTCTTGGGATGCTGTGAAATAAGTTATCTCACGCCAACCACCATTTTAATTCACATTGCTATTTCAAGGTTTTCTTTGACTTCATTTACCTAACTGAGATGACGAGGGACAGCACCTCTATCAGGATGGCGATGACGAACACCACGACTGCGGCCGGCGGCGGAGGGGATGAGACCATCCCGTGTCTCAGGAAACACGTGACGGAGAGGATGAGGAAGACTGTGGTGGAAAGGAACACGTCCAGGAGCGAGCTGAAGGTAGCACTGGCAAACGTCTTCACTGGAGCATTCTTCATAACCTACGGGCAATACATGGATTGAGGGAATGGATGAACAAGAATAACTCCAGCCCCTGTGCTGGGCTTAGCCTTAGCATAGATGGTAGATCTCAAAAACTAATCAAGTAATGCAAAACATTTTGCCACTTTAGTAATTCAGTGTAAGTATTGTGCTAAAAAACAAATAACCCTCCTCCCCCAAAACCAAGGAGGCAGTTCCCTGACTCGCCGAGAAGAGCTTCCACTGAGAGCAAATACCAGCAACATTATTCAAGGTGATCTACTATTTTTATTTCTTAAAGTCCACTAACATTTTTTACAGGATGTTAAAATACCGATATAAAGCATATATAAAAATTGCCTATGTTTGCAAAGAAACATCAAAAAACACTAACAAAGAAAGCTAAAAGTTTTCTTCACAGATTTTAGCAATTTCACTTTTTCTTATACATGGCAAAAGATTTTATAATAATAATTAAAAAAATCTGCTTCCAACAGCACAATTGGGAAAACCCCTACAGGGACAATGACTTGCACGTGGCAGAGTTCACGTCTCTCGGACAAGATTATAAGCAACCACCAGGACACTGTGCAATTGAAACTGATGGAGCTCAGGACATCACGTTCTGCTTGTCCCGAACCCCTCACCACGCGCTCCCCTTGCATCTTGTGCTGGCCCTGGTGCTCGTGCAGCTGTGGAGTGAGCTGGTTTGAGGGCCAATCCAGCTGAAAACTAAATCGGAGCTCCACGTCCTGGATTACTCCAATGAGCCCAATCTTAGGAGTGTTTCTGTGCCCAAGGGAGAAGGCAGGAATGTGCAACGTGCAGCGTTTGTGCTTTTCTGTGTGGTATGGGGTGGGGGAGAACAGAGGAAGAGACTATGACACTTTGGGCTTAGAAGAAGCTTAAGCTCCTGTTCCAGAGGATCTAAAGCAGAGCTTGCAGCTCCTCTCCCTTTATAGCCTTAACGCTTGCAGTTTTAAATTTAGTCATCTCAGATACTGCATGGCAGAAAGCAAGTTCCAAAGAAAAATGTAAATTACATTATCAATATTGCCAAGAAGGAGCCCAGTTTGAATCCTATGGTCTTGTCCTGTGGTTTCACTCAGCAATTTCTTTTCCTCCTCAGAACACTATCTGCACTCAGCAGTATTGGAAGATGAACTTGTTGCTCATTTGCACCTCTCTGCAACCCAATACAGTCACCCAGCAGCATTTCAGTGCAAATTACCCTTCGGTCGGAGCTGTAGCTGAATCTCCTTAGTCCACACGGTTACATAAAATTGAATTAGGGACAGCAGCACTGCATCCAAAAGGGATAGTGTTAAGGATGCCTTAATACTGAGTGTTAAGCAGTGCCTTAAATTCCAAACAAGAACAGGCTAAGCCAGCTCTCAGGAAGGGCAGCTGCTGAAAGACAGCGATCACAAACCAAGGATGCAGCTGACACAGTGTAACTAGAGTGACTTAATTACATTAGTAGGTACATTAATAGGTCAATATTGCTGCATAAGCTGGAATACTACTGCTTTTCTTTCTGATCTTCTGTTTTCTGTATATTATGTGCAAACTGTACAGGCCATCATGTGTGTGCACACATATATACACAGACCCTCATATATATTATGGTATTAATTTTCAGTACACTCTAAAATTATTTATAAAAAAAATCAGAAAGTATTAAAACAACACTTGTTCTCTTACTACACTCAACTTAGGAGATGAGCAGGTATCATATATTGCTGTGGATATAATTTAATAGATGTGAATTTATATGAGCAGGTATCATATATTGCTGATATATAATGGATATAATTTAATAGATGTGAATTTATCTCACAGGAAGTTTCTCCTGTTGTTGCTACATGAGGTTTATTCAGAGAGACACAAGTGATACAAAGTGCTACACAATGAACCCAGGGTTCCAGAACACAGTGAATGAATTAAACTGCAGCACAGCTGTCCTTACCTTTGTTTAAAAAAAAAATGGAAAAAAAAGAAAAGAAGAGAAAAAAGAGAGTCAGGTCTCACTTATGAAAAATGAAAAGGAAGCAAAAGAGGGGCACTGCTAAGGACACCATGGCAATACTGCCTAGAACCATGGCAGATATCCTGGCTGTCCTCGGATGCACACAGGGAGCAAGAGGGCATCAACATCTGTTTTGATCAGCGTGGGATTCTGTAAGATGGGCCCCCCAAACAGGTAGTTCACCACTACTGAAAGGGAAGGTCTCTCTTCCCTCCCTGTTCCCAGGCACTTATCTTGCAATGACTGTGGCACTTGCCAGGCTCATTGTGAGCCACTGGTTCAACACAGAAGGGAAAAATGGCCCCAGATAAAGAAGGAAAATAGATTAATATTTTATGTAAGTTAGTAACGTGAACTGGCTCACGGCAGGGAAAGGTCTGATAAGCACCAGAGCCAAAGTGATTGCCCTCTTTTGGTAGCTGATTTTCAGCTCCTTGTGGAAGTGCAGCCTCAGTTCATACTGACACCTAATGTTGCTACATGCAAACTTTTATCTTGCTAGTTCATGTCAAGCAGGCAGAAATATCAACTGACATGGAAAGTTTATTATGGTTTGCAAAGTCCCCTCTCTTCATGAGATTCAGCATTTTTTATGCTCAAATAATGCAGAATCCTAAAGACACCTAGTTCCTTACCGCACGCAGTGGTGTGAATCATCTCTACGAAACACAGCACACACACACAAAAATTATGACATTCAAAGTCACCATTCTCAAAGTCAGGATAATTGCTGAGGAAGAAAGTAGCAATTGATTCTTTACTCTTCCCTGGCCTACCTAAAGCATTAAAACGTAACCCTGAAAAACAGAGATAACGTAGGTTAAAACAAGTGAAATTTGTGTGTCTTGGTGGGTTGCGAAAATGCACTCCTAGCCAAATACTGGCTTAGACTCAGGGCACTGGCACATGACAGGTCAACTGAAAGGAGGAGACTGTTTTCAGGGGCATCAGTACCAAGCAATAAATCTCATTTGACATTTCTCAATCTTTGTCATCAACTGCAAAGAAATGTGTTAAAAACAGCATGAGTACAAGTAGAGATAGTTGCTTAGACAGATTACAGAAGGCAATCAACTCCAGGAGAAACACACCTCTTCCTGATAGCTCTCCCTGTAGGTCATCTCCAGTTCCTGATCCAAGAAGTTGAGGCTCAGCTTGTTAATAGGTGGTTTAAAGAAGTAGTCTTTCATGAGGCTAGAGAGAAAAGATATACCAGGATCAGTTTATTCAGCTGTGATTCTTTCAGACTTCACTGTTCTGTGGTTTCCACCTCCAGCGACACTGAGGCTTGGCCACCTTGGCTTTGAAGTTGCCACAGCGTTTCTTTGCTCTAATTTACTGTGGTACTGATGCTCTCAATCCACTTTGCTAGATCAGTCAGAGAGAATATTTTACAGAAACATGATGGAGCAAGCATTTATATTTTCAGGAAGATACTAACAAATCCCTTAATGAATTTAACAACCAAAACCAAATGACTACAGATAACTGTAGTATAGGCCAATAAAGGTTAACTGCTGCTAAAGAGGCATGAACTTAGAGGACATGTGACCATAGATCTTATTATACTAGACAGAACATCTCATAGTATGACCTTTGTAAGCTTTTTTTGGTGTGGTGCAAGTTTTTTTCAATTCCTCCAGTGAAGCTCATCAAAGTATTTATACTGATATTGTGCAGGAGTTGTGCTGGTCTGAGGTTGTAGGAAGAAGATCCCAGATTGCCAGTGCCACAATAAAGGGAGGAATCAAAACTACCAAAATTAGGCAGGGGGCACTTCTGATGCCAAACCACCACCACACTGTGCCAGCTCCATCTCAGCAGTCGTCTCTCCTAAAGAGGAAGGTCCCAGTTTAGTTGACTAAACACAGCCAAGTTCATAACCTGTTTCCCATGAGGCTCTAGTGCCTCTTCAGCGCAAATGAGATCTCTGTTTTCCATGAATCAAGTCTAAGGCTGGAAACTGGGAGATGAAAGGCGGAAAGACGGAAGGCAGTTCAACAGGAAGTGGGCCAAAGTAGGGAGCTAAAATAAAAGGGTAATAAAGAAAGTAACTTCTAGAGTTATAAAGAAAGTAACTTCTAGGAAAGGTTCATATTTCCCCAAGACTCTACTCGGTACTTCTAAAGGGAGCTTTTGTAACTAGTCATAATTAGCACATGAATACGTGGTTCTTAGACTTCAAAAGGTTTATCATCTTAAGGATAAATAATCATTCTTGGAAAGAAAAATCTAAAAAGAAAATTCTGTAAGGGCATCCTCAAAGAGATTATTTTAAATATTTTGTACTCTTACCACCTTTTGTACTACTATTTTTTTTAAATACAAAACATGCAGATTACAATGAACAAAGCTTGACATTCTTATAGTAGCTGTAAAAAAGTCAGCTCAAAAACTCAAACTGTACAGTGTTTGCCAAATATATATATAATCAGGTTCTAAGAAAAAGCAAAGCCATAATATCCATGAAAAGGATTCTTGTATAATGAAATAGTAATAATAGAAATGTGCCCCACTAACACTTTTTTCTTTTTTTTTTTATTATTTTAAAAGGAACGCTGGAACTATGTTAGTATCACCTCCTGGGCAATGTCAGCACGCAGAGAGCTCAAAGGCCACTGGGGAGGTCTGAGCTGCACACGCCAACTCCAGAAAGAGGTGGGAAACGAAAAGCCTCCCCAGGACCCAGCAGCTTCTGCCAGCCCGCTCCAAGCCTCCCCGCTCACCGCTGCTCAGGTTGCACTAGCACAAAACTAGAGCAGCCATTTGCCAAAATTATTATTTAAAAGTGGCCTCATGTAAGAGGATAAAGTTATAAAAGTTTGGATTCCACCCCCCAACACAGGAAAACTCATATTCTGTATTTGAAGATACTCAGTTACCAGACTTAGTAAGACAAACTTAGTAAATATGTTTCGTAGTAGGGGATGGAGAATGTTTTGAAAATGACTTATTACATGTAATTTAACATTAAAAAAATGGTTAAAAGGATTCATGTAAAATGGTGGGCTTAATCCTTTTTGCATAGACCTAATTAATCAGAAGATTATTTTTGGAAAGTTATGTTTACATGAACTGAACTCAGCAGAGAAGTTTCCCTGGTAACAAGAAATGGCCCACTTAATATGGTAATGATGGATTTTCAATTGAGGAAAAAATCCATGGGCTTTGACTGATGTCAAACCGGAGTCCTACTTTTTCTGAATCGGAAGGAGTTATCGGCATTATAACGGAAGCAGGCCAGGGGCATGAATTGGCATAAATACTTTTAGTAACTTAAAATTTGAGAATACTGGTTATATTAAAAAAGAAAGAAAAACCTTCTTTCTGATTTCTGCAAACATTTTGACTTTGATTGAAAATGTCAGCTGAACATCTATCCTCAGGTGTTCATGACAGAAATCATAAATTTAGAAAAAAGGAACATATAATTTTTACTGAAGGTGGCCACAGGAAAAAAAATGTAATCCAAAAAGAAATAGAGAAGCAGAAGCTGGATATTTAGAAAAAATATATATCTACTGTATTTGATAATGGCTAAGACATGTATATATATAATAAACAAAATAAACAGAAGTTTGAAAAGGCAGAAAGTTAGGAGGGAATGATGCAAAAGAACAAACTAAGTAGTATGTAACAAAAACACAGTGTCCTCTCTCAATGTCCTCTCTTTCACTTCTCCCTGCTTTGGTCATGTTTTCAATTAAGAAGATGCTGTCCCTGTTCCAAACAGCCTGGAGTACATATGATCATACACTTCCAAGGATATTTAAATAAAATGCACCTAATCCGAATGGAAGCACTTCTGTTATTGAATCAAAAAAAGGATTAGCCATAAAAAATAACAAAATTCAAGTTATCTGTTAAGTTGATCTGATTAAATCACCGCCATGACAAGGGAGACATGGTTGCATGCTTACAAAGATTACATGCTCCTGAACTTTAGAGAACATATTTTCCTCTGCCCGAAAGAGAGGTGTCGTTTGTTTGAAATGGAGAGGGGCAAATTTTACAAAATTCTACAGGTAGCTCATAGGTCCACGAGAATTCAATCCTAGTAATTCTGCTTCCAAGCCAAATACAATTTCTAGGCATTAGTAAATCACATGTCATCATGTGGTGGTTCTGGTTTACAAGAATGTGAATCTTTGTGGCTCAAATTTTATGTTACATTGTTAACTGTGATATACATATATACATATATATGTGTGTATGTATGTATTTATTTACATATACATATGAAGAATGACTGTTCACCAAAGGGAAAAAATGATGGAAAAAACGGCTTTACATATTCCTGAGCAGAATATTTTTGATGTCACATTCCTATTGTAGCTTCCAAACTGAATACAGACCAAGTTTAGAAAACATACATGTTTTAACATCTCAACAACAACATAAAAAAACCACACAAATCAAGATACATGACCAGTGTTATTACTCTGTCTCCTTTATAGGACTTTTACATTATGCAACCTGTTGTGTCTTACCTGTCTTCTTTAATCACATCCACAAAATGAGCATCTGTCTTTTCTCTGATGTTTTTGAACCTCAAAGGAAGGAGAGCCGACTGATCCAGACTCACTCCCACCCATCTTCCTTTCTCTTGTAACATTTCATAAAGTGAGGTCTGACTATTGCTCAGTTTTTCTTCCTGTGGAGGACTCAAAAGTCCATTTTGCGTCTTTGGATTATGTCCACCTGGAGCCTGCTGGACAAAAGCAAAACACACATAGGAAACACTGAATGGCTGACAAAGCAAACTGAAGAGATTTAATGGAACAAACACTACAATTAAGTTCTCTCATCAGACCATATACCATCACACTGAAATTTTACCTGGCCATGTCACAAATGTAATTCTAACTGTTTTGAAATCATTCATACCTTCTCCTACAGAACACATACTTAGCTGTTGTCTTTTTGCCTTCTATGTCCCGAGTTCCAAGACACTAGAATACAAAGTAATTTTCCCACCCAAGAAATGAAGACCAACCACAAGCCCAAACTTCATTACCTTCATTACCATCCTTCAAGTCAGGATTCTTTTCAAAACCTTTTTAAATACTTGGTTACACTGTGCTCTGTCACAAGACAACTTACTCTGCTGGTCTAGCTGGTCCCTCTCCAGACCACTTTAGAGTCCTGCTGCTCTCTCAAACTTCCCTCTTTATCTGCTCTATTAAAATAGCACCTTTATATGTCTGATTGTCCTATTAAAAATTATCATGCACATTTTCTTCCTTGACTAAGAAAATACTTTTTCCTTCTGGTTTTCTTCTGCCATTTTAAAATGTTGACACCGGCTTGGTACACTGCTTGAGTTCACAGCATTACCAATTCTGCTTTGATTGATTTGAGAACAAAAATTAGTTTTGACAACAAACTCCTCTGTTTTCATGGAACCTGAAGCTTCTTTTACACTTTGTTTGATCAACGTTGATATGCATTTAAGCAAGCACAAGAAATTAACACCACTATATATTGTCAGAGTGAAAAGGAGCTGCAGGTAGTCAGATAATATTATATTTTTCAAAGTTAAGCATATATCAAATCTAGCATATTTGACTGTTCACCTCCTCCAAGTCTTATAATTAGTCATTTATCCTCCTCCTGAAACCCACTCATGACAGAAGTTTCTTCATTTCTGCCTGTAGAGCAGCCAGCATAGCAGTGACTAGCTCCTCCACAGGACTATTATTGGATGCCACGTTAGTGATCGTAAGTTGATACCATAAATATCATCGCCACCCAAATCATGCACTGAAATATGTTATTCAGATTGCAGTAACAGCCTAAAGTTAAGAAATAGCTGCTCTCTGGCTACCCATGCAAAACTAATTCAAACTCCTTGTGCACCTATCTTGTAAAACAAATGAGGCACACAATTACAGTCTGGTGAAATTAAAGGAGAACAGGCAACTTTTTATCCATAATTCCCTATCTTCTGACAAGAAGATGGTGGAAAAAAAATTCCAATGACATTCTTTTAACATAAGCATTTGTGTGAGCTAAAAACTTGTTTCATAAATAAAGTGACTATGTAAGACACATGGAGCAGCAGAAGACTTTCACCTTGCGCGGGGAAGGCTCAGAAAGCCCATGGGCTTCATTCCCTCTAACTGTCATGACCTCAAGTGCTGAAGGAAGCCCCGCTCTGCATCTCGTGTCCTAGCAAAGTGCACGGGAGTGAACTACTGAACTGCAGGAAAAGGAGGGGGAGCTGAGCTACACTTCCCTTCTCTCCAGCATGGGAGGGACCCTCGGGGCTGCCCAAATGAAAGTGAGAACCTGCAGGGCCGTGTGTTGGAAGCAACGAGGTGAAAGGATTCAACATCTAGTCCCTGCCACCACTCACAACTACTGCTTTGGCATCTTGCAGGTGTTCTAAATACAGTGACAGCAGCTGACAAAGTGAAACGGTCAAGTTCAGTGGCTGCCTTGAGGTGCAGCCAGTATTTATTAAAGAACATAAGCAACAAAAGAGATTAGTGATTTAGCAATGCCTAACTCAGCAAAAGCAGACCAGGATTCTTGGACTGGAGAGGAGCTTCTGTATGATGAAGGGCTGCTCTCCTGGCAAGCCAGAGGCATGAGAACTTTCACAAATAAAAGGCCAACAGAATCTTTTTTAAGGGAAAATATTCAGCAACTTAAGACCAGATTCTCTCATAACGGTGACAGATTACCTAGGTTATCCAACAAGAACATTTCTGAGGAGCACGTGACATACTGCAGTGCCAGAGTAACCTCTTTCTTTTTGAGGTGAGGAGTAACAAAGCAAAACAGAGAGAAATGTCTAACCAGCTGATAGTATTGAAGGTTCTTCTGTTTTTTTCTTTCTTTTTTGCCTAATTTACGCTAAAGATTATATCTGCTTTGGATGCTTCCCAAAACAATTTGAGGCCTAAGAAAATGAGGGCCATAGTTATTCTTTTATTTATTTACTGTTTTTGAATGAATGAATCTTCCCTTTTTTCCTCACCCCTACAGCAGATGACGTTCTTGAAAAGCACTAAACGACAGAATGCAAGCTTTTTTTTTTTTGTATGAACAACTTGAATATAGGTTCCCCAGACAACTTGAATATCTGGTTCCCCAGACACCAGTACAGGCTGGGGACCGACCTTCTGCAGAGCAGCTCTGCAGAGAAAGACCTGGGTGTCATGGTGGACGACAAGCTTATGCACTCTCATCTGCTGTTTGCTTTCCCTGCCTGATCTTTGAATTCATCTGAAGAACACAGTGACAATTTTCTGCTCTTTCAGAGAAGGTCAGCATGGACTTCTCCTGGCCTTTCTCTTTAGCTCTTTGGCAAAGGCTCAAATCCCTATGAAAATTCTTCCCTTTAGTCAGCTCAAGGTTTTCCTGTGCTGTCTCCACTCTGTTAATCTTAACAGGAGAGGATTAGAATTTGAAACTGCTTGTGTGTCAGGAGAAAATCCCTATTTAATAAATGTTGTTAGCCCCAGTGTTACTGTGGTTTCTGATGGCAACAGGCCGTACAGTTCTGAGCTCTCAGATTCGATGCACCATGTCACAATTTCCTCTCGTAAAAGGACAGGAAGGCTCCAAAGGAAGACAGGACATGAGGAAGGACTGAGGAAGTGATTAACATAAATTTAAGGAGATGAGACAGGCAGACAGAGAGACAGAGACCCTGAATATTAAAGGCTGACATGGCAATGTGGCATAGGAAAAAAAAAGTACCTAGAGGGGTGAATCAAGCTTATGACTTTTCTTCCTACGAAATCTGAGACTATAGAGGAGATATGGAAATCAAATGGCACAGTAACTTCTCTGTGTGTAGCACTCATTTAAACAGGCATCTCAGATTTACTGGAGAGGCACATAACTGATCCAATTTTGACTAGCAACAAATAAACGGAATAAATGAGCGATATTTGACTTGGCCTCCAGTAGCAGGTTTCTTCAACTGAAATTACTGACATTTTATTCAATACTGTACAGATCTCTTCCCGCCAAGATTAAGTGACCTGATGATTCAAACACAAGAAGCTAATACAGCTGCAGGGAAAAGAAATATGGCCTACTGTATTACATACCACTCCAGCACAGTACCATGAGGCTGTCTCTACCTCTGAGCTTACAACTTAAGCATAAGAGACGGCAGGTCAGATACACGCAGAATGCAGACACAAACACAGATTAACAAAACAGCTCATCAGACAAGTGTTTGGACAGCACTATATGCGAGCAGAGTTTTAAAGACAGATCTGAAGAAATGGGATGGCTAGCTCTGAGGATATTTTAAAAGTCCTCCCTGAGAAGGGAAGGCATTAATATTTTTGGAAAATACAACAGTCAGGTGATGAAAACTGGTGTCCACTCTGCATTTCAGTGGGAGTCTAATTTTCAGAAAAGAGATGTAAAATGCAGAGCAGAGAGGCTATGAAGGGCCATGAACAAGACGACAAATATGTAATGTCTGGTACTGCAGGGGAAGTAGGTGGCTCCCCTGAGAATATCTAAGCAACCAGCAAGGAAAATAATCCTTGCAGCAGTACGCTGAATATGTAAGACTGCATTTGTCAGAGAGAAAAGGATGTGAAAAGCTGAGATGCTGAGAGTCTCAGTCATGTGGATGAACAGGAATGGTTGTGTTTTAGAGCTACTACATAGAAGAGTTGGCAAGACATAGGCAAAACTTGCAGCTAGGTGACCTGCAATCTACTGGCGTAAGTCACGGAGAGAGTGGTAGTGGTGTTTCTGCATCTTTCTTTGGGTAGCCTCAGCACAATTTAGAGTCCAAAATACAGGTCCCTCTTGGTTTCAAACCAGGCCGACAAAACTATTAGTCATTTTGAAAATTTGTGTGCCTGAACTAAAGTTCAGAACACAAAAATTCAAAACTAAATCGGCTCTGCAGTTTAAAGAGGTTAAATAAAGCAATGCAATGCAAAAATTAGAAAGATAACTGAACTAAAGGAATGAGGGAAAAATAGGAAAGTGGTGAAGCCTAAATTACCTTAGTACTGTTTTTGTGCTCATCCTGACAACCATTTTGGATAGCTCCTTCTTCTATGCTGATATCACACTGGGGAGGAAGGGTGGTACTACATGAAGGACAAGGCTGCAATGAGACAAAAACACATTTAGCCAGGAATACCCTGGTGTCACCATATTATGCAATTCATAATTTGGTCCACTTGTACATTTACCGCATGGTTAAACTAGATACAAAGCTACAGAATGGGAAACATGAAGCAAAAGTTGAAAGAAACAAAACCTGCCATTTCAAAACCAGATGTTCTGCTTCCTAAAGTTAAATCTAACCAAAGGAAGCTTTACAAGTGTAAGCAGTATGATATACTGTAATCACTACATATTGGCAGAGAAGAATATAAAAAGCTTTAGTGAGAGAAGCGCATTTTTCTTATTTAAAACACTGTCTGCAAAAGGATCTGAATGACATTACTGGCAGCTGAGTGAAGACGTAGCACAAAATACAGCAAAATTCAAAAGAACACAAGACACCATGACACACTGTTAATGGCATAGAGAAATGGAAAGCAATAATTCCAAAACTAACAAAGGGAAATATTTTTTATAAAACAGCTTTGCAAAACAGTGGAGCTCAGGCTACGGAATGTTACCGAGGCCAAACACTGAGTAAATATCATTGGAAACACAGAAACAAAAACATCAGGAGTTGTAATAGCTGCGGGTAACACATTTCGGAAGCAACCTTAAATGTCAGGCTTCAGTTTTTGAAACACCCTAATTCCTCTGAGTTAAGAGGCGATCTTTTTAAGGGGTATTAATTCCATATTTGTATCTTGCAAAGTTCTTCTAACTTTTCTCTAGCATTGTTTAGAGACCAGATACTGCATTAGATGGACCCTGTATTTCATCCCTATTGGCAATTCTTATGCTCTTAAAATGGGTTAATGTTCCCAAATTTGTCAAACATGGGTAGAGTCACACCAGTCACCAGGAAGAGCATGCTAGTTGGGCACACTGGACTATGTGATGGTTTAGTTATCTCTCTAAACATCTTGATAAAGCTCCAAACAAACAGCTTGAGTCTTGCATGCACGCTTTGTCCCAAGCTCTACATCCAACGTGTCTCTCCTAGTTCAAAAACATGACAATTTCTCCCTTCAAATGCGCTCCCTGTTTCAAACACCAGCATATAGCTGTTTTTGAGGATTGACTTTTCACCCAAAGCATCCTCCCTTTTCTGGGGTCATATCTGCAATTCAAGAATGCAGCATCTTAAATGTTAAGGTCATTTCTTATGGTCCACTATTCCAATGACTGTTGATCCACCTAATCATCCAATAATGTTCTTAAACTGATGATTCTGGGCTTTCTTAGCAAGCAGACTATCCTCTGTGTTGCTCCTCAGGGACAAAGTCTGGTTTAGGGTACTAAAATTATGTGGAAACAGATGAAAATAGAATGTGATCGGATTCTATTAAAAAAAAAGTCTAGGACTAAATATCACGAATGCTTTGATTAGTTTCCATAAGACAATATTAAATGGCTTTAGAAGTGAGCATGACAATGAACTAATAAGCCTAGAGCACTTGCAAGTGCTTTTAATCATGGCAGAAGTCAGTGAATGGTGATAATATACAATATACCTCTATTATCAAAAATAAAAAGTGTTTTCCTTGTTTGATCTTGTTAATAAATCAGCAAGGCCATCTCAGATACTTAGTTCTTGGGTTAAATCAGTTGACAAAAAACTCAGAAAAGAAGCTTGACCTTTTGAAAAGAGACAGGAGTTTATCTGGCTTATCCCTGAGTGTGCGAGTCAACATCATTAACTCCATTCTTTACAGCAGCTACATAAGCTCAGTGCGGTTGTGGTCCAGTCACAACGAATACCTTATCACACCTTCAGCAAACACCAAGTCATACAAAACTAGTTTCTGTTTTCATTCTAAGAGATGATTAGAACATTTTTGTAATAGCTTATGATTCCAAGTCAAGTAAGGGATTTTATAAAATATGATAGGTAAAGTAAATAGATACCAAAACTAGGTAAGCAGGTTATACAGTGTTTTCATTCAAGAATCACTATAGCTGATTTACTTCTATTTTTAGCATCTTTCTTTGTCATGTTGTTATGAACAAACTTTACGACTTGAAACAGGTATTTTATTGATACTCATACATCAGTGATATTTCGCAATTAACTAGTGATATCACCAAGGAGAGGACAAGATATAATGTAAAAACATGGATCAATTACTGCCACATTTTCCTTCCTGCCTTTCCTAAACATCCCTTCAAGATCAAAACACTAAAGTATTTTTTCCCCCAAAAATGGTCACCTTAAAAGAAGAATATTTTAACTTGACTATTGTTTTGCACCTCCCAGTGTTTTTAGTAGGAGTCATCTCCTCCCACATTGATACTGTTTACAGCTTTGTAGTTAAAACAGTTGGCCTGTAAGTCGTGATTCTTTTGCAAATTTTATCTCCAGACTCTAACAGCAAACTGAAGGCTTAAAAAAAAAGTAAAAAAGAAGCCTACTCCTTAAAACAAAACAAACAAACAAAAAAGCAAAAAACCAACAAAAAAAACCCTCTAGCATTGATGACAAATGTTCCTTGAAAGTCTGACCCAGCCTTCCTGGTCTACAGCCACTTCAGCAATGGACTACTCCAACAGAGAAAAGGCTGGATCTGACCTTGATCCATACTTGACAACTTGCTGCAGAGTTTGCAGTGTCTGCATTCTGTAATGCTTTGTGAGGCAGGTACCATTTGCAATCGCCAACACGCTCCAACCGCAATCACAGAACACGTACACAAGTGTTTCTAAATTTCTCAGGATTCTTGTGCATTGCATCCTCATTGTGCTACACCCTCTCTCCCACACTTTGGTCATGCATTGTACAGCTGCTTACCAGACAACACAGAAAAGCTAAGTCTGGGGTCATTCAAGATTCACTTCAGCATCCAGGTATTTGGGACAAGTCAGGCAGCACTATCTGCAAAGTGTTGTCTGCTTGGGAAATCACTGCCAAGACCTACAGTGCTCATGGTGATGAATAAAAACAGGTACCTCTAAGCATAAATTTAGGACAAAGGTAGACAGGGTATGCAAGAAGGCTGACATTGAGCAGGCACTTGTTTTTCTGAAGAAGCTTCTCTTCTTGAATTGCCAATTTTAGCTTCTCCTTCATTTATCTGGATGGGCATGTTTGCACTTCTGCACTGTGCAGATCAGCTTTCAGCATTTAAACAGTAATTAAGATGTCAAGATGGTCTCAGAGTAAAAAGCCATGGGAAGTGGACCAGGCAGTCAACTAAACAGTGTGTGCCAGCAGCCTGTCTCAAGGTTACATACTACTTGTTTTGGAACAGTGACATAAGTGTGTCACCTTTCTTCAAAGTCATCTGTGTTTTAGAAAACACTTCCTGAAGGGCCAGAAGAATCTCAACAGCAGATTATATTTTGGACTTGGGTTATTTTAACAAGTACCCCAACTGAATACATAATAAATGTATTAAATAAATGTAAACCTTAAGAGCAGCCAGAACAGTATGATACCTCAACTGCCCTCCAGTTAAAGCTTCACTTTGCTGTCTGACATTAACAGGGCATACTTACTTCCTCTCACAGCAGTAACTTGAGTTTTACTGCTTGGTTTAATCCCTCCTCTTTTCACTCTACTCCATGCACTGGCAGCTCACGTCAATACTGAGCTCAAGAGCTCAATATTGCTCCACTTGGTGCTTTCTTCTTCCTTCACCACTCAGAGCAGACTGGTTTGTTACTCACTGCTGTCACAGCATCCCTTGAAAGCAACGGCACAAGGTCGTGCAGCTCAATGGCACTCAGGCCTCCCTGCTTTCCTTACCTGACGCAGGAATTATGCTACACTAACAGTAGGGTTGTGCCACTCAAATGCCATGAGGATACCTACAGTCACACCGAGTGAACCATGGGCCCAGCGAGGTGCCTGTGCCAATGCAAAATGCCTCTCAGCCCCTTGCTCGGAGTCAGCCTCAGCACATCTCCTTGGCCATGCAGCGAGCAGTGCAGGCTGACTCAGTGGTTCAGATTCACTGCTCTGCGGCAGATTTTCCTGTCACCTTCACTGAAAGACAAGCAAGAGCTGGAGAGCTGGCATGTCAGGGATGTTCTATATATGGGAAAAGAACAGGAAGATAAAAGTCCCACCAACAGCTTAGGACCAGTCGAACTGTAGGCAGTGCATACTTAGGGGAAGGAGCAAATATGGCTAAAGCTGCTTCCTGCAGTTACACACTCGTGGCTGCGAGTCTGCATCAGGCTGCTGGCTGGCCTCACTGCTGATGGAGGATTCTCAGTCCAAAACTAAAACCAAGCACAGACGCAGGGTAGAGGCCTCTGCCATCCCTCCTAATCCAGACAACACACATACAAGCAGCAAAGACATTTGTCCATTAAGTCTGTCAGTTAAATATAAAATTTGTGCTGAAGAGATCCTCTCAGGAGTAAGCTGGCTTTTTACCAATGAAATCTAATGATGGTGGAGTTCAGATGGCCATTTCACAGCTGTGGTTCTGACCATTAGTGACCAGCTCAGCCAGCCCAATAAGAAGAACTATTTGCCCATGGGAAAAGAAACAAGTCATCTGTTGTTTGGGAAGTCTATTCTGCCTTGGAAGATTGAGAGTAACAGTGAAACAACAAAGTAATACACACTGTTTCACAGATTTAGTTGTCAAGAGCTCTTGTGAGAGGTGTGAACATAACAAAATGTTAGCACTTTTCTAAGCTGAATCCATACAAATCATCGCCCTTAGGTGTAGATAAAGAGTTATACAGCAAACAAATACAAAACACCGTCACAGCCTACAGGAGCATACCAGAGCCTACCCCACAAACCTGTTATCTTTCCCTTTTTTTGGCAGGGGAGGGGGGGGTACAGAGATGAGGGGCAAGAGAGAATTAGTGCTGTTTGCTACATATTCATACGAAAGGTTCATATGCAGGTGACATGCACGATAGGGAAAAGCAGAAGCAGAATACAGTGAACGCAGAAAATCACAGAAGTTACAGCTGCACAAGGCACTGATTCCTTTTTTCCCCTCCTTTATAAAATAAGACCATTGATAAATAAGGTCGGATGTCTCAGCCCTGAAACATAAATATTAAGAAAATTATTTATCTGAAATCATCTTTTAAAAGTGCTCATATTACTTCAGAGATTCCTTGTCACGCATTTTGCTTTGCAATTTTTTTCCTCCCACAAACTTATATATATATAAAGAAATGAATAAGCAAACCATAAGGTTCTCCTGTCTGCTCAACTGCCACTTGTTGGTACAACTTGAGGTCCACACTGCTTGACTCTGAAACAAGAACTGACCTTAGGTTTTTCTGCATGTTTGAGAGTCTTTGTTAAATCACCGGTGTTCTCGGCTGACGACGCTCCCTGGATCTTCACTGCATCTCCCGACTCCAAGCCAGGAAGCAGAGCCTGCGAGCAGCTGCAGTGAGGGTCCTTCACTTTCTGACCAGATATCAGGTAAGTCTTTAAACCTACAGAAAAGAAACAAACAGTTAGAATGGCTAAATCACAAAAACAGCACTCCTATTCACTTCTCCTGGGGGAAATATGTTAACTATTAAAGAACGCATATTTTCATATTATTTGATTACCCTGGCTCAGGAGTACAGCCCAAAATACTCAGATGCTAGTTGGGAACAATCATCAGGAATATAAAGACGCTGCATGTAAAATGGTAGGAATTATATTTGCCCAACATGTGCTGTCCCAGATACAAGAGACTGTTCTAGCACACAGCATCAGCGACGAATGACATGTACTTCTCTTATTCCATTTTTACCCACACAGTTTGCAGAAAAAAAGCTAAGCCCTAACACATTCACTTCAAAACTGCAATCTGAGTCTGACATTAACCCTTTACTTCTGGCAAAGTATTTACAGCCTGTTTTCACGGCCTGTTTTTCAGCAATATCTGAACTGATGCTGCCATTCTGGAAATGTGTATGTATTCCTCCAGCTATAACCTCCATTTCTCACAGAGATACGGTGCAGACTGATTAATGCTGGTAACACATTGAAGCAGAAAATGGATATAAGTGCTAGCAATTCTGATGGGTGTTCATCGTTAGGGAAGACTTCACATTTTTAAAGAACGAAATCAATCTCTCTCTCACACGTACACCCACACACACACTCCCTGCAACTGTTGCATGAACGGAAGCATAATTGGAAACCAGATCCAGTATTAAAGGCCAGGCTGGTGAATACTGCATTTTATCAAATGCAGCAGCATTCTGTTTTGAATACTGCCTTACTTCACAAAGCTGTATTAATGATATTCTGGGTCATGATCTGGGCACAAAGACTGACGAGGAACTACTCATCCCACTTATTAATCCCACCCCTAAGAGCATGGAGGGCATCACCTCTTCAACCTGGACTGTGTCACTCTGCAGGGTCAGATTGTTGCCCAACGTGATTCTTGAACCGAATTCTCCCAGTATTGTTTTGAAAGACGGAACCACATGTGATCTCTCACTGACTTTGTACTTGGGTTGGCCAACCATTGCTTTTCTTTTTTCGGTAAAATACTTGTCCCCTAGTTGTATTCAGATACATGACTATCACGATGATCAACCGCCTTCACTTGTGTCCTTGCATAGGATGAAAGCTGCAACTAAATCCGTCAAGGCCTGTTCTGCTCCAGTCCATTGAAGACGGCGGTCTTGTTGTTCCAGCAACGGCTGTCACTACAATCAGGTCATTTCCTTATAACTTTGCTCAGAGATTTAACAAATATTCTACAAACATTTCTTTCTCTGCAACATGTAACACAGGCAAAGCCTTGTCTACAACCTTCCCCATAAAAATGAGATCTAGTAAGAACATTTTTCTCTGCTTCTCTGTTTATTCCACTAGCAATCCAAATTCCTGCACCCTTCTCCACCACATAGAGAGGTGCAGCCACATGACCATTTGACTCAGGCTACCAGCTGCTGGGAGAGCTTCTGTGGTTCTCAGCTTGCTCCAGGTCGGGGCATTAGCTCACTTATTTGAGCCGTTGCACTATAGCCAATCTCCATTTTCATACCAGTTGCAGCAGCACTTAGACTTTACTCTGTCACTGCTGTTTCATTAAATCCGAGCTGCCGCTGGCTTCTGGACATGAGACTGTCTCTTTAAAACTTATATTCCTGGGGGCTGCAATTTAAGGAATTTGCCACAATCAGCTTACAATTGTATGTTTGCTCTGGAGAAGTCTACAGCATTCATCTTGCTAGTCTCTATTTTTAAAAGCTACCTTAAAGCAACTGGATTATTTTCCCACTGCTACTATTACCTTTTTTTTTTTTTTTAAGGGGAAATAATATTGTTGCTTGTGCTCTGTGTTTTTAAGCATGCATTTTTCAAACGCTCTCGTTCTCTTTTGCTGTGTTGTGCTGCATAATTATTTTGTAGCTGTGTTACATAAAGCAAAATTATCTCCGATTTGAGCTCCACGTGGAGGCAAAAGTGAAAAGGCGACAGTGCTGCAGTAATTGAAAACTTGTTTGGAAAAGCAATACCCACACTCTCCCCAACCTTCAACCACAGTGGGTTGTGGCTCCTCCAGCCCACTCCACCCTTCATACTTCCTATATGCGGCCAGCCCTGCTAACCCAAAGCAGTTATTGCAACATTTTGCATCGAGAACTATTCTCACGCGCATAGTTTTGGGCCACATGTTGTAGGTGCAGGGTTTAAAGCAGCTAAAATGGCTGGTGGTCGGCACCGAGATCGTTTAACGACACCCCCTTCCCTGAGGGCCTCCCCCTGCTCGTGGCCTGCCGCGGACGCCGGGCGCGCCCGGGCGGTTCGTGTGGGGCCGGGCGGACATGAGGCGGCGCGAGGCGGCGCGCGCCCGAGGAGGAAGCAGCAGGACGGCTCCCACTGCTGAGCGGCTACGAACGCCAAGTGTCCGACAGATCACGGGCCCGGGAAAGCAAACGAGGAAGAAAAGGTTATTTTTGAAAAGTTTTTTTTTGAGAATTAGATAGTTTAAAAATCTTTGCTCATTGCCTACCTAACACATCGTTTGCTATTACATGCTTCTTTCGACAGGAAAGCTTTGCTTTAGTATTCCTTGCAATGCCGTAACCCTTCACAAAGCAACTCCTATGTTCAGTCTGAAATATTTTGGTTTGAAAAACAGGTCCTTAATGCAGCAGAATAGTATTGATTTAGCTAAATGTATAATACATGAGGAGTGTTTTTCCTTCTCCTCAATATGCAGTGAGTTGCTACAAGCAGCACTTTGTCACAAAAAAACAGTCCATGAAATGAAATATATTCACATTACCAAACAGCAGGTTTAAATCAGGTAGCACAGAAACATAAAGACACGAGCAGTGGAGGAGATGCTATTTTACCTGAAATACAACCAACTGCAACCTGTGGCTCTATAACAGCTTGACTCAGGACGACTTCTCCTGCCATTCCCAATTTTATACTGCTCATTTCTCCCTCCTCCAAATTTAATCAAAGTCAACACTTAAAGAAACGCCACAATCTCAAACTGTCCGATAACAGCTACGCACTTGGGCAGGCTTCACCCAAAAGCCCATTTTTGCTTTTTCCAAAGCTGCCTTTCAGAAGCCAAGAGCAAGAAGCTGATGAATTCCATTGAGAAGAAATATTTTACCAGACTCGGAGGCACCCCAACAACCCCTTCCCTCTCAACATACTAATCTAATTTACATGTTATTTTCTCCCCTCTGAAAAACAAGACACATATTTGCAAAAGACAAGCTGCTTCCTTCCTTTGTCTTTAGGTCATGAATATTTCAAAGCCTAATGAAGAGAAACAGTACCTACCTATGGACCCAAAAGGATTATTTATTGAATTCAACCATTTTGCCTATTGACATGGCAGCATTTGCAACACGCATTTCTGACAAAACAGTTAATGGGCAAGATCTCTACATAACTGTTGGTTTTATCACTCCCACTAAGAGTGAATTTGAAAAGTACTAAGAAATTCCTGTAGTTTGTCCCCTTCCTTCAGTTAGCTTTTTCTTTTTACAGTGGTGTTTCTGTATTTTTTTTTATAAAGACAGAAATCCATCCCCAATACTAAAAAAAAAAACCACTCCTAATAACAAAAAACATACATAAGCATGCACCCACACACAATTTTGTGCATACGCAGAAAAAAACATAAATACTGTTGTGTATAAACACCCTAAAACCTCAGGCTGATTTCAGTGGCATGAGAAAAATCAGTCTTTGCAGCGCGAGGGACGAGTAGAGCAGGGAGCAGGAGAGGGCTCCAGGTCCCGGCAGCGCTCCCCGAAGCTCCCTGCTCACGTTGGAGGATTTCCGTAACATCTTGACGGATGCGGTTGTGCCGATGGGATCTGACTTCTTGTATAAGTGGGCATCATCGGTGTATCCTTCTAAGCTGGGAGGTCTCCATGCTAGACCTCAGGAGACGGGCAACTAACAGAAGTGTTGCTAAGCAATTCCTTGTCAAAATAAGACTCATTTTGATTTTTGATGCTCTAACTGCATAAAAGCTGAAAATTTTTAGCCCTCTGTTAAAAGCAAAGATGAAAACTACCTTCTTTCTGGCAAACTAAATGCTCACATTTAGTACAATCTGTTGAACACTGAATGCTTTTGAAACTCCTTTCAATACTGATTCGAAGGAAGAGACACCAAAAAATACTGACAATATTTCACTCATCGTCTCACTGATTCATTTAATGAAAATATAATCCCACACTTGCTATAAATTCATGTTCCTACCTCCACAAATTGCTTCAGCTTTTCAACTGCAGGAACTCCCAGGAAAGAGCATTTAACAGACTAACACGTACCTTCCTTTTTAGGGTAATAGCTTTTCAGCTATACAGCTTTTTTTTTGTTTTTTCTTCTCCTGTACGATTAATGTATTCGTGAAATAATATCAAAATCTTATAAATTGTAATTAATATAAACCTATTTGGTAAAAGGGGACATTCTCCTTATTTACCTTTCCATCATTTCCTTTACTGTCAACATATTTTAATGGTATATTTCTTCCCAAATAATTAGTAAAGAGGTAGGAGGTTACTAAAATAACTGAGTCCTATCTTTCAACTCCATGTTTTTTCAGTATCTTGTATCCCAAAATAAGAGTTTGCATGAAACTTGTTTTCCTGTGCGAGAATAAAAGTGGCTGCCACTCACGCATGAGAGCAAGAATTTATGGCTGCACTTTTTCAGCTAGAAAGCGGTGCTAACTAATAACCTTTCCCTGCCTGCCAAGATGAGCACAACATTAGATAGTATTTTTTTGTAATTTAGTTTCTCTTTTTATATACCTCTGATACCTTTTAGAGTTCCATATTAAGAAAATAGTGCCTGGAAAAGTAGCATGAGAGTGAAAAACAACACATTTTTAGACTCATACAAGTATCTACTAGCAAGCTCATAAAAACACTTTGCAGTTCAGGATTGGCTTTAGTTCCTCTTTTTCTGAAATGGATGGGTGGTAAATTACATTTAGGTTAATACTTCTCCATAATCACCTCTTTCTTTCTCCCATAACACCAAATTTCCTCCATTCCCTTTAAAGACGCATTAAGCTGGGAGAAAAGAAACTGGTATTCAGCTACTGCCAGTCATTGGAAAGCAAAGCAAGACCTACATTTAGGTTTCCTCATATAATAAAATATGCTGAAATGTTGCATGTTGCCATACGATTTCATCAGACTCTGACTTGCTCTGCAATTTCTAGCATGCAAAGTGACAGGCAAATAAGAGTTAAAAAAAAAAAGAAAGAAAGGAAGACTGGAAACACATATATTGCTACTAATTCAAATTTCTTTTTGACACTTCTCTCCTAATGTTTCTATGTTTTTTGTTTTTCCTTTAAAAGTTTAAATATTTTTTCTAATTTACTGTTTAACATAATTTAATGTTTATGCAAGAAGTAATACAGTGCCTGCCACGAGCTCTAGTGTTCCTTGGATGCTCAGGCACAAATCAGCCATAGAACATGTGGCTGAGTTCAAGATGATTTTCAATGGCAAATACCTTGTCTCATTCCTAAAATGCCATCCTTGCCTTATCTGTTCGTATTTATGGGGAATATTTTCCTCATTTTCCTACACCCAGTACTGCGCTGCAAATCCCATAGCAAAATATTCTAATTCAGTGAATTGGACAATGGACAGTTAAATCACCAACAGCTATTCAAGAACTAGCACAAGTTAAGGACACAGTGACTACCTTAAGTGCAAATAATACACCTGGGTTGTGAAAATTATGCTCCACTCAAACAGCCTCATGTACAGTAACCCTGACACAGATAATAGGCATAAGTGCTTAATGAATCAACAGCAGCTATATACAACCACAAGAGGAGATCTCGGTCAAAATACATAAATATGTGAAACTGTTAGAGAGCAAATCTGAAAATGGACAAATATAGATGAAATTTAAAATCCTCTTCCTAGATAACACCTGGCAATGTAGCTAACAAAACACAAACCAACAGAGGCACCTTTAAAGAGGCAGCCAGTAACCAAGCTGAATGCGGTGCCAAAGTATGTGCAACTTCAAATGCAAAGGAAAGTCGTTACTTAAGTAATAATAGTTACTTTTCCCATTTTGCAATCTTAACTCACTAACAAATTGTTAAATTAATAACTAACTTCAGAACTTCAAGGAGAAAAAAAAAGCTCTCTGAAGATTCTAATACTTTTATCATAAAGTATTCATCTGTGCTGAAAGAAGCAAAAGATCAGATAAACATCCTCACTTGGGTAACAGTATTTGGTAAATACAAATTGGATAATCAAAAGGGTTGTGACAAACCTGCAAAACATCTTCCAGTTAATTGAATTTTCATAATTGCGAAAGCTGGACAGCTACGTGTAAGTAATAATCACAACTCCCTGAAATCACTGACTTTGAAGCTCAACATTAGGCTCCTGTTTCTGAGAAATTTCACAAGCATTTCACTGACCTGACAAAAAAAACCCCAAGATATTTCATCAATATCGCTGAATAAAATGCACATGCCTCTATCAACAAACGCTTTTCTCCTCACTCATGTTGTGGGACCGTGCGAGAAAATATTTGACAATTTTACATAAAATAAAGTTAATTTTCTCCAACCTGAGAAGTTGCATTTCAGACAAAGAAAGTCCTACTGTCGCAACGGTAGAACCTATTTTCAGCTCAGTGCAAACAAAAGCAGGTGATTACAAAACGTCTGGATTGTAAGAAACACCCCTACCTGGAAAACACTCTGAATATATGGATTGTATTTCCTGTGACTAAAATTAGAACCAGGAATTTAAGAGCCAACTTGTTATCTTACATCTCTGGAAAGCAGAAACAATAATAAGAAACAGAATTTTATTGGTTGGAAAGCCAAAAGAAACAGCAAAAAAACCAAATCCCAACCCTATCTTCACAGTCTCAACAAACGAATTGCAAGGAGCAAGAGAAACCAAAAACATCTTCTGTCTCACAGAAATCCCCTGTTTTCCTTATGTCTCCTCTGTTTAGTGAAATGCCTACTTTTGATCAGCTAACAGACAACAGCGGGCTTGGAAAATATTGATCAATAACACATGCCTAATTGTGGTGTTCAACATGTGCCAGTTAAACGGGGAGGGATTCTGAATCCAAACCTGTGTTTGCAGTTAAGCTGCCAGCATAAAGCCCTGTGTCCTATTCCTCCATTAGGTTCTTTTATCTTCTTTTCACCTTTGCAAAAGGAGAGAAAAGGCCTAGAGGAACCATGGAGGACATGCAGCTCAAACCAAATGTCCAGGTACAACTGCTGGCTCAGGAATGTATATACATATATTTTAAAGAACTCTGTTGGCAAAAGAAAAAACACGATGCTGACAGAGACCAATCCATTGGATTTCTTAGTCTTGCCATGGGAAAGACTATTCTAAGGACTCCTCACAAAACTTAGAGATATCCAATGCTCCTGTATTTAAGGCAGGAAGAGGGCTGACATCCAGTGCAAGGTGGTTTGGGATTAAAGACGGCAGAGCAGCATTAAGAGCGATGCTCCACAACAGGGACGTTGGACTGGAGAGACTGAGGCCTCTCGGCCCCGGTCAGGCCGCTCGGGTCCTGCCGCGCTGCTCGCGGCTGGGTCAGCGGGAACGGGCTCCGGAGCGACTCCGGCTCCGCACGGCCCCGTCATGCGGAGCAGATGGAAACGCACTCTGGATGTACAACAGGCTCTGCCTGCTTTGACATGCTAGTGGCTCTCGTCTTCAAATAAAGAAAAATGATAGGGTCGCAACTCTGTAAAGATGGTTTACATTTGAAAACTCAAAAAAAAATTTAAAAAAGCAAAAAAGATGTTTTCTTCTAGTTTCTTGTTTAGTGTGCAAATTCCATTTTCCCCCCTCATAATTGAAAATAAGATCCCTCAAAGAGCAGAAATACATGGCTAAAGCAGCAAACTGCCTTAAGTTCTAGGACCACGTATTATCATCCAACATAACACAGAATTCTTTGAAATGCAAAGCTGTGCAGAGAAGCACCTCAGTCCCCTCATGTCCTCAGCATTAGCCCTCTGTTTGCATCGAGTTACTGCTGGTGGCTGGGCCACGGTACTGACTTTGGTGACAAAAGGTGGTGGAGGAAGCTACCCAGGGAGGGTCCCTTAGAGGCTCTTGGAGATTCCAGTCTGGCCTCTGTGACATGAACATTTCCATGCTGAAACTGTTGCACACACAGAAATTTCTCATGTTCCAGATTGCTCTACGAGGGTAACAATCCTTCTACCTAGCGCACGCTTCCAAATCTTCATTTTGTTACATCAAATAAAAACCTGTTTCGAACTTAAAACTGTATTTTTGGGGGGAGAGAAGCAAGCAATCAAAAAAACATACAGAAAGAATTCCCAAGGCAAAGACTTCAAACAATCTGTTCAATCAGCCAAAGCTACACCAATGGATGCAGATTTTTCAAGAAAATTCCACCCTTCCAAATGGGACAATTATATAAAGCCTCAAGCACTCCAGCAACACATGCACCTCATGTCTTCAATTTTCTCCTGTCCACGTAATGGATGGCATGCCCTGGGAAATGCAGAGGGCCGGTACCAACCCCTGCAAAACACAGATGCAATTTCATATGTGATATATATGAGATATAAGACGGAGCCCACCTGCAAGGTTTTTTTTTTTTTTTCATCTCAAGGCTGTCAGGGATGGGAACTTTTTATCTTAAACTAAAAATATACAGCCAGATTGAAGGCGATGAGAAATTTATTTGAAATTCCGCCTCGAAATATTTCACCCAGCCCTGGGAGACTTCACCTATCTTTCGGATTGGTATTTTAGAAATGACAAATAGCAAGCGTGCATGATGCAGAAAAGGATTCAAAAGAAAACCACAACAGTCTGCTGCAACTTGAGCCTGCTGAGGCATTTGGTAATGAAGTGAGCTATTGTGGCTCTTCGTACTAATATTATTTTAATAGAATCCAGACAAGAGCACGCACCAATTTAAACAAGATTTTGGAAGTCTATGCTGCTACACTGGTGCAATCTCTTTGTGTTGACAGGGCTACGATTGGGCAAATTCTTTCCTTCTTGCATAATGCAGGTACTCAGGATCCTATATGGCTAACTCAGCATTTCAAGTAAACCAGGGCAACGCTACAGGCGAATCCTGCCCTCCCCAAAAGCCTGGCAGCTCCACTGCTCTCTTAAGAAACATGTGCTAATCTACTCTGAGAACTGGTTGGCTCTCCATGTGCAACTTTTTTTTGGTTGATAATTGTTAAAAATTTGTAATCAAACTTTTCAAAGTTAAGATGATGTCATCACCATTTTTTGATTTTTTTTCCCAAGCAACTAATAAAGTATTATTCAAAACACACAGCAAGCATCAACATATTCACTTAGGTCAGAATGGAAATACATCATCTCAAGCATCTTCATGACGACAGAAGAGAGGCCTCTAACTTACAGATTTCTAAGTATCAATCACACACTGGTAAAAACAACACCCTCGTTTAACCTTTCCTCAGTACTGGCTCTACATGAGCATAAATTCTCCTGACTTCCTATCACAGAAAACAACAACAGAATAGAAGTAATTGAGAAGACAAAGCCGTGTTTTAGGAAATGCACACTACTGATTCTGCCAGTTACTCCAAGTTCATTACTAGCCCATACCAGCACTTCTCCATGCTTGTTTATTGGCACTGGGAACTCTATGGAATGATGACCCCTGCACTGCGCGAGTAACTTTAAAAAAAGTTTATTTGAAAAGGATAAGACAGGAATCCTCTCTGGACAACGAGAATGCTCTGTGAGGTTTTACTGAGGTGCATTCATTCAAGTCGGGTGATGCAAAACTTCACTAACTTCGTTAGCCTAAGAGAAATCATGCTCATAAAAAATAAAAGTGTCCTTAACGGATCAAATCAAAACTAATAAAATTGTATATTTCAGAAAATCCTCATGTTAAAAATAATAGGCTACTATTTTTTGAGCTATATCTCTGCAGCAGTTTTCAAAGTAAGGAAGAAGGATAATCGTTTTCTCACCTGCCATCACAGTTTACCAGCATTGTTTGCAGAATTAATATTTGAATCAAGATTATTACTTTTCTCCCCTCTTGGAGAACAGCCAGCATGTTTCAACAAAACACTGATACAGAAATATAGCTACCAATATCACCTGGTGTGGAAATCGTGCTAGCATCAACGTATTTATTCAAAAGGGCTACGAGGGACTACACAAATAGAGGTGAAGCTGCACTACTGAATTTCAGCAGTTTCACAATTCCCCCATGTTAAACCTCATGCATTGTGCAACACAGACACTTGTAATTCCAGGTAAGTTGTTATTAATGCATGCGCCACTTGTTTACACACAGTTGACAGTTTTAAATGGTTACTAATTTAGTACTGAAAAATAAAATCAGTGAAAATAAACCTGCTGCAAATGGCACTTCCACATAACAAGGCGCACTGACCACGTGATCAGCCATTACCACAGAGTTGTATCTTCAATTAAATCATCAAAACTTGGGGCACAGAGTATCTGCTAGCAAGATTAACCGAGAGTCCTTGCAGGGAATGGTCCTGTTCTGCGATGCTGTGTTGTGCACTCCCCCCCATATCTTTCCAGACACTTTATTTCACCTCCTTGACAATATTTCACCTCCTTTCCGTAATAAAAAAAAAAATCCTCTCAAAATGAAAGATTTCAAAAGCTGCAAGACAGCGCTAAAAAGAAAAAAATCCAGAGTTATGTTCATTCACATAGTCAAAGACTTCCTGAAATCCCTCCCGCTTGCTTTGAATGTGCAGGTTTAGGCCACCTCGTCCTATCAGCACACACTAAGCGTAAGTATCACCCCCTCGTCCTCACTGGCACCCGCAGCTTCGAACTGTCAGATCCACAGCACAGATCCCTACCCCAGGCCACAGGGACAGGGAAGATGAAGCCTCAAGGACGCGAGTGTGCGACCGACCCTGTGATCGCTGGTTGCACATCTGCTTGTGAGACCATAATTGGGAACACACAAAAATAAACAAAACTTTACATTATCTGTAGTCTCATTCTTTAGTCTTATTCCTTATTCTCCCCAACCTGTAACTCCTCAGTTATATTCTCTATAAAATGTGTAAACATCAGTTGTTTGTTTTTCCTCAGTCTGACAGTATATGAAGGTATTCGTTCCCTCCTCTAAGATAAAGACTACTAAAAGAGTGCAGAAATAAGAGCAGCAGCAATTAGAACATCAAACTAGAGTCTTATCCAACACCTGAGCATAGACCAGATGTTCTCAGTCTGTGCAGAGCATTTGTTAGGGATCTATGCAAGATAATTAAGAAAAACAAGCCCATGAGAACAGGTTTCTCTTCTCTAAGAACAGCAGCACCTATACCCATTGGGGTCTGCAAACCAGGAAAGGTTGAAAACCACCTAACAACATAACAGGAAATATTCTAGGATCTCTTCTGCCCTCCTCTCCCCTTTTACCGCTCTCCTGTGGCATCAACTGCATCTCTAACTCCTAGGAGACATTACAGGCAAGAGGGGCGATGATACCTCACAGCCACACCAGCTACAAGGACAGCGAACACGCCTGCTGTCACACCTGCAGCTATTGAGGTTTTAAGGCCATTAGCCAAAGCTCCCAGTCCCCAAGAGCCAAACGGCTGAGTAGGGAAGGAGCAAAGCAAACCCAGGCATCTTGGACAAAGATTTAAGAGCGTGTTATGCCTGGTCTTGTGCATTCATTTCAAATGTTGCATTGCCGTCCTGTTTAGCAACCTCCACTGCATCAGATGGCATATGTGCTAGGTTACTCGTGATCATTATTTAGGCAAAACATACCTATAAAATAACAGCATGCATATAATGAATTCATTCATGCATCCAAACAGCAAACTGCCTGATAGAACTAATCTCATTCAAGATTTGTCACTTGTTGCTCAATGAATTCTCTTGACTACCATTACGCAAGTCATTAATCCATGTAGGGTGAGCGATGTTACATAAAACAGAGTTAAGTAAGCATTTGCCAAATATAAGTCTGTTGACAAGCTACTTTGGCTAGTACTGTATTTGAAATGAGTTCATGCTCATACTAAGTGCTACAAGCCTTTGCCTGGAGCTGATACTCAAACCCTGTTTTAAGGCTGAAGGAGACACCAACACTACTCAGATGAACAAGGAGAAAACTTCCCAAGTGGCATAAAATGGGCTTGGGTCAAGCTGTGCACAACTTCTGTTGTGCCAAAGTTCGAGTCTTTTACAAATCACACTCGGTCTGCTGCATACCAGATCATGCCCCATATTTAATTTCTTCATCTTTTGTAAAAACATTCAGAGTTTGTGCTAACAACCGGTTATTACACTTCAACCTTCCCCTAGGCTAAATGTTTTTACTGGGGGCTACAGGAATGTGTCTGGAAACCAAGACCAACTCGAGTGAAAAACCCATGGGCTCTGAGCTGGTGTAAATGGATAGGGGGCTAGTGAAGCTCATGTCCTCTCTACACCGCAAAGAACTGGCCCATGGGCTCACCTTGTTAATATACTGGTGACCTCACTCAGTGCCGATTAACTCACCAGAGGAAGCTGCTACAAATAATATAGCCTAAAAGCGCTGATTATTATACTATTTGCTAGATAGATAACTATCCTGAGTAACCTAATAAATTGATGTTCAGACATATGTCTCAGGACTGAATACTCACGACTTCATATTTTAGAAATTATTCAGAGTGATTATAGTTACTGCTAACTTAATCTGATCTTTTTCATCATAGCCAGATCCAGGAACCTTTTATTGATAAAGCAAGGTACTTTCAAAATACACTATACCAAAAATCTTAACCTACTCTCCCGACATCTAAAAATTTTAAAATTTAAATTTTTGCTTTTTACCATATCTTAAAGGTTTGATACGATATTGTAAGAGACAAGTGTTCCACACATATAAACACTAATTAAAAAATAATCCAATGAAAACAATCTGTAAAACAAACAAGTTCTCATGTGGAATCAATCTCAAGCAGCTTTCTTTATGGTTGAACACTACTGCATAACAAGTTTATTCACAGAAAGTTTTTACTGCAGAAGTTTATTGTAGTCCATGTAAATTCCTGATTCCTGCATCACACTCCCCTTGTGGTGCCTGGCCATTCTCAAGCAGAGTATTAAACTGAAATCAAGATACAGAGTAGGAAAGTGCTGTCTTTTTCCAGCCTCTCTGCAAGGGAAGTTATAACACATGTCAAGTAGTAGCAGCAGAAGCAGCGCTGTGAGTTAGTGCAGGTGTCTCGGGAAGTTATGGGATGTGCCCCCGGGCAGCTCTGGGTCCATGTGGGCTGCACCTGCAGAGCTCAAGCCCCTTCTCACTTCTGCTTTTAGGAGCCTCTTATTCACTCTGCGGAGCAAGGTGTAAAGGGCACAGAGAAAAGAAAAGATCCCATTTCAGGTCTTTAAAAGATTCCTGTGAAAATTAGTAGCTGTGCCTATGATAAAAAAATAAAGAAAAAAAAAACCAACAGCTTGTCTCTTGGCCCAAACTTGCAGAACAGAACAAAAAAAAATCAGAAAGGCTAAAAACTCCCCCCGCTGCATTTGCCTCTGCGCTGCTGCTGTTGTTGCTATTTACAGCTAGAATCCCATCTGAACTGCAAGCGGCAGCTCTCTGATACTCCTTCCTTGTAAGCTACTGAACTGCTTTCTTAATTAAGGTATTTTATGATTTTTTTTTGAGCATACAAGCATTTAGAAACAAAATTCCTCAATGAAGAATGAGGTATTTTGTGGGATTACTCTTCCCCTGAGGTTAGGGATCAGTGTTTCTGAGAAGCAGGATGAATCACAGTGGGTTTAGCTTACTCATCTTAAATGCTGCTGCTGCTGCTGCTTCTCCTGCTTTTATTTTTTTTTTTGCTGATAACAAGCAACGCTTTCTGCAGAACATCTAATCCAAGAAACACTCTGAGCCTCTTCGAAAATGAAAAAGAACATGCTTTTTGCTACCTTCACACTTGTATATACTATTTTATGAAAATGGAACATTTTATAATCAACTTCTGACATTTTTTATTATCTACATGAGTGAAAAAAGTCATAGTAGTCTAGATAGTCTCTATCTAGAATAAAGCAAAGCAGCTGCAAAATCCACAGAACTGCACAGAAAGTTTTAAAACAGAAAAGTTGACAGTTACTTTGTATGTCTTCTTTTAAGGCAACTAAAATTTTAAAAATGTCCCTGATTCATGACACTGAAGTATCATGAAACGATTTTAAATGAGTGCCAGGCACAGAGATTAGTATATAGATATCAGTATATATTCCCATATATTACCATAACCTCAAATCACAGAAGTCCACTTTTCAGAATTTTCACCTCATTCTCATCTACATGGGGATCTCTACATTTTAGTGGTATTTTTTGCTCCTCCTGGAGGGGCTTCTCAATGCATTTCATTCCATCAATAGCTTTTGCATACTGCTCTCTCTTAAGCAGCAAGATGAAAATTATGAAAGAACCATATCTGTAATTACAGACTCCTCCCCCAGGAGGGAGAGCTCGAAATGGCAAGAGCCATTTGGGAAGCTCAAATGCAGTCATAGGTACTTACAACTGGAAAAGGTGACACCTTTATACTAGCTACAGGAGGGATCACTGAACCACATCTATCTACTGAAGCTCTTACACAACAAGGGGATGCTGTTTGCACGGAGAAAGTGAATGTGCACAATATGGAGATGATACCAGGGGTATCCAATCGTTCACTTATGAAGCAGCTTCCCTGATCTGAAGGCGCCAGCTCCAGTTTTGAAGGCTGCACTTTTCCTCTTTATGCCAGAAGCATTCAGAGCTGTTTACCTGCTGGAGGAGAGGAGATTGCTCTGCCATAGCGCAGAGCACAAGCAGAGCGTTTGCCTTCCCAGGCGGAGCTGCACGGTGCAGATCTGCGCTTGGGAGTCCTGCATGGCCAGGGGAGCTGCGCGTCCCCCGAGAAGCGAAAATCATGTCCAGCAGCCTGGAGGAAACGCGGCCGTGCCCCGCGGAGCCTGAACGCGAGTGCTGGTGTGAAGCCTGCGTTGCTTTCGGGTGACCCTTCATCCGCGGGAGGGAGCAGGTTGAGGCAGAGCCTGGGCCCGTGAACAAAACGGCCGCGAGGCCGAGGGCATCGCCGCGCTGAGCCCCCAGAGCCAGGGGCAAAACTGAGGGGCCCCAAATAACACGAGAAACCAAACAAGATCTCCTGGGGGAAAAACTGCTTCAGGAAGGCGCAGAATATGCTATAGTCTCAAAAGCAGGTAAATAGAAACACTGAATACTGAAGCGAGGCTAGGCCATGGGCCGTCTGGCTCAGGGTGTTAACATTTGATTTCCAAAGTAGCAATTTTAAATGCTAAAGTAACCATTTCACTCACCCCCTCTGTACTCCTAATTTTGTGCGGCCCCAGTATGTTGAAAATGCAATGGGATTTAGTAATTTTGGAGCAGAGAGGCAAGGATGCAGCTAATTTCAACTCTCCCTCACCTCTCCAAGAAGATTTTCAACCACATCCTGGATACTCAAAACCCGAAGTATCTCCAGCTCCTGCCTTATACCAATACATGAATTTTTCTCTGGTCACCCAGCAAGTCCCCTGCTCTCGCAGTCTCAGCAACTCTTTCAAGCTAAACAACACAACCAATGAAGTACAGCACACATAGGACATCAAATCAAAATAAATCTGGGATCGGATCTAACGGCTCTGAATTTGCCATGGAGATTTTAACACTCATTCCCAGTTAAGCAGAAATTTCCCATTTGGAATGTACTTGAAGCAGCAGCATATTTTCCAGAGAAGATAAAAGTCTCTTACCAAGTTCTACTCTACACATGTATAGGCTGATGGGGAAACCAGAGCACTATTTAATGAGATAGGATTTAGATTCTGACTCTTCACACATACCACCATAAACTACCCACTAACAACATATATCACACGTCTACACTTTTGGTAAAATGCTAGTATATGCATTTAATTTGATTCTCTTTAGTAGCTCACAAATGTCTTGTGTGTGATAAAAAAAAAAAAAAAAAAAAAAAGAGAGAGAGAATTTTGGGGCATGGTCCTGAACAGGTCAGGAGCTAGGAACCATTTTTAGCTTTAATGGAATATAGCTACCTAAGAAATTATGTTTCTAAACGACAAACACGCAGCTGAATGTTTAGTAATTAGAAGCAGAAATGCCCTGGCCTCTTTAGCAGGACAGTTCAAGTTTGCAGCCTTAGGGCTATTTATAGCAGCTGGGCACATATCACTACAATAGCTGATTGTGCTTCGCAGCTGTTTTGTATATCTAGAAGGGCAGGAAAGAACAGGCTGCACTTTGATCTTTCCCTTTTTTGGACTTCTAAAACAACAACGAAAAATGTCATTAGAAAGGACTCAGTATTTCTGGATCACAAGGGTCCCCGTTCCAAAAGCCACGGCTTACATTAAACATGCAAGACCTGAGCGCAAACACGGGCAATTGTTTGCCATTATTATAAATATAGACGGCAGAAAATATTTATTTTGGAAGCATGCGAGCTATTTCATCTATCATGAAAACATATGCCCAGTGTGATTCTCGCAGTCCTACCAACAGATGCTTTGTGGAGTGGGGACCCACACGGAAAACTGAGAGTCAACCTGAATGTAATTGCACCATAAATTAGCAGCAGCACTTCTCAGGAAATAAAGTATTTGCTCAAGATACCATTCACGCGATAAGAATTCACTGCATACAACCTGCAAAAAAGGCTGGCATTTAAAAATAAACACAAAGCTTGTTGCCATCACTACTACAGACAGAAATATACATTATTTATAAAAGTCAAATCAATGCTTCCTACATCATGAAGCTTGCAGGCTCCTAATGAGGCCTGGAATTAGGTGAATATTTATTAGACATTCTTGCCAGAACAGTAATATACCTATTGCTCGGCTTATGCATTATTCAACCTTTTTAGCTGTTGCTTTAAAAATACACTCCACTAGTATTTAAAAAGAATATATATATAATTATGATAAAATCACCATAAAAACTATACAAGACCTTAACCAATAATTAGTTTTATTATTTCTTTAATTTCTGAGCAGAGGAAAAGTTGCCAAAGAAAACACAGTCTGAGTGTGCACTGGTGTTTCATTGGCAACCTTCATAAAGCAAAACCACCATTTGGACTTTTCATGCATAAAATGCTCTTTCAGGATTGTTGTTCAAAAAAAAAAGTCAGAAGAAAGAGAAAATTATATCCTCAAAGTAAAGATAATCATGAGCAAGTTACATTCTTACTACATGTATCACTCTAGCATTCAAACATCTAGAAGAAATTACTTTTTGTTAGAAAAAAAAAACCTATTTTTTGGCAGAGAGAAAAGAAAACGAGCGTTAAGCAAGCACCTGCAAGAGTGAACACGCTACCCCTAGACTCCTTGAAGGTCATTTCTAACAATCTTGCTCTGGCATACTTTGCAAATGATGGTCCAGGGGTCTCAGAGAGAGCAAATAACCAACAAATCACGGAATCAACGATGACGAGAAAGAGCAGCAGGTTGCAAGAAAACCAGGAGATCAAATGCAGGAGAAGACAAATCTGTAATTAGAAAATTGGTAGACCAGATTTTTGGTATGTGTTAAATAGTCTCAGATACAAACTATTAGCCTAGCATATTTCATAACTACGAACAAAGCTTTTATATTTTTTGAATATGTAAGATGACATGTTTTATAATGATTTGTAAAGAACTATCTAAGAAAACATTTCAGTAGTAACATCTTTTCTTGCCTACAGATTTATTTCTGCACTGGCTTGTAGCTCTTTGCTGCATCTATCATTTATTTAAATGAGACACTCTTGGCAATAGACACTTTGTTTTCATCTTTGTAGAGCGCTTAATATTTTTGATCTTTGTTAAGACTATTAGGCATTAGCATGCTATAAAAGTAAATAAAGTAATAATTTGCTAAATAAATTAGTTATGGTAGTAATAAAAGCACTGCTACCTCATCCTTATCAAGGATATAGGATTTTTTTAGAACATTTTTTTATTTCTAAATATGGAACCATGTTTTACCATACACATTTGAATACTAGAAAAAAATGATTTTTTTTTCCTTTCTTGGTTATAGAATCTTTTTAATAACCATTTGTTTTAGA
This sequence comes from Tinamus guttatus, assembly GCF_000705375.1. The sequence continues at coordinate 175,347 of NW_010583004.1, forward strand.
ATGTATAAAAATTACTGGTCAAAGAACAATATTTGGTTCACAAAGGCTATATATATAAGGTTCACAAATCTTATTTGGTTCCATGTTCATGTTGTTCTCAGCTGCCTTTTCTAAAGCTATGATAACCAGATGACTATGACTTCATTTCAAGAGAAACCCTTCAAGCTGCCATTTACCATCCACCCCTTCTTGCTGGAGCCATCAGATAGAATTAAAAGGTCTTTGCCATGAGTATCCTAATGGCTTTGCAAGGATGGACTGGTAAAAGCAAAAGTTTTCCAGGCATGAAGGCACCAGGCTGCTGTATCTACCTTGCTATATGGTTAAGTAAAAAGTGACCAAAAACCAACTAGCCAAACGGAACACCCCAGAACTGCAGGTGTTTCAGAAAGAAATGAACCTGAAGGAAGCTGCTATTAGAGGAAATAATGAGGTCCAGGGCAGCACTTCCCCATCAGAAAGCTCGTGGCCCTGGAAAGGAGCCTCCAAGCCACAACGTGAACTATGACTCACTACTAGTAGACACTATTAAAGAAAGAATAAACAAGAGACAGTTTGAGCTGACAAAGACATCTATGGAGGTTATAATAGCTCAAGTCTATAATTGTGTACTTATGCGTTTATTAATCCATTTCGAGCAAGCTGCATGTCGAAAAGGTAAGAAAAATACCCTGAAAAGCCCCCGTGTATTCCCATGCTACCATGCAATCTAAGACTGAATTTCTGCATTTGTAATCAATATTTGAAGTCCTAGAAAAGCTGAATTTTAGAAAGATGATCTCTCACACTTTTCTGTTCCACAAAACTCTTAGTCAGAAAAGCTTTTACATACGATACCAACTTTTCAAGGCAGATATAGCTACAACTACCAGTGCAAGACTAGACTCTGCTAATGTTCAGTTATCAGCTCTTTTCAATAGAGGTATATCTCCCTATAACATCATTTCTAAAGTAAGAAATGTTAAACATTAAGTTCAAATGTCAGGTTGGCTCAGTCTGAGCTAAACTTTAGCTTTAAGTAGCATACAGCTGTTGTGCAATGTCAGAGTATGCTAAAAGCTTCCATCTCCCTGGTTTCATGCCCAGATGGAAGCTGGCCAGTCTTGATGACACAGATACGATACAGTAAAGCTTGTGTAATTACTGCTAAACACAAGAACTGTGTAAAAACAATACTCAGGATCTTCCTTAAATCCACCAGAACAGAAAATTCAGAGGAGAGTTTCCCGCTGTGCCTGCACCCCCTGCCCTGTGACAAGGTGCTTCAGGAAACAAGGGCTGATAAAAATCCTATTTGTGCAAAACACAAGGGCTAAAGATCAACTTCCAAAGAGTGAGAAACTCCACCCTGTTGAGAAGACTAAGATGAAAAACGTTATCTAATCCTATCAGTAAGATGCAATGCAAACACCCTCCCGCAAAGAGACACCCTCTGTGCACCTGGAAAGCTTTCCTAATTTGAGCACAACATTGCTCATCTCCAGGCAGAAGTCCAAGTCTTTAAACTCAAAGTTGATTTGAATAGTAGCATTTGATGAAGCCAGTTCCCACTGAGTGTTTCCTTAACTTTTGGATTCGCCATAAAACCTTAAAACTGGTGTGGATGAAGAGCCCAGAGCTTCCCTGCTCATGGCTCTGTGTTTGCTGCTCACAGATGGGAATTTATCGTGGAGATGAGTGACAAACACGCCAGGGCCCACAGGCACAACGAAGGTCAAATACTAATCTGCAACCAATTTTAGATATACTTTCTAAAACACAAATACAGCTTTTAAAAGATGCTATCAATTGACAAGCAACATTGCTGAATAACAGAACTCTAGAAATATTTTTGCAATTAAAACATTAGGCACAGTAACCGCTATTTAAACTTCAATATGTTAGGCTTAAATATTTACTCTTCCACTCAGATTACACTATATGCCAACAAATTGCTTTTTTTTTTTTTTTCGAGAGAAGCCTATAAAGATTTGAAACTATCTCATCAATAAGAAAAAAATGTTAATACATAATAAATCTAATTGAATGATGAGGGGAAAAAATCTTTTTTGCTGTTAAGAGGAATATTTTGGAATATTATGAGTTTGTTAGGTATATTCTGCATTCCTCATGGTAAAATAGAGAGGCTTTAAAAAAGCCTCTTGTCAACTTTAAACTATAGCTAGTTTTAAAATCACTACATAGTGACCATTCATGAGTTGGCAGCAATATATTAATCTCCTATGGGATCTAGAGAGCTAACAATTCTAGTTTATTTAAGCAAATGTTTATACTTCTAATCTGTACAGCATCGCAGGGTTGTTCCAGCAAAGTTATGGGACAGTTTTCCCAGAAAGCAGACGGGCTTGGCTGCCTTTTGACAAGAAGTTTTGCTTCCTTTTATGGACCCTGGAGTCCACGGCTGGGCGACGCGGGCCGGGGGGGCCACCTCTGCTGCCCATCAAGGCCCCCTTGTCCCCTGTGACCACTGTTCTTCACATAGCTACCCAGCTACTTTCTTTACACAGGGGAACTAGAGGAAGAAAAGAACTAACCTCTATTATTTTCAAGTGCCAAAGAGTGGTTTCAAATAGGAGATTATACTATTTTTTTTTCGTTTTGCTATTGTGAAGCCCATAAATCACAACTAGAACTAACCAGCTTGGGGAAAAAAAAAATGGGTGCTTTTTAGACCATCAGAGATGGGCTCCTTTGCTTAAAAGGAACTGACTCAGTTACCTGCCGCTCATTCCGTCACTTGTCTCTCTAGATTTCACACTATTAAAAACGGCTACAATGGATTCTGAAGAGCAAAGGCTCTTTAGATGCACTTCCAGTTCATCCAGAGTCACCTGGTGTCACTTCCCAGATCACGTCCTATATAAAGATAAAAGGAAGACTATAACCTTTCCAAACCAATTTTCTGGTTATTTCTCCAGGAATCCCATCCTGCTGGGTATGCTAGTGGGCAACTCTAAGGAAGAAAAATAAGGCTGGAGGAAGAGAGAAACTCCTGCAGCGTGTTCCGCTGCCGACAGAAGAGCAGCACTGCCCATCAGCAGAAACGCTGCAAAGTTTCCAGCTCTCCTGCCTGAGCTACTTGCTCCCATTACTTCATTTATTCCCACTGCTTTAGCTTTTCACTTCTTCAGTTGTATCGAATACTGAATCAGCCTTTTCACATGGCTTCAATGTAAGGACTCCAAAAGGAGTGGAAAGCTGGATGGAAAGGCTGGAAGCAAGGAAAGAAACATGGGGAAAATTTAAGCTGCTGGAGCTAGTGAGGGAAAAACTCCAAACGTTATTAAAGAAGGTAAAACAAGTTTTCAAATGGCAATTGGAAAGCCAACAGCATTCAAAAATGGTGATCTATATGGAGCAGGGGGGAAAGCCGACACCATGCAGCTACAGGGCTGGTCTCTGCATCACATCCCAGGGAACCTGCTGCACCCGCGAAGCCTCCTGAGCTCTCCTAAAGAAAACCCTTGCAGTATTGCCTCAAATCGTCAGTATTTAGAGTCAGCACAGTATAAAGCTATTGGTCCACATATTAAACCAAGGCAGACCTAAAGCTGCACCCCAGCAGGAGCAATGCACAGGAACAATAACAGGCTCTTAAAATGCATGCATTTCCCCCTCTGCTTCCTTCATGTAATTTGATTAAAAGTTACGCTAATGAGAGGAAAGGGGAGAACTGGCATAGGAGGGGGGAAAGGAAGAGAAGAAAGTGCCAGGGAACAAGCAGCTGCAACGCAGGAGAAGAGGGTGATGATACAGACTGAGGAGCCTTCATGCCAAACCCGCAGGCCCGTTTTAGGGATGAGGCTTTGCTGGCGAGTCACAGACACGAGCTTGCGGACATGGGAGAAACGGCAGAAAGCTAAAAGGGAAAACCTAACCTCGTGTAATGGAAGATCCTGAAGAGGCAGCGTGGCCATGGCCAGCACAAGCCGAGGAACAGCACGAGTGGCCCTGCTGGCCTCCAGCAAACAACGGCCAGCTCGAGGAGTCCTGAAAATTAAAACTTAACTGGTTTTGGCAAGTGGATGGAGAAATTAAGGGGCCTGCTGCCTTCCTGCCTAAAGACATGATTTAGTTTATTGGACTGAATCTGAGGACTATCCCAATCACATCAACCCTGCATTACTGGGAGGCTGGAGAAACAGGCTGCTCTCTCCCTTTGGCATTTCCTGGGAATGAGCTGTATCATAGCGAGAAGAGTAGGCGGCAGTGCCCGGCTTGCGCGGCCTCCTCGCCCGCCACGACGAAAGCAGCAGCACCCGGGGTCGCAGCAGCACCACCAAGGGCATCTTCTACATCTGTCAGTCCAGGCGTCTGCTAAGTAAGTGGGGACTTCAAGGGACAATTCACCACTTGCTCTCTAGTAAAACAGACTTGGTGAGGGGAGCAAAATATAGTTATGCTTCGTTTTTAATTCCCCGAGAGCTTGGTTTCCACAATCTGTAGAAATATAGGTACAAGTGACTTAGGAACACAGCTCGCATTCTGATCTGCGAACTTTACGTGAGGTAGAGCCTGGAGAACTGCTGGTCTCGTGAATGTTCAGTGCGGTACAAAATGTTACAACAGGAAACTTAAATAATTGTATTTGGCACTGCTACTTTAGACATGAATTACAGCAAATACAGGCACAAGTTCCAAACTCAAAGAGAGAAAAAAAAAAGATTGAAAAACTGGGTACAAATATACACTGGCAGCCGTTCAGTATTAAACACGTCCCTGTATAATTTAAGAAGAAAATAAAAACAGATTAAAAAAATAAAAAAGAAAGAAAATATATAGTAAAGAGTCCTGGTATAGAGTGATGAAACATAAAACAATATAAACCCCTGGAACCTCCTGATAGCCTTAAAAATATAGTATTTTGAGGCAACAATTTTCCCGATAATGTCAGTAAATGGGATTGTGAGAAAAAAAAAAAGACAACCTCAAGCCTTAGACCTTAGAGAGAAAGCAGACATTGAAGTAATTCTCCCTAATGTTATTTCCATTTTAGTAGCATGTTTTTTCTAAGCTGTTTTTGTTTAGTCTATGTGTAGGTAACTACACACAGGAAGGAAAGAACAGCTAATTTGATACTACATTAGTTATTTGAAGCTTTCCCTCAAAGTCTGAAATATTGTCATTGGAATCACTGGGCTCACCTACCTGGAAGAACATTTCTCTGCACAGTGTATTGCTTCCCTCACTTCCCAACTTTGTCTCAATCAAAAATCAAGTCTATTTTCTAATCTTTGATACAAGTATTCTGATACAGCTTATCAAAAGCCTATGTAATTGTACTAGTAGATAAGGAAAAAACGGAAATGAAAAGAGAAAATATTTGAGAATGTTTCACGATACGCATATGCTTTTGTTTACACAAAGCCAAAAGAGGAAATGGATTTTGTACTATTTATAGCTCTCTGTTTCACCCAAATTACCTCTGCTTTTGTTGTTGTTGAAGTGTGTCTGAAATTAAGTGTCCCACTGAATGAACCTGGAAGCATTATAGCAAATCTTGCAGTTTAGAGCAGAATAAATTCTAATTTATGTTTGTAATCACAAAAACATATCATGCAAGCGTAGACAAAAGCAGGCACTTAAAAGAGAAGGATATAAAGGATATAAAGTGATCATTTTTCCCAAGTGAGCTCTGCCACGGGCTGCAATATCAACAAACCATTTCTGTTTCAGGACCCATCTTCACTGCACAAGCAACCTCGACTCTCTAACATGTTCTGATTTGGTCTTTCTCACTATGCGCCAAAAAACCTCCACCACCCAACTCCCTCCTCATTCCCCCCGACTCAAAAAACCACCACCTTTCGACCCAGGACCAGAGGTGTTTTAGACCTAGCTCTGGCTAACGGCGGACTCCGAGCAGGCTGGCCAAAGCAAACATAGATAAGTCAGAAGCAGGAGACATAATAACCAGTTTTAACTCGCGCGCATGCACGGCCGAGCTGGGCTGGCAGAGCTGGCTGCACCGGAGACAACGCCGGAATGCACGTGGATATCCCAACGGCCAGCCAGGCACTGCACACGGCTGCAGCAGCCAAAGGCTCCCACGGCAAAAACAAAGCTCAAAGCATTCGCTTACGATGTTCCTGCAGGGCTAACAAATCAATGCACTGCCACACATACCTGTGTGTGCACATGAAGGTAACGCACCCCCTGGGTGCCTCTGGATCATAATCTTGCAACATGCACAGGCAAAACTTGCACCCAGGTTCCTCTCTCAGGCTCTAGACTGTCAGACACTGAACTGCCTCCAAAACAAAACTAGAATATTCAATGTTACATTTGTACTTGTCTGCTAGGCTGCTTCTGGTGACAGCAATGACCACTCCATCTACTTTAGGTGCAGCATTTTTGTTCTGTATCCTGGACAAGGCAGACTTTTTCAAGGCTTATAGAAAGGCAGCAATCACTCCACCCCCAAATAAACCAGCAACAGGTCGATGCCACACTTTTTAGAAGAGGCTGAAAATTCTCATAACGCCACCTGGTTGAGCTGCTACGTCTCTGCTGGCAGGGGTGCAGTTGGGCTGCTCTGCAGCAGGGCACCACGATCCGCATCCTCCTTGTCCTTCCTGGGACAGGCCAAGTTACCTTCACAGGAGGAAGAAATGACAGAGCTGGGAAGAGCGCTGAGAGGTCACGAAGGCTGCCCCGAGGCAAGACATCCAAACCATTCCCAGCGGATATTTCTCTAACTTCTTCTTAAAAACCCTCAGTAGTGGAAACTTGCCCAAGGCAAGCTGTTCGATTAATTTATGACAGCGTTTTAGCATCCTCCACCCTGCAAAGTCGTTAGTGGTGACCTCTCCATATGCCTAGCAATTCTGCAGCAACTTCTGATTCCATCTCCAGCATCTATTGCCCACAATTTCCTCCTTACAACAGCACGTCTGAAGAGAAGAATCTCCTCCTCATCCACCTTTTCCCTCAAAAGAGGAACAACTGCAATTCCTTTGCACTTTTCTAGACGCCTCCCTATGCCAAACCAGAAGGACAAGCCAGCCGACACTGCCCTAAGCTGACCCTTAAGGACTAAAGAAGACACCAAAGAACACTTAGCAGGGACGTATCTTAAAGACTGCGATTTCTTATCATCTCTTCCCTCCCACTGTCCTGCGACGTCCCTCTGATTTTCACCTCCTTACACTCACCCAGCTTTTCTGAATACCGTCACCACACTCTTCTCTAATTCACTTCCGAGTAGATACAATCTACTGGGTAATTAAGAACACAAAAGAAAATTTAGGAATAACTATTTTCCCTGAGCAGCTTCCTTCCCATTAGAATATTTTACTGCTCCAATACCTGCAGGGGTTATATCTTCTGTTACAAGAGAACAAAGAAAATAAACACTTTGAAAATGTACCTGCAAAAGCCACAAGAATAAGTTTGTGTTGCAAAAAGCTACAACAGGGCTATGAAGCTTTGGGACTTGCAGCAAAGTAGAGGAGATCTTACTCAAAAAGTAACTTTTTGCTCTTCAGCTCTACAGCTAGAAACCATAAAAATAGTACCTGTGAAGCCCGGTTTTCCTAATTCATGGTGTATTTTATTTGAGCAAATTACATTGAACACATGATTATAACACGCACAACAAGGCCCACGGTGGCCTCCAGTTGTTTATGCTTTTGAATTATTAGCAAACAAACATTAAAGATCATTAAAGTAAATAAAAAAGGGAAATAAACTACAGTATTCCTGCATGATTAACCATACTAGATTATAAATAAAAGTACAGAGTCATTCTGAATAGAGGGAAAAACTGCAAAGTTTGTTTATAGAAGAGTCTGGTCTTCTTCCAAGTTTCACGTTCCAGCCTGAAAATAGCTTCTTAAAACAGCTGTCAGCTTTTTGTGGGGAGGGAGGGTATTTTACCAGCAAATTTGATCTCTCTTTAGAAGTGCCCAAGTCATCCCAGCTACTATCTGGTCCTTCACAGAGAAAATGCCATTCATTTGTGGCCCACAAAATGTTCGGCCAGGAATGTAAAGCAGCAGCCACGGGGGAAAATAATCCCTGTGGAGAGACCCCAGCACCTGAACTTGGCAAATACAGAGGCATCATCGCCCCCATGGCGAGGGTGGACTGCACTGACCATGGGAACTAACATCTCCCACTGGGCTAAAAAACAGCAATGGGTCTTCCTTTCACTTCTGACTCCATTAAAATATATTTTTTCCACCAAATTCTTAGTTATTAAGTGGATTTAACAACAATAAAGAAGTGCAATATATTTTAAAACTATGTAATTAAAATTCCAAATCTCATAGTACTAAATTTGAAAGATAAATATGAAGGAACCCAGCAGCCTGCACCTTGTGTTATAAATATTCAGATTAGACATTAATTTACAGATGTTTCTATGCACTTGGATAGCCATAAATATCTGCACTTTTCCCTGTTGTCTTGGATGATGTAACTGCACTGAAAACATTTTTTTTTCTTTTTATGCAGAAAATGGTCACTGATAAATCAAAAACTCCAATTCTTCCATGCACGGAGACGTGTTTACATCTCAAGTAGAATTCACATAAACAGTCGCACTAAGTAGCATCTGTAATTAAATCAGCCAAATGTTAGTCAGATACATTCACTGAATTGCTCATTTCATTTTTCTACACACAAAACAAGTGGGGCCTTCCCCAGCATCCTTTAAAGGGTCTTGGGGTTTATTTTAGGGACAGCCTGTTTAAACAAGCAAAAAGCATCTGTTTTCCATTCCCGCTGTCTGAAAAGCTACGTTCTGGTTCAGAAAAACTGCACCAGACCAGGTAGTGTTCACCAACCGGCAGACAACAGACATAGGTGCCTCAGTACAGGGCTCCCTTTTCTCTGAGGACACAGATCTTGAAGCTCCTTTCCTCCCAGAAAAGGCCAGTTAAATTTAAAATCCTCTGAAAAATATATAAACAGCTCTCATGAACATTTTCTCCCTTCTAAGCTTAGAGGCAGAACATCAGAGTCTTAACACGAGTGTGGGAACTCGGAAACTAAATGTGGACAAGCAACTTGGAAAAGGCCGTTAAGCGACTGCCAACAAAGCACAGGAAAATGACACAAAAACCAGCTTGAATGATGAGAACCTGCGTAGGAGAGAAAGTTAACACTGTCCTTTGCAAATATTGCATCTACTTATACTGGTGAAAAGATTTTACTGAAGCAAGAGGTGCGAAATCTCTGGTCTCTCTGATCTCTCCACATACCAGCACCTGAACGCAAATTTACATTTCAAAGAGTAGCAGCTAGAAGAGGTAAACCGGATTTATTTTAGTAAATAAAAATGATATAATAAAAAGAAAGAAGATAAAAGTCACACAAACTTTAAAGTACTTGTAAATAATTTTTGTTATCATACTAATAAGGGAAAGTACAATTCTTCCCTATATTCCCTCTTACCTTGACATGAGGGGAAAAAAAAGCAACAAAAGGCAAATGCGGCAACATGACAAGATAGGAGAAAATGTTCCAATCTCAGAACAAAAGGATTATTTATGAGCAAACAGTGCCCAGGACAGAATTATCTAACACACTCACCACGTCCCATCGAACAATGATACTAATTTTAAATGCACAATATTTAGTCTATTTAACTCATCCTCAGTAGCAATCCTCAGTCTGGATTTTCAAACAAACCTCAAACCCGGAGAGTCGGGAAGATCACTGGCACAAAACTTCAGTGCTTATAAAAAATGAGCTCACTACCCTAGCACATAACTTTTTGTGTTCCTCCAAGTATCACAAACACGTGTTAAAAGGGAACATAACATATGACCGATAGGAATTTCAATATATTTGTTAGGTGTCAGGTAGTAGAAGGTATAATTTTCCTTTCAGTTGCAACAAGCCAACCCTTTGCCATCATGTCTTAGAGACAAGTCCTATAAGTCTCACATAAAAAGAAGGTATTAACAGTCAAACTTCACAGAACGGGAAACTGAAGAAAACTATTCTAGCAGTTTTATTAGAGCAAGCAGTTACATTACCAGTAAACACTAAGGCACCTGACTGCAGATAGAGCTGATGTTTGAGTAAGAGTTACCTCCTCCAGCAGATTACTGAATGGGGATACTGAACAATACATTCAGACAGTCGAAAGTCTAGACAACTGTTTTTCAGGAACGACCTGCATAAGTATAGATGAGGAGCTTGTTCATGGGGAAGCTAAAGATAGGGACGCTGGACAGACTTTGCAAACCAAGCACTTGCCTCAGCCTTACCACAGACCACAGCATCCATGCACAGGGAACAAAAACTGAGTCCCTACTAGTTATTCTAAGCCATACTAGTTACTCCAATACCTACTGATCTTTACACTTCGTGTGCTGTGCCGGGAGAAGAATTTTCGCCTCTCAGAAATCAAAGGGCAAAATATATGAGATATATAAGATATATGAGAGCAGTATTTTATCCTCAGGCTTATTATGGCTCAACTACATATTAGTATTAAAAAAATAAATAAATAAATAAAAGAATTGGAGCGTTTATACATCCAGAGACTTCTTTGAGGCTTTCTTGGAAGTGATTTTGAAGGAACTTTTCTTCTATTTACAAGACAAGGCAAAGGCACATCACGAAAAGAAGCCAACTGTCCTCCCCAGAAGACACCTCCTCCTATTCCCTACAAGCTTTTAAGAGAGCTGTTACCAGCTCAACAGCAGGGACGGGGCCATCGCTGCTCTTCCCGCAGCACCCGCGGGTCCTGGCTGCCCGCTCTGCGCAGGAGCGGCACCGCGCCGGGCTGTGCCCCGCGCGCCCGCGCAGCAGCCAGGGCTTCCTCATCAAATCAACACGGCTTCTCACAGGAGAAGGGTCTCATTATATAAATAATGACACAGGATTAACCCCTTTAATAAGCTTTAATATCGGCCACAGTTGGCTGGCGAATTTTCCCTAAGATCACCTTCTATTAGTCACTGCAAAATAAAATGCCCTCTGAAGAGACAGCAGTGTTAAAATTTGACATGGGACTTTCTAAAATAAGGGGGCAATTAAAATTCATACAAATACTCCCATTCATCCTTTCAGGCTCCAAGCCTACGCTTATGGCTTTTACTCTTGTACTTCATGCTCTTTTTATATTGAATCGCCTAAATACAACAGCAATGACTTTCAGTACAGCATTGATTTACTTATATTTGTCAAAGTTATTTGTGGCTTTTAGAATTGCCTTATTTAATAAAATTGTAGATATAGTGAATGTATATAAAACACAGCTAAATTGAGTTTTATGCATTTTCTCCCCCAGGCTGCTGTGTTACCATAGCGTCTGGAAGATAAGCACGTTCACATACATGCACGCACCCACAATCACATAAACCCACAAATCAATAATTCTCTTATTAAAAACAACAGGCTCTTCTTTGAAATGAAATTAAAAAAATAACAAAGAGTGCCATTGGAATTGAGAAGATTTACTGTTTGAAAAGCTGCACAAAACATCGGTGGGGCACAATCCTACTCCTGGGCCAACTAAGCAGCGCAAGAATTAACAAAAGCCTGAACGGGTTAGACGAATACTGCACTTCCAGCACAGGGCAATGCAGCAAAGCCCGTACTCCAGCGGCAGCAGAATAACTCACAAACTTGCAATCCTCTTTCCTGAACAGTTGCCTACAACTGGTAACGGGTGGCATGCAAGTCAAATAATCATTTAAATTAGGTCCCAAAATACACACATGGCCTAAGAGTTTATAAAATACACTACTTTAAAGACGCCCTGTGAAATGTGAGAACCTAGCAAATACTCAAAAAATCTTACTTTGAAGTTTTAAGATGACTTCCAATCTTCTCTCCAGCTGACATGATCAAATACAAGAACATTTCCCCTGAAATCCTGAAAGAACTAAATGTTTGACAGACATAGTGCATTTTAAATATAGTCACATCATGCATGCATTTTTATAACATTTAGAAAACACCCTGCCAATCAAAAACACCTCCTGTACGATCTGCTTCACTGCAAGACCCGATTACAGATACAAAACTATCACGGGCTGTGAGATGGGCATGAGACTGACTCTTGAACAAATCCGACTGGATCAGATGGACCCAACAACGACCAAGGTCAAACACACCTGTTAAATCCACCATAAGGGCTGCTCCACCTTCCGTGAGCCACACACACGTCCTCATGCTCCCTATTAAATGTGCATGGTTAAGCAAAACCATTTTCTTAAATGCCACCCATTTTCTATTAAATGCCACCCATTTGATGAAGAATAGGTCATTAGTCATACGAGAACATAACATAGGCCCCAGGCTGATTAACCATGATTCATGTATCTGATTCTGAATTTTAAAAAGCAGATATTAGCACTAGCTGGTACAATACATGGCAGCATATCAGATCAGAGCCGAGATGCTCTGACCACACGGGATCTCTCCTACTCGTCAAACGACTCGTTTGAAGAGATTCAGCCATAAAATTAAGATTTAGAGGAGATTAGGCTAATCCAGAGTTTTCTAAGGAAAGCAGCAAAAAAAAAATCCTCCTCAAATAATTCTTTTCTACAATGGCTAGAATGACATTTATACAGACATTCCTATGTCCCCATTAAAAAACCAAAAACCAATACACACAACATAAAAGGGGGAAATATATGCCAGAAGCAAAACAAAACATTGTTTCTGCTTTTCTTCTCACAAGTAAGACACAGACTCCTCTAGGAAACACTTAATTACATAATTATTGGCATTAACTAATATAATTATTTTTTATATCTACAATGATATACAGCGACATAAAACTCTAAGATAAACAAAGTGATCAAGTGCCAAGTTACAAGAGAAACCAAAACCAACACTGCCAAGATGACTGGAAAGCTAACATACATCCAATAATATGTCCTTTTATTTACTTGAGGACCTAACCGAAGATTAGAAGCAGGTCATTTTATTCCTTGATGAAAGCTAATAAAACAACGTGCACACTTTCTATAATCATGTCAGTAGGCAGGATTACAAAATGAACCACTGATTTGCACTGATGGAACCACGGGCAGTGAGAGCAGACAACAGAATTAGACTTAATGATATTGAGACAATAAATCACAAAAGCCAAACTATCTCTGTAGAATGAATTATTAGTACTCTTAAGGCTAGCATTTCCACTACAGTCTACAGCAATTTCAGGGGCTATGGGTATCTAGGCTTTGTTAGTGTCTTCAGAAAAATCCAGTTTTGAAAGGTTAACTTTATAGCATTAAATCATTTATTAACATAGCATTAAGTTTGTAGCAATAAATAAATCAGTAACAATATTAATAAAATTAGTAATTAATATACAAATATATTAGAACTCTTTTCTTTCTGCTTAAGCATAACCACCCCAACTATTACCATTTTGACTGCTAAAACACCTGAGAATGTTTCTTAATATTGTTGGTGTTGATTATCAATTAATTTTGTTTTCCAGTCTCTTTCTCCCCCTTTCTGCTGAGACCAAAAAAAAAAAAAAAAAAAAAGGCAAGGAATTACCTAAGTAATAAAGTAACAAGATTGGCAAGATATTGAATCTTCAGTCTTTTATTTCATTCACAGATGGTTGTGGATGCTCTTCACTCCCTATGAGAGTCCCCTTCTCCTCCCAAGGCAGCAGGAGGACCTATAGTTTAAGGGAAAATGGTACCAGAAGAAGTCCCTGGCCTTCCAGCCCTTGGGAATGTCTACACAAGCTAATTTGAGTGAATTTCAGCCAGCTGAAGGAAAAACAAACAAAAAAACACACACTCTTGCATTAGCAGACAATCAAGATTTTACCAGAATAGCAAAAGACATTTTCTTTTGTCTACATTTTGCCACACACAGTAAGAAGCAAATACCAAGAAAGGCCCTATGCAAAGCTGGGGAACTTTATTTTTCTGCTAATTTCTTTCCTCTGTCTCAGTTTTGGGGATTTTATCATGAGCAATGCTATTTCGCTTCTAAATTTATCAAGTCAAGTTGAAGACAATAGCATCAGAAATGCAATAAAAGGAACAGTAAATGATCCCAGTGAAATAAAGATTTAAAATATATAACCATTATCGATTATAAAGTGTGCAATTTCCACTCTACAGTTACTGTAGGAAATCCAAACCCAAGAAGTTTTCAAGCCATTGTAAGGGGCACTTTAAAAACTGAAGACAGTCTAGAACATTTTTCTCCTTCACAAAATAATTTCAGAGCTATGAAGAATATCTATGTCTAAAGCCATAAACTGCCTAAGTCTAATGCTCTAGGTTACAACATTTTTGAGTAAGCTGAAAGAGAATATTTATCTGATAAAAACAATTTGGCCTGGAAAAGCAGCACAGACTTCCAGTAGAGTCCAAAGCTGATAAATGCCTAGCAAGAGAAGTTCAACTTCAGCCAAATCTTTCCTATTGCCTAAGATAGTACCAGGACCCCAACATGGTACTTAGGTGAAAAAGTTATTAATACTATGATACAATCTCCAGTCTGCAGTTCTTTTGTGATTCTCACTTTATATTTTCACCAAGTATTACTTGGAAGCACACAGCTGCACTTTCATAAACCACATGGTTTCACGTTAAATCAAATTCCATCAATTTCCTACAAACCTGATGAAACAGTCACCTCAATGATACAAACTTCATGAGAGGTCCTGGTAAAACGTGATAATGCGATCATCTTGCCTGGATGGCATTTTTACAATAACAACTCCTACTGAAGGTTAAAAATTTAGGGGATAGGATTTTTTTTTGCTCCCCCTTTCAAAAGGACAGAAATGAGATTGAAAATAGTCTAAAAATAGCACAGAATTTTCAAGTGTCAGCTGTACCGGTAATATGAATAGCGGTCTCTCCTTACAGAGCAGGGATGGATGGAGGGAGCTTGTGATTCAGGATCAACAGAGACAGGCTTGAACACAAACTGTGCAGGGAAAATAATTTTCATTTACTAATCCTATTAGTATTTCAGGATAACCTCCAGGAACTTTGCATGCAGTGAAATGGCACTGCATTTTAACATGGTAAGCAGAAGTGCTTATACTTTTTGCACGCTAAAAGGAAAAGTTAAGTACATATTATTATGAAATATCTGCAGAAAATTTTAAACAATGCATTCAAGCGATGCACTGTCATGACAAAAGATGAACATAAATAATATGTCTTAGACTATGTTTTGTCTTTTCCATCAATCTTTTCTCCCTTAGAAGCCATAATATGAAAGCTTTATTTAAAGCATACAAAGTACTCTTGTATTTCAGTAATTCCTCACATATCTCTGAAGATTTACTGTACTGAAGTAAAGAGAAAGAAGAAATGGAGCTCCTGCTTGTTCTTTGCAAGGATACCTGTTTAGATTGCAATACCTACATTCTCAGTAGCCCAAGACAGAAGTTTAAAATAAATAGACTCTGCGGATGATGACTAGAGAATGCAGTAGAAGCCATGGCATCATTCCAGCATTACAGGAGCTCTGATTTTAAAGCTGATCTTTCCCATGTTCTGAAGACAGTCCTGCTCTTCCTGTGGTCACACTAACATTTGTAGGATGTAAACGTCTTGAAACCGTTACTCTGCTCTCTACTGCTTATATACGGATGAAACAGGCAGGGCTGCAACATACTGCAATCATGCTGCAAGTAGGTATGTTGACTTTGTTCTTATTTGTTAATGTCATAACCCAAAATAAATTGAAATGGGAATCCACTTTGTTAAACAAAATAAACGGTTAGAGTCGGTCTCTGTCTGCAAAACCTACAAAGCAGAGAACCTTACACGGATACCAACTATGCTTAAAAGTACATTTCGTTATTTGTAATCAAACTATACCCGAAGTACCTTAACAAAACTCACAAACTCAGAAGCGAACTTCCAAGTTTCCTGTAAGTAACAAAAGCAGCTTAAGTGTGAAGGTTTTTAAATAGAGATATTTATTCCACTTGATCTTGCATAAAAACAAGAGGAACTCAGTGAATCTTTCTCAAAATTCTGAGAAATTTACCTTTCTTCAGAGGCCACAAAACCTACTTGGCAGCAATCAGCACTCATACGCAAATGCGCAAATATGTAGGTTTACGTTCAGAAAGCCTGATGTCATTATATCATGTGAAATATTTAGAGTGTACAGAAATCACTAGGTTTTCATATAAAGTTCTTTTTTTCATTTCCAACTGTGAAATAAATACAGCTACACCAAGTGAGGACTCGGACAAGAAACAAGCTGAGCAACCACAGCCACTACTCACCTCCCTTTCTCTTCACTGTTACACTGAAACTACAGATGAAGTCAAACTGTTAAATCTATGTAGAATAACTTCTTCCCAGAAATATGCCTTTATGCAAATTACCTCTAATTCTTTATCTATTTTTACTTAAATGCTGTTCTCATTACTAAGATAACACTTAATATTTTCTATTTTAAATACAGCACAGAAGTCAATCTCTATATTCAGTAAAATGTGTAAACAGGATTATTCACTAAAAGTTTCTTCCTCTAAGTGAAATCCTTTATCACTTAAAAATTTTTTTTTATGGGGGGGGCTACTTTAAAAAAAATAATTGCCATACCAGTCACCCCTTGACCTTTGGACTGGGATCAAAAAACACGAAATCTGAAATTACCCTGTCACAGATGAGGTTAATCCATATAAAGGGGCTCTGCGGGCAGAGGTGCATTTACGGGCTCCGATGAAAGCAGATGCTGCACAGGAAGGATGGAAGGACCAACCCGGGGCAGCGGCTGATCCCCGGCCCAGCCCCGAGCCCGCGCTCCGGGCCGCTAGCCCGGCACTCGCTAGGGCCCAACGCGCAGGGCCGGCCTGGGGGCAGAAGTGCAAACCCCCTACATTTACACCAGGCCCAGCAGACACGCAGGAAATATATATATATATATATATCTTTTTTCCCCTGATTTTCATCTATCTATGAGCTCAAAGCAGCATACGAGACTACAGGTCCTGTACGTGCAGACACGGCAACAGACAGAAAGATGGGCAGACGAGGAAACCCTCCCCGCCGTCAGGATGTAAACACGGTCCCCAGGGAAGGAAGGGAAGGAAAATTCAAAGCCTTCTCTTTTCATAACTCTGTAGGAGACTGTTCTTTCGGAATCACAAGCTGTAGGTTCCCTGTAACTTAAACTCGAGAATGGAGGGGACCACAGAGACACCAGGCAGAGCTGTAGTCCATGGTTTGCCAAGGGAAGATCACCCCATCAGCCAGAGGCTGCCACCACGCAAAGAGCTGTTCAGGGAGAAATAATAGCGGTACTGAATAGGAAGAAGAGGTGTCACTATCAAATGATTTGTTGAAGTAATTTACTTTATTAAAAATTGCTTTAAAGCAGATAAACCAGGCTTATGAAAAATCCTTCAAAGAAGCATGGAGTGAAAGGTAATTAATTAAGCCAGTGATCTTTGCTATGCTTTATCACTAACTGCCACCGCTTGCCACATGTGAACCGTCGACCTTAATCGCAAAACCTTGAATTATTCAGTTCTGCTAGACAGGTGACAGAGTGACACAAAATCCACTTATGATAATTTCTCCATGATGAAGCAAAGGATAATCACATACAAAATGTTTCTCCATCTTCAAAGACTTCTAAAAAAACCACCTTTATGGGACAAACTGAGCAAAAATATCTTGCCGCAGAGTGCTTGAGATGTCTTTTTTTTTTTTTTTTTTTAAAAGTACTCAATTAATAAATACTATTATCAGAGTTAACACTACATATACAGATGCCCCAAATGAAATCACAGTTCCGCTGTGCTGGGCTCCATAAACAAAGTGAATGCATTCTTGCCCCAACAAATCTATATATTTTGAACATTCAAAAAAAGATGTCAGTGACCCTGATATTTCTGGCAGATTTCTGGCCGATGGGTAAATAGCAATATTCTGACATCATAAGTAACAAAAAGGAGAAATGCAAACAACCAAGAAGAGCAGAGCAAAACAAAAACATTTCCTCAAGCAGAACTTCTTTATACCCTGAAAAGGAGAGAACTGGAGAGCCTGGAAGCTCTGCAGGGTCCAGGACAGAGACATCTCTCTGCCATAACCTCAGGGATTACGCGCTGTCAGCATCTCATGGTCTTTAATACACTTATTTCCTAGGAAACTCATCAAGAGAGAAAAAGTGATTTGTCTAAAATTCTGTGCAAAACTTATTATGGAAAACTTGAATCAACATCTACACTTTCTGTGTTGGCCTCAAAAATTATGAGAATATCGCTCCCCCGGGCTCCTCTCAGCAGCAAGTGGATCAGAGTTGCTTGGAAAACGAAAGGCATAACGTGATCCTAAGCAAGCACTGGCCTGAAATGGGCACAAATATTGTAATGTCATCAATGGCTCTCTTTGCCTGTCGCTTTGTTTTAAATACCATTTATTTTAACCAGAACCACCTGTGGGAAAACACCCAGGCCCTCGGTCTTGCCATAAGGGGCCAAGAGGAGCATCGTATCATTTGGCAATCAGAGAAGGAAGAAAGGATTTTTCCATTCTAAAAAGTTCAGTGAGCTACAGAAGGGCTCAGGGAAAGAAGAAGTTTTACAGCTGTGCCTTGTGCCTTCCAGATACAAGGCCACACCACTTGCTAATGTTGACTTAGCCTTAGAAAGATAATTATGACTACTGTGGCAGCTCAGACAATTAAGAGATAGTATGTTAGACACACAACGTAAAAAATAGGATATCATTAAGATACCAAAGGTTGAAAGGAAGCTCAGAAGTAAAGTATTGGTGAGGAAATAAAGCTCATGCCTGTTATCTCAACTGCACCTCAATACTTGAATAGAGTACTAGCACCACATAATTAAATAACCACAATAAACTTCTCTATTGCTATTACCAGCTAACTCCCAGGGAGGCACGCGTGGCTTGGCGAGGAGGGCTCCTAACCCCACCTCTGTTCACAAAACCCAGTGGGCGCCGCGCAGAGGACAGGGACGAGGTGAAATCTCCAGTTCACCGCAGAAATCTCGGAGCTGCTCCCTAACGAAACCCGCCTTGCAGCATGTTTTAAAGCCCAGCCTCTCGCTCCTGCAGTACTGCTGCTCTACTGGCTGCACTGCTGCCTTGGCACTATTTTGTTCCTGATGCCATAAACGTATCAGCCTGTGTATGGAAAGTATAGAGGGAATGGGAAGAAATGGGTAACTGTGTCGCCCATAGCGCGCATCACGGGTGAGCCAGGCAGAGCCTATGGGAGGGAGTTAGGCAGAGCCTATATAAAGGAGAGGGGCTATATATTTCATGCCCCTGCATGGGAGGTGCAACGTAGTTCTGCTGGGTTGGTTGTACAGGGCACAGAGATTTTCACTTTGTACAGTTATATACCACACTGATAAGAGAATGTCAGCTAATTACCATTCCACCACAAAATACAGATGGAAAAAAACTGAAATCAAGCAATATTCCTTGTTAAAGAAACTCTTACCATTTTTTCAACTACTTTCATAGCTAGATCTTAAGGCGAGCAGTAATCATTACAATGCCAATGCGCAAACGAAGCGCGCTCTGGTCTTATCTAAATTGCATTATAGTTCATTCACCTGTAACACCCTGGCTACAGCAAGAGCTGTGAAAGACACTGCAAAATCTGAACCTAAGTGTCATGAACCTCTGGAAGAGGCAGCAACCGAGGCCTTCTCACAGTAAACATAAGACAGAACATAATTCCAAGGGAAAAAAAAAAAAAAAAAAAAAAAAGAAACACTAGAAACACTCCTGTGCAGGAAAGAGTTTTTCTGTACATTGTTCCCATGGTCTCCTGGAAAAATCTAAGTAAACAGATAAATAAATATTAAGAGCAGTACCACCAGTCTCCACAAGTAGGTTAATGTCACTTTATGATTAATAATATTGAGGAGAGTTATAAACCTGACGAAAATACTTAATTTGTTGCTACAACATGGCCTTCATACTGCGTCTAGCAATACAGGCAGATGGAAAAAGAACAGTGAGAGCTTCAGCATCCCAGGGCTCTCCCTCCACAACAGGTTCCATTTATTTTTACCAAAAAGATGAGAATTCATTCAAAATAACGGGGAGACTTTACATCTGATTTTTTTTTTCTTGAAAGTATACTTCATCTAATAGATATCAGAATCAGCAACTTCCCAATAAATTACCTTTTAAAAATACAAACCAAATTGAACAGAAAGCTGAAGTCCAGGGACACATCTGTTCCAGTTCTGTGGCTTCCAGCTATCTGTGTAATTATCAGTATTTTCCTCCCCATAAGCCTCTTATTTCATCCCTGTTGTCTTGTGCATATGGACAGTCAGCTCACCAAAAATAGGCATTTTTGACATCAAAAAAAGCTCCTGCCACAGGCAAGCAGACTGCTATTACCACTTCCACTGTTTTGCAACACTCTCCCCTCCTGTCCTTAACTCACTGACCTTTCTACAACCACTGTCCTCATTTCTTACGTTTACTGCAACAAATCTCTCTTCCCCCATCACAGCACTCTCCTAGGGCTCCTTTACGATTTCTTCCACACCGTTTTCCACATTTTCTATACAAAAATATGTACATATATAGAGCAAAGGAATAGGCAAATTCACGTAACATAAAACGGGGCTGTAACACATTCTGCTCTGATTTTCTTTTGTCTGTTCCCTACTTTGGACAACAGCCACTGCAGAACAAATAAACCTCTGTGAGACAAACACACAGCCCTGAAGAAACAGACAGTTTTTCTGATGTCTGCATTCACAGTTTTATAGGTCTACAGAGACAGACAATTAAACTCTCAACACATACAATCCTCCTGAATGTACTGCTGAAGTATTGCGATCTCTACTGCAAAGCAATCAAGGGTTTCATTTCAAAACGAATACTTCACAGAAGAATGAAAATTGGATCTCTATCCAAGTCATAAAGGGAATCAAATGATCCTTTATTTTCTTTTCCAAATTGCAAATTTGCAGTCTTATCCCCAAACTGTTAAAAAATGCAGGAATAAGAACATCTGCTTGCCTAGGAAACCACCTGAGTAACTTTTTCCAGACTAACTTTTAACTACAACAACTTGCTATCAAACTGCCAAATATACAGTGCTCATTTCTTTCTGTGAATCCAGCTGTCATTTTCCCCCAAGCCTTCTCAGTACCAACTCCTTCAGTGCCAAAAACTTTTCACAGATATACATAATTTTGCAAAACACATATGCTCTAATGTATGACACATAAAGCCAATTAACAAGTTTACTTACTGAAGTAAAAGATGACACACTACAGCAAAACAAAACTCTTTTGGAGGCAGCAAACACATTAACCTTCTCTTCCCTCCTATGCAATACTCTCCCAAAGGATTTTAAGGGGTTTGGAAGTCAGTATAGATCCTGAATAGCCCGGATGATCTTTCACACTTATCTCTCCATGGCAGCTTTCTGCCTATCATCCCCGTGATGTTTCTGATCACTAGCAGACAGTGATAAACGTGAGACACATTCAGTTTGCAGGAGTCAACAGGCAGAGGACAGGCACCAGGAAAAATACGTTAAACAAAAAAAGAAAATAATACAAAATAAGAACACATACCTTTTAACTGATCAGCAACCACGCTCTGACCAACTCGTTCAATCACCTTTCCATCCTCCATTTCGTAACGGTCATCCAAATATTTTGCTGTAGCTTCTGAAATATGGACTTTTCCAGCCACCCCCAGCTGCTCCATTAGATTGGCCAAATTGACATCATTGGACCACACATCAAACTTGAATCTCCTCATTCCCAAAATGCCACACAAGACTGTGCCGGTATGAACACCGACTCTCATGTTCACCATTTCTTTCTTCTCTTGGCAAAACTGCTCAATAGCTTTTATCATACCCAAGCCCATCTCAATGCAGCAATAAGCGTGATCCGCCCGAGGCTCTGGGCAACCAGCTACGCAGTAGTAACAGTCTCCCAAAGTGCTTATCTTCTCGCACTTAGTGTCTTCACAGAGGCGGTCGAAACGGCCAAACAGATCGTTCAGAAGTCCCACCAGAGCATGGGCAGACTTGTTTGCACTCATTTTAGTGAAGCCAACGATATCTGCAAACAAAATGCTCACTTGTTCTATCTGCTGCATTTTAAAAGGACGGAATATTATGGGGGTTTTCTGAATAGAGGGCTTCTTCTTCCTGCTTTTGGGGCTTGAGGTGGAATGACGTTTGACAGAGTTTTCACTTTCATCATCCCCTTGTTTCATTAAGTCATCAGCTATTATTCTTGGCATAACAGAATGAATCATCCTCTCTTTCAGGGCTTTTTCCACTTCCAAGTCTTTACCATGCATGATTGATTGCCCCACTTTCAGGAATGTGCTTCTTGATCTGACTTCGGACATGATAAATAGATGAATACCGATCGCGTGGATGCAGATGTGGAGGAAGGCTTTGCTCAACAATTCCCAGTAAACTGCACCGGCGCCAAGAGGCGTAAAACAGTTCTCATCGCGGAAGTGATACCCGAAGGTCTCAAAGAGGACCGAGTAAGACAGTCCCAGAAACAAGCTTAAATACAAGGGTAAGTGCATCACTGTGTAAAGCAACAAGAGCACTTCAATACACATAGAAAAACTGCCTACTTGAGAAAGGCAAGTGTCCGAGGGATTTGCCGGGGCAGTCTGGTTGGACATGTCACCACTTCCTGAGATAGGCGTCAGAACCTGGAACTGCGGCGCAAGCGTCAAAGCAAACACCAGGAGGGTGAGCATCAGCGAAGTCCACACGTAATGGCGGGCGTAAGTCTTGGTGAAAGTGAACATAAAAAACACTACACATACCAAGAGGAAGCACAGAGCTGGCACCATGAAAATGATCAGTTTCTCTTTCATGTGGATGCCAAAGTAGATACCCCAGAGCAGACAGGCCACGCCGATGTAGAAGAGGGCATAGCGAAACCTGCGCTGGGTCTGCGGGAAGCACCGCTCCATACAAGCCTCTTCCAGGTTGTTGGAGTCGAACTTGGGGTTCCACCATTTGGAGGAGGCCCTCTCGAAGAGCTGCGGCAGCTTCTTCTGCCGGCGCAGG
>NW_010583004.1:199570-228724 GCF_000705375.1 Tinamus guttatus
TTCCGCCGCCGCCCCGGGCCTCGGCGGCCGATAGCGGCGCCCCCTCACGTGCCCTTCCCTGAATTCCGCTATCTCTTCCTCCCAGGCGGCTCCTTTAAACCCCCCTGCGTGACGCTTCCCTGCGCCTCCTTCCCTCTCCTTCCCCTTCCCGCTCCCGCCCCGGCCCCTCGGGTGCCTCTCCCTGCCCGCATCCCACCTCCCCAAGCGATCCTTTTTACCAAGCGATCCTTTCCCAGCTGTCTGTCCCCATCACATCCAATCCATTAGGAGACCCTTAAACCGGCAGCCGGTCCCTTGAATTCTTAAGAGAACATAATAGAGCAAAATGCCAGCTTTTTTAAATTTGAATAAAAATATATTACCACACAGACATTGAAACCAAATCTTTATATTTTTTTTTCTTAATTTCCTCTGTGACATTATTAGGCACTGTGTGGTAATGGGCTATAAAGCTGGAGAGATAATTTGGTAAAAAAAACACATTTTCTGAAGTCCTATGGGATCAAAATAATCTATAGTAACACAAGTCCAGTCAGTAACAACTGCTTTGTTTCTGCTGCAGTGTGACTGTCTCTCTGATTTCAACTAATAGCTTGGCTGATCAGTGTTTTATCAGGGGTGCCACTCGTATGTCCAGTCTGTGGTACGTGGGTTATCCAGCGTGCAGCGAAAGGTGAGGCCGCCTGGCTTTGTTCCTGAGCCCTGCTTGCCTGGGCTTCCCTTGGGCTTTGCAGAATATGGGAAATGAAGCTGCAGAGGGAGGTTTGGTGCCCAGCAGCACAAGAGCGGGCAGGAGGCGGCAGGTGGGACACGTGCGGGCACACGCAGAGCTCCCCGGCAAGGAAGGAGGGAAGCGGTTCGTGCCCATGGTTGCTGTCGGCACGTGGGTGCCGGAGAGGGAGGATGAGCTCGGGTGGGTTGGGAAGCTGGGGAAATGTGTCCTGTTCCCCTCCTGCTCCATAAAGCAGGACTTTGTGCATTAGGAGAAAAAGGATCACATCAAAGCTCCTGACTGCATCACAAGCTTTTGCTGGCGTGACCCACATGACTCCATATTTTGTCTAGCTACCAGCCAGAGACTGCTTTTGATCTCCAGTAATGAAGTGGGCTCCTCTTTCCTGGCTGTATCATTCTGCTGTGAAAGGCACTGAAATGAGGCTGAAGAAGGCACCTGACTTGCCAAAGCCTTCATTTGGCAAGTGTCAGATCCCAGCGTTTAGCCCGTTCAGGGCCATGGCCGCAGCCCCCGCTGCGTTCCTCCTTCCCAGCTCCTGTGCGAAGCGGGGCAGTAAGTGCTGCCACGTCCCCAGCCCGGCCTGGCTGGGGCTCACAAGGTGAAAGCAGAGCTGCTGACACCTGCACGACTGCAACGTGCCAAGCTGCGGCTGCTCACCAGCCCGACCAGTCCCCATCTTATTTGGACGTTATCAGACTGTATTTATAACTGTAACATACGCTACATAGGCAAAGGAGACCTGAGACCCCGTGTTTGCTAGCTCTGTATTGCCAGGGGGAAAGCTGGCGTTGCACCCCAAAAACCTGAGTTTCAAGATCAATTCTTACATCATTTTTCACTCCACTTTCATTTGTTCCTGTTGAATTTCAGCAGCAGCTTACATACATGTAAGCAGGAATCAAGAAATGCCCGTGATGCTTGTACTTATGTCAAGTATTCGGGTAAAATTGATCTTAAAGGGTGAAGAGTGGTTCAAAGCCTTATCTGTCTTTTTTTCCCCCACTCCATTTTCTGTTTTGTTGCCAGGAGGACTTTAATGTTGTGGAAGATAATACAGTTAGTGCATCCCATCTAAACCAGTGTCTGCGTGGATAAATTTTGTAGCATCCTTTATGGATGAAGCCTCTTCCTGGCAAGCGAAGTTAGCACATCTTGATACAGCTAGAAGCTCAGTATTGATTTTGAGTCCAGTATGAATTTCAGTGTCTGGTAGTTCTCCTGCAATGAATCCTGGCTGCCCTTCCAAAACACACTGTGACTGGTTTCCTTTCTCGGAGCTTGCCTTAGAGGAAATACTTTGCAGCGCAGTAGCAAAGGCAAATGCATATTCCACTTGAGCATTTATTTTAAATCACACTGCTAAATATTTAGTCTATAGAATTGGATTTGCTTCCCTTTTGGAAGCACAGCTTTCTCAGCTCTTCCAATTCACTTTTGTTTGATGTTCATAATATTGTCCTTTGCCAATTTTCTGGTGGAGCTGCATGAAACCATTTAGTGGGGGGGTGTCTTAAAGCGAGGCAACCCACATGATCCTTTTTTTTTAGATTTAGCAGGCTGCCTTGGTGAGGCAGAACTTGGTCCATGTAAAAAATATAAGAGGGGAACTGCTAGCTAGAACAGCAGAGAAATATTTTAATGCCTGGGGAGGAAGAATGCTATTTAGAAGCTTATGAATTTTATTATATGCCGACAAAGCAAAGCTTACAACCTGAAAGAATAAAGTGGCATAGATGTCACAGATGACGAGTGTTCATCCTGTCTACCTGTTGATACAGCATAAACATTGGAGGGAAACACCTTAAAAACCTGTTCATGTATCCAGAGGCAGCAAGATTTAAGGGATGCCCCTGAAGATGCCCCGTTCCCTGTGTCCTTACTTGGGTAGGCAGCAGGATCTCACTTTCTGACAAACTTCGGCTTCTGCAAGCTTGCCGGCTGGCCCGGCATTCACCCTGAGCTCTGCTCCAAACCCGGGGAATCTCCAAGTAAAGCACTCGTGTTTTCATTATGAAAATAACTTCTCCAACTTCCGTTCTCAAACTAACATGTAAACACTAGAAAATATTTTGGAAGACCATTATTCCTCCATGTATTTTAAATTCAGAGAAATGAGGATCTATATTTCATGTTTTTTTTCACATTTATGTAAAAGAAGAGCCCAAGGATTACCTTTGGCATCTTTTCCATATGAAGCAAGGGAAGCTGTGTGAGTGGTGTGTTCTTATTTTCTCACTGTAGCTGGTTTTCTTAATTGCACTCTGCAGTTTTCATCCTTCTGAAATTGTGGTTCATATTAGAATTTTCTGATTCAATTCATAACACTGACACAATTTCATTTCCCAAGTGAGCTGCACAGATGAAATAAGCAGATAAAGCAATAGAAGATCTTTTTATTTCATTTGCGTCTCAAGAGGGAGGAAAAAACTTTGCTCACCTGAGTGGGAATCACAAGCTCCTACAAGAGCAGGATTTTACTTGCTTGCTTTATGGTTGCCTCATTCAAGTGGCCTCCTAAGTTGAAAACAATACAGATAATGCCTTTTTTTTCTGCAAAATATCTGCCACCAGGAGGTGGTTTCACTCAAATATACATTTCTGGAAGATTAAGACAAACTTTACAATTTATTACTTATTCCATTCATAACGAGAAGTTCTCCTGCTTTGCCAAGCTGCTGAATCAGCCTGGGCACCTCACCCTTGAGTCAGCGAAGACTGAAATAGAAACTTGCCCTGTTTCCGAGCACAGGAAGTAACACTGCTGCTTACAAATACAGCCACCTCTAATACGTTTTTATACCTACAACTCTTGGTGGAGAAACTTTGATGCCAGTTCTCTTCTGGCTGAGCAAATGAGTTGCCCAACCATTATTGCACAAAGGGAAAAAAAAATTCTTTGACTTAAGGGAAGTCCCAATGCATTTTACTTTCCCTGGAAGTTTTCCCTTCATCTCCCCTAAAAGAAGGGTGTCCTGTGCTGTGGTGCTATCTGTTCCCCTCTACCCTTAAAGATCTGGCACATGTTCCCCTTAACCTATGTTACACCAGAGACTGTGTGATCCTGCAAAACAAAGTTTATGAAGCCAACACTACAGAGAAAGTAAAGGCTTTCTGTTACTGCAGCTGCCTCTCTTGTGCAGCCTCTCTCCATAGCACGGTTTTGGCGTGAAAAGCCGAAAGGACAAGTGAAGTCTCTTTTATAGGAACTGCAAAAGGACCCTCAAAACATTTGTCTGAACTATTCCTATAATCTTACAAGCAAGTTTCCACTTACGGTAGAAACACGTGATACAGGATTTTCCAGCATAACAACAGAGGAATCAATAGAGGTTTAAAGGAATTGACATTTGTGCAATGTGTGTGAACATTGCAATGTGTGACTTGACTTTATCGTTTTCTGATTTGTGCAACAGCCCAGTTGCCAATTGCAACACATTTTCTATTTAGTGTTTGGGATTATTCAGATGAAAAGAGGTAGGGATGAGAGTTTATGCACAGTTTTATGCAATCACCTTTTGCACACTGCACAGGTTTTGAAGTAAGCCCTGCTACAAATCCAGAGAAAATTCTGCCTTCAGGATTGTTGGGCCACGTAATACACAGCAGCAAGTGCTTCAGGGAATTACACAACTTAAAACTTTGTAAAACGTTTGCTATGCACATACCACACCCTTTCTAAATTTTGAATTTTGAGGACAGGAAAATTGCTGTGACTTTTTGGAGACTTGGTCCCTGGTCTCATTTGCTCTGTGATGGGGAGACAGCACCGTGCGCTGCTGGGCTGGAAGCGGGGACGGCGACAGCCGTTGTTGTCAGTGAGATAAGTGTTGGATTTGGAGAGGAGCAGAGCGTTCCTGACTGCAGTGCATCTCTTAATAGCTCCGCTCTCTCTTTCCTTGTCTGAGAATATCACAGAGTATTTTAATTACAAATCTGTTATTCTGTGGCAGGGGTGCCAGAATCATTAAAAAAACAACAAAAAAGTCTCAACTTCTATAATATCAGATTTTTGGTGATTTTCTTTTTTGTATGGAAAGGATAGAAGAGAGCCACCTTCTGAACCTGAGATTTCTGAGTGTCTGAGATTTCACCCTGGTGGCTGTAACTTCTCTGTGCCTAGGAATATAGAGAACTCGGTGCTCTCTCCTCTACTCCAACTTGAGTAGATATGATCTGAGCAATTTAGCAATGATGTCTGCTTTTAAGCCATGAACAGGGAGGGGTTGAGAAAATCTTGTTTCAATCTTCGGTTTGTCTTTAACATGACTTCTACACACTTGTATTCTACAAGCTTGGATAGGGCTACAGAGAAAGTTCCTTCAGGTCTTCAAGCACAGGAAGCTATACTTGTTTCAATGTACTGATGTGGTGGTAGGATTAAGACTTTGATGGAATGACAAGAGGATGTGGAGAGCCTGTTACGTTAGTGTTGTGATCGAGATTGCGGTGGCCAACAGAGTCCTCCAATTCTATTGTTGTGTGATACATTTTGCATTTTTAAAAATTGTTTAATTCTAAACTGCTTACTGCTGCAGTTTATACTTTCTATCTTAAAGTTTTTTTTTTTACAAAAATAGATTAATAGATAGTTTTTAGGTTTTCAGAACCAAGTACTTAAAAGACAAAAAGAAGATCATGTTTTAGCATTACCAGCATAATACCCTTCAGTTAGTAACAATTGCTAAAAGCTGCAGAATTAAAATGGAGCATACCATATTCTCAGAGAAATGAAAACATTTGGCTTGCCTCAGGAAGAAAAAAGCCAATAAATGAACACACCAGAAAATAACTGCATTCATATTCTCCTTAAATATAACCCCGCGTTCACCTCCTCTTAAAGGCTGATATGACCAATGACCCCAGTGCAAACCAAGCTTTGCATCACAGATGGGTCTCCTCTCCGCCTTTCTGAAAACAGCCCCTGGAGCAAGTTGTTGCCTGTAACATAGTCCAGGGTACACTTTCCAACTAATATCCTTGGAGTGCTTGGTAACCTGTGTGTCTTTGTAATTTTTGATGGGACATCAATGGACCTTGAGGGCAAAGAGCAGTAAATACCTTCCAGACAATTCTGCTTAAAACCATGTACGAACACAGCGTTGTTGCTTACCCTGCTCCGTTTCCAAGGAACAAGACAGTAAGAAAATGTTGCTGAAAACACAAATGCATAGGACTTTGACAGAGATTGCTATCTCGTCTCCTAGTCATTTTTACTTATGTTGCTGCCCTGACAACTGCAGTATATTATGGAAATAAAATGTGAAGTCACCCACGTCTGGGCTCTGCTATTTCTGGACTAGACAAATACATTAAATACCTCTTGATGGAGGCAAGAGAAAATGTGAACTTTTACAACCTAGAACAAATATTAAGTCTGCTGTACAGAAAAAAAGCAGCAAGCATTTGATAAAAGGTTGAGTTGAGGACAGAAAAAAAAAACATGCAGAAGCATGGAATAAAAAAGATAGGATGACAGGTTATACAGTGCAGCATCCCATCAGAATTTGGGCAGCAGGGGCTTCTTTTTAGAGCGGGAGATCTTCTTTAAGTGGATAATGAGTGTGCCAGTACTCACACCTGATAAGCCAAGAAAAAAAAAAAAAAAACAGACACAAAAGCCCTCATGCTTGCGCTCATGTAGGAACTAACCTCAAACTGGGTGAGTTATTTGCTGGAAAACATAGCTACAAACCACATTACCTACCATGCTGCTAGATATGACTCATTTTATCACTATATGCCTGAAACAGTCCACATATTATCGGGCAGTTTGGTAAACTGTTTCCTAAAATCCCTCTGAAGATCAGACATAGAACAAGCACATGCAGAGGCTCAAGTTGCCTCTCAGTATTTCTTTGGTGCAAATAAAGAAAGAGATTGTACATCAAAGCAGCTCAGTTATTAAAATCCCAAAGGCCTGGAGAATATGCTCCCGATTAAGGTACAAAGTTAAAGCATGGGCTGAAGATATTCTTATGTCATCCCATCTTCTCCTAAACAGTATTTCAACACTATTTCATACTATGGTGAAAAAACTGTAGTCATTTTTAAGATACAGGCACATGTCCACAGAGAGAGAAAAGGCTGTGGCAATAAAACAGGAAAGTGGCGATTGAGTTAATCCCATAGAAAAGCAGATTTATTGTGCTAAGTGATTTTTTCCTGTCTCCCAATTTCTCCTTTTTCACCATCATTATTTCAGTTCCTTCTTCAGCTTTGGCTCCACAGAAAAACAGTGAAACTTTCTGTTCCTATTCCACAGATGTTCACTTACAGGTGACACATTTATTACACCCCATTTTGTTAAATACTAGCTATGCAAAGCACAATGATTTCTATGTTTTATTTGTGAGGTAAGAGTTTTTCTCTTTTGTCAGAACCAAGAGTAAATGGTGTTTTCATAAACTTCCCAGTTAACAGAATAAAAATATTTATGTTTATGCAGATTGCGCTCTGCATTTCCTCACTTCCGCCTTTGTCCCTTCTACATAGGAAAGGAGCTCAGACAGCAACACAAAACCATCTATAGCTGCCTACAAATGTGTCCCCTGTCCCCCGTTTTGTTTCTTCATCTCTCATGTCAAAGGACTGCTTCCAAGAAAAAGCAGGCAGATGATGGTTATGATTAGACCATACGAAGGAGAAAAATGTCAGCAGAGTAACCAGGAAGGCCCCAGGCCACCTAGTTTCATAGCCTGAACCACTTAAACTCCATTAAGGAGTTGTCCTTAATCTGCATTTCTTGTTTCCTTTTATTGCAGCACAAGGAACATGAGAGTCCTATTGCCCTAGTGCTTTAGAGTTGGTTTGTCTTGGATTGACATATGTTTATTTTCATCAGATTTTTCATGCTCTCCTGCCTTGTCTACACCTCAAGACTGGTTAAACCAGGAGACAGAGTCCATTAGTTTGGTATACCATCAAGCTTGAAAAAAGAAATAGGCGCAGTTCCTTCAAATGTGATCATCTTCCTGTAAATCCATCCATGGAAATGACCAAACAGTGCTCAGGTGGCTTTGTGGCATTGGAGACCCTTTGTGAGCTAAAACACTCTCATGTCCCACACATGAACAAACACAAAACATGTGCCAAGTTGTGGCAAGTGTTTGAGGAAGCGCTGAGTTTCCCAGCTCTCTACCATGGCAGGAGAAAGTGTCCAAGATCTGACCTGATTCAGCCTCTTTTTCCTTGCAGCCAGAGATTTTTTCCAGTGTGGCAGCACAAGGCCTTAGTGTACTTGCTGATCAGCTTTCCCTTGTATTTTAATCATCTCCATCCTCATGTCATCTGGTGCTGTGCGTAGCTCTGTTATCAGGCCATCCCAAAGGATCAACTCGCGTGACAGAGGCTGCGAGGGACTGGCAACAGTCACTGTGAGCAGATTTCATAAAATCTTAGTTTGTTGAAAACATAACTTGCCATTAACCTAGAAATCAGAAATTTTACTGGGCTCTGCCCTCACTAGTCCCTCAGAAATGCCAGACAGGAGATTGCAAGTGGTGTATTCATGGCCTGAAAGGCAGCCCACAGGCTCTCCAGCTGCAGGGCACAAGCTTGCAAATTGAGCACCTTCCGAAACGCAGTAGGCTGGGACGCAGCATCCCAGCTGCAACAGAAATGCAACTTTAATTTGCTCTAATTCTAACATTTAAATCATTTCAGCCTCAAAAATGAATATCTCACTGGTATGAATAAAGGCTGTTCACAGTCCCTACAGCTACTGCACCAATGTTAGGCTGAAGCCCATGCAATTACTCCAGAGGTGCCCTGGGCTGAGTGTCCTCCTGCTTTGGAGTGTCCTTCTCCTTACCTCAAATCAGATGTAAATTACATTGTCAAAAACTATGTTCCAAAATAAACCAGTTTTTCAAATTCTTAAATTTTATAGAAAATAAGTGGACATGAGCGAGGCTCAAGAAACTTCTTAGTAAGTTGTATAGGTTGTACTTAGTATCTTTGCAACATAGGTTTAAAAAGCCTTCCAGGTGAATTGGAAAGCGCATCAATTTATTAGCAAATGTAGCCAAATCTGACTACAGTGTTTAAGGCTACTCTGTATAGCAATTAAATAATAACCTTTAACTTTATTTACACTATATATTTCAGTGTTAAGCTAGCTGTCTGTTAGGAAGGCAGAATGGTCTTAATGGAAAATGTAATTTTGAAGTCTAAAGACTTAAAAACAGCTGGAAGGTTTTGATTAGACTTCCCAGGGAGGGGGAGGATGGATTAAAAAAATCACCTTTGGCTTAACAAAATATGAAGTATTTCAAACCCACAGGAAAAGTTTTTCAAGGAAGTTAGAACTAATGAAAATGGAGGATTATAACTGTTTTGCAATCTTTGGCCTCAATCCTGCAGACACTTTCACATATGCTTAACTTTATGCATGTGGTTAGTTTTGCTGAACTGAATGGGATTATTTACATGTGTAAAATCAAGTGTTTACAGGATGGCATTGTAACTATAGCATTTGTTGCAAAAAATGTCAAGATCTCTATATTTGCTTTTTTGTGATTCTTTATCTTGTGAAAAACAAAGCTGAGAAATTCAGGAATTAAGATTCCTGAGACAGTCTGAAATCTGCTCTCCTGTGTGAATGGGATCTTTTGTTGTATTTTGCAGAGTGTTGTGCAATGAAGCAGACTTATTTAGCAGCTATTAAAAAACCCACCTTTGAATAGTTTGACTCTCTTGTTCATAAGAGGATATTGTCTGCACTTCTTTCCACTTTCCAAAGTATGTCAAGGCTAAACGCTAAAAAAAAGTCTGTTGCTTTCCATCAGCAAAGGGGAACTATTTAGTTTCAGCTGATGGCTCAACTACTCACAAGTTTTCTTAGATCATAGGAGCATATTCTACCTGACATAAAGCAACACATCAAAAAGCTCTGGTACTGAAATAAATCACCTCTGCAACTGTAGTTCTAGCATTTATTAGCTTGTTTCCATGTGCAAGCCAAACTGCCATTAAGCTGACTCACATTTTGGCATTTTGTGTTTATATACAAAATGACAATGTTTGCAAGCAATGGAAAAAAAAATAGTTCCACAGCACCAGGAGCTGTGCAAAATCTTTTTTTTTTTTTTTCTTCTCCCTCCTTTCCTCCAGTGACTCTAGTTAAGTTTCCCTACTGCAGCAGCTAAGGGCAGCAGCATTGCATAAAACGAGCCTGGAGCAGGATGACTGCATTTCTGCTGCGTAGCTCTAAATGAAGCCATAGCAGTCCCAGCAGTTCAGCATTCAGCACAGCTATTGCTGGCCCAAAGCCTTACCCAGAGCCTTCTCCACCTGCCTTTTCCCTGTCTATCCCAAGGCCTATGATGCCATAGACCACCCACCCCAGATCAACCCCAGTTTTGGCACATGCGATCACCCACACAGCTCATCCATCCTGCTCCCATGGCTGAACCTGTGAGATGGTGCCAGGCTCCCTTGGGATGCCAGAACATCAGCTTTGGAACACCCATCCTGACCTTTCAGGACACTTTTTACACTGTATTTATCACACAATGTCCACATCAACTCTTTAAATGTATGCTTAAACCTACACCTTAAACTACTATTTACATTAAAAGCACTATTCCTGGCAACAATATCTGATTTGCTCCAGGGTTTATTTTTACATGCTAAACCTCTATCTCCAACTTACTCATTCTATATCTTTCATCTTTTTTTTGATTTTCCTAAGACACTTAGGCAAGACAAACAATTAGAGAGCAAGTAATTTTCTGCCTGTACCTCGGTTAGCACGACACCTTTAGAAGCCACAAAGTCACAATGAGGATTTTGGAGGAACAGGGAGAACAGTCTCACACTCACTGGGTAACAGGTCTGGGGTCCCCCTGACTCACCACGAAGGCCCAGGTGGCTCTGCACACAGCCAGTGCCCTTGCTGGGGCAAGTACAGCTTGTCCCTCCCGTGGGACACGAGTCTCTGGAGTCGATGGCTGTGATAACGCCGTGGGGAAAAGCCCTCATGGCTCCGCTCGGGACGCTGGGGCTGGAGCAGATCAATAATTATCAGTTGCCTCCCAGCTCGGGCAGCAGCGATTGAGCAGACACAAGGACATGTGGCCACCGTGAGAGCTCTTCCTGGGATCATCTGGAAATGGAAAGGAGACAACTGCTCATTTCATTGCTCCCTGGCCTCTGCCCTGCAGACAGTCACTTGCTGTTGCCCCGACCTGCCTCTCCTGCCTCCCCTTGACATCACCCACAGCCCCTGCCCTCCAGGTCAGGGCAGCCGCAGGTGTCACTGGGCAGAGGAGAGGGAGGGACCCGCACAGCACCCA
This sequence comes from Tinamus guttatus, assembly GCF_000705375.1. Next base: position 210,602 of record NW_010583004.1, read on the forward strand.
CCAGCAGAGCTCCCCCTCCACCACTGCCGAAGCCAGAATGTCCCATGGCCACGTGCCACCCCATGAGCTCCCACCCCAGGGAGACCTGGGCACAGAACAAGCCCGGCTGATATCAGCATGGGAAGACACAGCCAGGTTATAGTCGCCACTGGTGCAGGACGCAAAGAATCACGCAATTTCCCTCGATTCTCCTTGCCCAGTGCAGCTCTGCCGCAGGCAGCAGGGCCATGCCTGGCCCTACGGGTGCAACAGCTGGGGAAGAGCTTTCTCAGAGACACCATGGCCAGTGCCTTCTCCAACCAGATGAGGCTGTTCCCCATGGCTGCTATAGGAGCAGGCTCAAACTACTGAAAGTCCCATCCACGTTTGCTACAAGAAGGAAAGAAGCTGCTAACCTCAGCACAGGCCAGTATGGAGAGCACTCGCCACCTGGCAGAGCCACCTTTGTGCTTCCCACCGATCATTTCGGTTTAACACTGCGGGGTGAGGGGTGCTCCCATTTTACTATGGGGAAAAATGCTTGCAGGGCAGCTTTGCCAACAGGCCTCCACACGGCAGGTTTTACTTTGGCCATTGGCTTCTCCTGGCAAGCAGAGTGGGCCCTGACTAGGAGCAGACCACGGCCCAGCCTTAAGTTGACACTTTATAGAGATGACACTTTATATGACAGTGCATTTATCTGGCACTGAACATCAGTAAGATGACTTGTACCTCATCCTCTAAAAAGTGTCCTGAGTGAAAGTTTTATACATATACACACAGACACACAGAGCGCATATGTGCAGTCAGTCCATCCCTGTAGTCAGTAACCCTGCTTCGGGGAGCTTCCTCAGTACTCGATTGGCACCATTTCTGTTGTTGCTTCGAGAAACTAATAAAAGAGGCTTCTTGCATGTCCTGCTACGTGTGGCACAGCCTTATTTACAACGCATGACTTCAGGACCATTGGCAGCATCTGGCAAAGCGTAGGAGTCAAATATAGGAAAGCCTCTGCTCCACTGAGCTTACAGTTAGACATAACAGCTTACAGGCATAAAGATGATGTTGTTTTTACCATCACTTCCCTCTTCCCCCCAACCAAGTTGACAGTTTCCATCTCTAGTGTCAGAAAATTTCAAAGCAAGAGAGCAAAGGCCTGAAGAAAGTGCTGTATTAAATAGGTGCCCCAGTACCTGGAGTATGTCGGCTCTAACACAGTCCTTATCTTGGCATGGGCTCAGCCTGCAGCTGCGGCTTACACAAAATTTCCATAGGTTACAATTGGTCAGAGGCAGCTGTGGCTCCTGTCGGCCTTTCCTCTCTTCTATACATAGTGCCGCAGTGTTCGGCTGGCTCCCAACCACCATCAGGAACAGCAAGCAGGGGTACTGTAAGGAGAAAAGTGATGCAAGGGTCATGGGAAAAGGAAAAACAGAAAACACCAGCCCCCCAAAAAGGAAATGTTAAAGTACAGAGGTACTTGGAAAGCTAAAGTCACTCAGAGAATGCATTTATTCTTATTTCCTTCCATAACTGCATAACTGCACTTTTTAAACAGCTGGTTGTACCAGAGCTGGGCTTCCAGCTCAAGGCTTCTCTGTCCTGCACAGAGGAACCAAATTTCATAGTAGCAACGATTAACTGTAGCTACAGGGAGCCAATCATGCAACATTATTCCAAACATCTCTTGGAGCGCCCAGTTCACACGTTCAGCCACATGAATTCACAGCTCTGGGTGTGCGACACAAGCAAGTAGCCAGACAACAAGGGGCCTCCCCAGCAGGTCGAATTTAGAAACCCCAATGGTGACCAGTGCACATAAACGCGCTCCCCTGGTTAGCTGCACGCAGCCTTCCCCGCGCTCCGCGATCACACGACTGCTCTACCTCCCGCCCCGACATCAGCCACGTTTCAGCACACTGCAAATAGTGACCTGCCTGGGGCTGCTGCTGAGGGCTTTTTCCAGACACCTCTCTCAAGCAATCGATCCTAAGGGCACAGCTGGCCACCAAACCCAGCTCCCATGTTTAAGCATCCCTACAGCAAATCCAGCCGGTTTTGGCACATCTCCTGTGTCCACTTTCAAAACTACCTCACTGCAAAACTCCGCCTGTCCCTTTTGCACATCGTTCCCTCCCATAGTGGCTGTGCTGCAATCTGTTTGAACTGTGTGAACTTCAGGGCAAAGCTTGTGCCTTTACTCACCTTAATGATTCAGTATCATACGCTTGTGTTTTAGGTCAAACATATTGATTATTGGGCTCCCCATAGAAGTAAACCGGTTGCAATGTTCAGCCTGGGTGATTTGAGTCTATGGCACTGAACACATGTCAAAATAACCCTGGAGCTCCTCCAACCACAACTAGGAAAGTGAGTTATAACAAAAATCTGAGTCCAGATCCTACCACGGAATCCTTCAAAAGCCATGGTCAGAAGGCCAAGATTGACCTCTTAGTGAGGCTGCCAGCTGTCCTGAGCTTCAGGAATCTAGAGTCCGCAAAAGGAGGGACTTGCACTTGGGAACTGTTTTGTTTGCTCTGGTGCCTGTAAACACGCTGCTTGAGCAGCTCCAGCAAGCTGTAGGCAACCAGCTGAAACTAGCTGCGTTCCAGCTGTGTAGCTGTGACTGCTGTATTGGGTACAGCAGACAATTCACAGGACACTTCAGTCTGAAAGGGACCTAGGGATGTCTCTAGCCCAGCCTCCTGCTCTAAGCAGGGTCAGCTGCAAGATCAGACCAGGTTGCTCAGGGCTTTACCCAGTTGCAGTTTGAAACCTCAGAGGACAGAGGCTGCATAAATCCACCAGACAACAAGCACAACACTTGACTTACCTCATAGTGTAGTTTTTCCTCATACCTGCCCCACTGGAGAAGCAACTTTGCAGTGGCTGGAATCCAGCTCCAGGACCATGCAATGCATGTCCACCCATGTGTATTTGGAGACCATGCAAAGGTGAGGATACCGGCGTCTATCTTCCTCCTCTAAACAAGCAGCTGAACCCCAAACATCAGGTCCTTGGCAGTCCTGGTGTCCCAGAAGCTTTGGGGAAAAGCTAGAGGAGATCTCAGCTGCTTTTGCCAGGGGGATGATGCTACTATCAGCCAAAATCAAGGGGGAGGTGGTGAACAACTAGGTGGCCTCCAGTAGGTGCGAGTATGAAGCAGGAGAGATGGAGAGAAGAAAATGCAGAGAATTTTCAGCAGTTTGAGGCCTTGGCTTTGGCAGAGGGAGAACTGGAGGAAGCCAAGAGAGGGCTGAGTGCTCCAAATGTCCCAGAGATTCCTAACAGCAGATTTTAGGGTCCACTTGCAGGGGAAGCAAGCAGCAGCAAAATATGCCACATCTTCAGGGATCTTTTAATTGCAGCATGGACCAGTTTTCAGGTATGCAGACTTGTTAGAGTAGCAGGCAGAGGAGGTGGAGCAGGAATGAGAGGCACCGCCAAAGCACACGAGGCCCTTGTGGGGTCGCATGCTTCCCTGGACACCATTGCTCACCAGATCCCCAGAGATCACCCCGTGTGCACTTACTGTTTACAGGACAGGAGCAAAGTGCACATAAAAGACTAGTTTTATTCTGCAGGAACTTTTCCACCTTTCTAGAAAGATGGAGAAGAAAATCCCAAATAGAACCAAATGAAGTCCCTGCCGTTGGCTGAGTCTAAGAACACCTATTCCCCCAGGGGTTGGCACCCCAGGCCACTCTCACACCCGAGACCTATGTGTGGTCGCAGATCTAAACCTCATCTGCTCGGAAGGTGACTTTCACACTCAGTCACCCCATTTCCCAGTGTTGCACAGAACAGCTTTGCTGGTAGCTACACAGTGTGACTTAGTCTCCCGTGATAATCTTCATCCTCACGTTGTTCTCTATCCTTGGCGCAGCATAGGCCAGAGCACTTAAGGAAGGACCAACTGTCTTAGAATCATAGAATCATTAAGGTTGGAAGGGACCTCTAGATGTCATCTAGTCCAACCCCCTGCACACGAAGGGTCCTCTAGAGCACGTGGCACAGGACTGCATCCAAGCGGGTTTTGAAGATCTCCAGAGGAGACTCCACACCCTCTCTAGGCAGCCTGTTCCAGTGGCTTCCCACACAGCCCCGTGGTCACAAACCCCCTTTAGTCCCTGCCCCTACTCAGCAGCTGAGCATAAATGGACCTGGGGAGGTTGTTCACAGGTGGGCTAATTCTGGGAAGGTTTGAGTGGGTAAATGCACTTTCTTCAACAAGGATCTTTCCAGCATTGCAGACAGCATCAGTCCTGCTACAGTGCTCCCAACACCCCCTCATCTCCCCTTTTCTGCATGCTGGAGGACACGCTGATCTAGCTGGTGGAAGAGGCAGCTGGGAGAAGTGGTTGCCTCAGATTTCCCAAGTGCTGCTGGATATGAAGTGGCTCCTGGATTCAGCTGATGAGCAGGAAGCACCTGCACAGGGCCAAGACCTTGCACAGCTGGAGCACACACAAACACTTTGATTTTAGTCCTAAAGCCAAGGTATGTGCAAGGCATATGATACTCAGAAGGAGAGGGTGCTGATGTGGCAGCTATAAGCAGATCTGGCTACCCAAAAGTTACAAGGGAATTTTGCCAACCCCATGAGTATTAGTCTGGTTTCCAAGCAGACTTTGCCCACTTGGAGTTGGCAACTTCTTGAGCCTAAAGTTTTGTTCTCAACATCCTGCCTTTGGCATTCGTATACGGCACCAGAGAGAGCACGCGAGACACTAGGGGTTCCTGAAGGACTGTCTCAAATTAGGCAACTTCTTGCTTCCAGGTTCACAAAATAGATATTCATGTTAATGTCACTGCTATTTGCAGTTAGGAAAAAAAAGCTACTTCATTGTTTCCAACATTCAAGTGTTTTTTTTTTTTTTTTTAGAATTTCCCATTCATAGGATTTTTTTTAAAGTTATTTTCAGCCCAAACTGGACCAAAGTCAATTAAAAAAAAGTTTTCTGTGACCTGGAAACACTGGATTCTTAAAGCCTTTATCATGTAAGTGCTATCACCACAAAATGCTGCTTTGCATACAAGTCTTTTAAATGATGGGGCAGTTTCTTCTCTTAAAAGAACTTAGCTGTACAAGAGAGCTGAGGTGATCCACCCAGCCCTTTTACAGTATCTTACCTTCCAAAACACTGCACTCTTCTATCCCATCCGAGGAAGATATCACAAAAACAAGTTATTGAGGCATAATGGAAAGCACAACCAGAGGAAGTCATCTGCAGGACAAACCCTGAAGTGATGACCATGGTTTGATATTCTGGGCAGGCGGTGATCAACGGCGTTGATCCACACTCCCTGCGTCCTGAGGCATCGATCTCCGCTGCCTTGGAGGGAAGATCCAGAGAAATATTGAGCACCACATTCTGACTCCTGTCCATGGATTCCTGCAGTCACATATCCTGGACACTCATCTTTCGCAGATGGAGCCCGCGGTGCAGGAAGCAGGGGCTGCTTGCAAGTACCCAAAGCTCCTGTTAGACACCATGGACTCAACAGGCAATAGCAATTAACAAAATTCAATTAAACATCTAGGACAGCAGCCTAGAGGAGGGAGGGAGGGAGAGAGCGAAAAGAAGAAAAAAAAAAAACCCTTTTGATAGGCACAGAGACCTTCTGCAAGGCACCTCCCCAGCCAACCTTGGCTGTAAGGCTGACGCTGCTCTTATACTGATCCTGGCCAACGAGGTGTTATCATCATCATCCTCAGCTGAGGAGCAGAGATATCCCTGATGGGAAGAGAGGCAACAGCTTACAGAGCTGATTGCCTACAGCCTTGTGCCTGTTTTGTATGAAAATTGTACAACTTGGATTTAAAGAGCCTAGACTTTCCTGGTCAGCAGCAAAATGCTATTCTTAGCAGTTGGGATTTCTCTTGGAGGGCAATCAGTGGGATGTTGCAAAGTCTACAGCTCACATTGCATGGGCTTTTTCAGTTCTCATGGTTGGGATGTGCCAGCGTTACATGGAAGCAACGTGTCTTGGAGACTCATAGAAGGGATCAAGCACAGCAAGGGGTGTGATGGCAGGAGATGTAATAACATGCCCTGGTGCAGCACTGATGGCACATGGCCAAGGGCTCCAGGGCCTGGAGGAAAAGCTCTTCTCTTTGATAATCTAAAAGAGGGAGAGATTTTTCTTCAGGCACCACATTTAAGCCTATTGGAAACAAGCTGTCTGTAACACCCCAGAATTGTTCCTCCCTAAAATCTGATCTTAATGAGTCTTATTTTACCTTGCTCATGAACATGAATCACTTTCTAAATTTCTGATGCACATAATGAAATTACAGTGCTGGCTGCAGAAGGCCACTACAGTGAATTCCATACAGCTAGTCATGCCCTTAAGGGTTGATATATTCATATTTTCAGGCTGCCAAAGGACAGCTATCTGCCTATGGCAATGGACATAACCCTCCCTGTAGCTAACGTGATCCAGTTGTTGTTGTTCACTGCTGTCCTTCAGCCCCTGCCCGAGGGTTCCTGAGCACATGGTCATGCCTAGGAGGTGGCTGAAGGCGTCCGAGTGCTGCAAAGGGGCAAAGGGGCTGCAAAGCCTCCGTGCTGCCACTGGATGCGACCGAATGGTCCGTGGGAAGCAGAGAGATACGTCTGTGCCTCGTGCTATTTCCAGGGCTCACACCCACAAGTGGAGAAGAGACCCTGTGTTTTGTCTAGTGGCCATCAGAAATTTGTTGGACAGTGAAAAAGTGACACACTTGACCATTCAGCTCTGTGCTGCCTGGCAGTTACACCATTTCCAAATAGTTTTCTAAAGGTTTTAGGTCTTTTTTTCTGGTAAAGGATGCAATTAATTCCTACATTATCCATATGGCATTGCTGCTAATGAAAGACATGTGCTCTTTCACGGGGGTAGGTGGAGCACTGTACATGTTAATGCGTTAGAGCAAGAAGCATTTACCTTATGTCTGCAGTAAGAAAAATCTCTCTGTTACAGGCATTCCCTCCTCACCTTTCTCTCCGCAATGCACAATGTGACTGTCAAAAAATTACAAATTGAATCTACATTTTTGCAAAAGACTGGCTGGTTTATTTTTATGCCTGAAATGTAGAAAGGCTGTGGGGGATGGTGAGGTTACAGATGATTCATTTTAATAGGCAAAATACAAACTTTTTTTTTTTTTTTTTGATTGTGCAGTTTCGGGTTTCACAGTCCTAATTCCTGCTTGTGAGCTAGTATCTGGAGAGAATCTAATATTCCTGTACTCCCCCAAACTGGAATAAACTAAACTGGGGTAAACTAACCCAAACCAGGCTCTCATATAAGGATTACCACTTTGTGGATCTGAGATATTATATTCCCCTGTCCTTCCTCCTGCAAAGGACCTAAAACTCTTAAGACAAGGCCTTCATTTTTGAAAACTGGGATGCAGTGAGCACTATGGAAATATGGAATAAGCATTGCTCATACCCTATTTTATTTGGGGTCCCTTAGCTGCAGAGTTCCCCCCGGGTTGAGCATTGGGCCCACCTTATGCCATGGTGGTCCATGTGTCCAAGCAGGGGCAGACAGTGCCCAGGAGCTGCTAAACAGCATCTTGGCACCTCTCACAGTGAGCAAAGCAGCGGGACTCATAAACTCGCTTCCTCCTGGTTGAGTGTTGGCAGTTCCACTGCCGGGCTTTGGGAACCTGCGGCAACCTGCCCCAGGGACATGTGACAGCTCCTGGCCAAGGCCCCTGGCCCTTTCCCCACCTCCGCACTGGAGCCAGTCCTCCCGAGGCCCACAGCAACACACGGGGTGACAGCCAGCAGCACGGGCTCCACCCGACGTTCCTGAGATAAACGCGGCTCTTTTCTGTCCAAGAGATAGGCCAGAGCTGCTGCCAGCACCACGTCTCGGGGGGATCAGCTTGCTTTCCACCAGCAGCGTTGATTTCTCATGATTCACATCTATAAAGTAGCCTTGGAAGGAAAAGGCACTCTCACTAGTCAGACCTTCACGCGCCTCAAGATGCCACGTTTTTTCCAGACTTTCCAAAGGCAGCTATGGCCGAGCGAGACATTCCTTCTTCCTTCCAGCTTTCTTGGAGCGGCCTTTTCCTGATCAGCCGCCTTGCTAGACAGAGAGCTGGAGAGGCAGCAGACAGCAGCTGTCTCTGCTCGCGCTGCCAGCCCCGCACCCCTGCCTCGGCCGCACAGGGAGCGTCGCCCCTTCCCCCTGCCCACGGCAGCGCGTGGATGGAGCTAAGGTGGCTGGGCGGGGAGAGGGTGTCCCTGCGGGGTGAACGCCCAGGCAGCAGCATCCGGAATGAGCCGGACCAACGGGGAATAGCTGAAGCTAACGCGGTGCTCAAAGCGTGGGGGAAGGCGTGGACGCGCCAGCAGGTACTGCTGAAGCTGGGCCGCGGCGGCGCCCACCCGGCCGGGGCTGAGTCACGCAGGGCGTCGCGCTCGCTGGCGCTGTGGAGCCTGCGTGGTGACTCAGCCCCGCGGCGCGGTGTCCACAGGGCTTCCTGCAGGAGCCCCCGCGGATGAATCGGACAGGGTGCAGAGGTAGAGGGAGGGATTTGCTTCTCTGCCTCAGTGCTCGGCACCCTCCGGGACCTCTGCGAGGGGAGGATGAGAGGGCCCATCGCTGGCTCCACGCAGACGTGAAGGGGGGATCTAAGGGATTCTCTCCATGCCGATGAGAGCTTGTCCTGCAGGAAGGGCCATGCTGTCCTTCTCGGCTCGGTGAAGGACGAAGTGAAGCAGCAGGTTGTGCTGTGCCGCCATGCGCCCCTGCTGCTAGTGCCACATGTGGAAGAGCAGTGAGGTCCCTCAGGCACCACGGCGGCTCCCGAGGGGCAGGCCTCCATGCTGGGGCATGGGGAACAACAGGTCCAGCTCGTGCCAAGCCACGTGCAGCCAGGGCTCATGCCTGCAGCAGAGCCTCTGCGTCACCTTCTACGAGCCATCCATGTGCTGAGCCGGTCACATCCCCATCGCCAGGGACCTCCGGGTGATGTTAGGCCCGCAGCAGCCATGGAGATAATCAGGGCTCCCAGCACCACCGCTGCCCCCAGCAAGCTGCCCAGCTAGCACCCATCCTGCACAGCTCGGGGTGCGACATAGGTTGGACATGTGGGACAGGCACAGCTCACAGCAGTGAAGTGTGGGCTGAATTTGACCCTCCTGGCAACACTGGGTTCCTTGAGGGACCCATAAGAGTGATGGCCCTGCATGGAGCTCCTCTAATTGGAGGAGCAGAAGAGGGGATAGTGAAGGGGGCTTCAATGTCTGAGGGAGCTCGTGGCCCAAATGCCTTGGCTCTGCTGGGGTGCAACACGCTCCTTGTTGGCCCATCCTGAGCTGGGTCACTGGGAAAGGCACCTTCCTGCTGCCAACCACAGGCTGCCTGCCCGGCTCCGTGGGGCGCTGGGGCCCCGGCCTTGCCCCCACGCAGGCTGCCCGCAGCCCCAGTGCTCTCCTTCGCGCGGGGAGGCAGAGCTGTGTGCGGCGGCCTCGGCCGCGCTCACCGCCCCGTCCCCGAGCACCCACCCTGCCCTGCCCAGAGCCAGTCTGGGCGGTTGCACCACTCTGGCGAGAGAATCAAAACAAACATCTCCAAGGAGTGTGTTTGGAAAATACCAGGTTTTATTAGACAGGTTGATGTTCAAGCTGACAGTTTTATCCAAATGCACATTAACATGGGCTTCTACTTGGGCGTATGTCACGACTATGTCATTCCTTGGAAGGTGTCTGTCTGGAATGCTCTTACACAAGAAGCTTACAGCCCTGGCGTCAGGTTGGGATTTCTTAGCAAAATAAAAATACTCCCCATTCCTGCCCACCCCGGTGCATTTCCTGAAGCTCATCTCTTTCTCACTCGCATCCCAGAGCTCCCCTATTAAAGCTCAGAGAGTGCTGGGTTGGTCTGAGGCTGTGCCACACGGGGTGGGTAAGGACCTACTGTCCCTTTTGGACTAACAGGCACTTGATACGGCTGCCCCGGCTGTATGTGAAGATGTTTGGGAAAGAAAGCATCCAAGTGTCAACATCTTCCTGAACAACCAGGAGAGCTGGCCACAACCGACTGGAGTCAGCATGCTGCACAGGTAGCGAAAAATAGCAGCCAGCCTGTCCCCCTGCTCTGATCACCGTTGCCACCGCTTTTGCAGAGAGGTGATCAGGCGAGAGAGGGTTCGAGCAGGGCGGCATCGTGTTGGAAAGAGAATCCTAACATACAATTAGGTGGGAAAAAGGTTTTGACTGTCACATAACAGTCCCATCGCGGACTCTTGCATTAGCGCTTTGCTTTTGACTGTTGCACAGGGTGCTCCTAAGAGGAAGGGAATTGAAAATGGAGCAGGGCATAAATGGGAGAAGACAAAGGGTGCTGAAGAGAAGATAAAACAAAGGAAAAGGAGAAAAGAAAGTCACTGGGAGATAAATGGGAGCAATCTGAGAGCAGGGCAATGATGCCTTCAACTTCAAGGCCCAAACGGAGAGTTAGAGCTCCTTTATAGGATGTATGGGGGCCTTTTACTGGATGCCCCTAGCTGGAGCCCAACAGCTTTGGTGGAAAAAGACAACAACAACAAAAATAGAAGCAAAAATAAGGCACTTAGAAGTAGAAAAGTTTGATGGGCTTTGCTTACTGTGACAAGGCCACACAGTGTGACGGCAGGAACTGTGACAATATTAGCACATTTCTGTCAGGGTTTCTATTCCATCATCTCTTAAGAAAACCATGCAAACTAGCTGGACAAAGGACAATGACAGGCAAGAAAGAGTGGGTGAGACACACTTTTACATTACAGGGATAATGTAAAAGAAACAGAAAAGAATAAAAGTGAAAGGAGGCAGCAGCTCTGGGGCAAGTTTGAGACCTCTCTGCACTGACTCCTGAGCGCATCACTTCTCTGTACGCTATCCTGGCTGCTGCTTTCTCTGATACCTCTTCCTATCTTCAGTGGTTACCTGCAGGCCTCTCTGCACTGCGAGCAACATCCCTCTGCACAAAACCTGCCCTTCCCAGTACTTGAACATAGATTTGTGTCTTCTCTTTGCTAGTCTATACACATAGTCCTGCCTCAAAGTAGAGGCAAAGAGCACTGCAAGTCCCTGGGGCAGCATCCCCCCAGATTCACCCAGGCTGCTTCAGGGGAATCTCTTTGCAGCACCCAGCCTCAGTACTGGGGACACGAGGACCCCGCAGTCAGTGTGGCATCAACCTTTGGCCTTAACCTGCATCATGTCAGGCACATGGGGGACAGAGGTGCTGCCCTTCAACCCTTTCCATCACGCAGAGCCCTCCATTGCCAGCTTTCTCTTTCACTCTTTCGTTTCCTTTGCCATTTTCTTGCCTCACCTGGCACCTCCCTGTCTTCTCATTCCTGTCCAAGTAAGTTCCTCAGCTCCAGAGGTCTCTGGAGAGCAGTTAGCTGTGACATGCTTAGCAGGAGGAAGGAGAAACACTGTTCAGCAGGTCATCGGCATGCTCTAAGGTACATGTCTCCATCCAGGGCAATATCGACCTGCTTGGTCACTTTGTGCTTGATTCAGGTCAGGGGAGACTTGGACCTAGTCTGGTGCTTTGGAAGTAGCAGTCATTTGCCTGCAACTCACAGGACGAAGCACCGATGTGCAGAGATGAGCCAACAGCTTCACAGCTAAAAATGGGTGATGTATAGAGAACAATCTGCAGAAATCCTCCTGTAATATCCTAAGGAAAATGGATTAGCAGAGAGGAGAAAGGATGCAGCTAGTAAAATGGTATTCCCTTCTCCCTTCAAACAGCAAAAAAACAAAAACCCAAAACACAGGGATCTAACTTGGAGAAAGCATGCAAGACTGACTTAAAGTCAAACTGCCAAACAATTAACCCTCTGAGCCCTACTGATACTCAGGCTTGATTGCCAGCATGGGATTTTTGAGCTTAATGGCACATGTGGACACCAAACACCCCATCTCTGGGCCAGTCCAGAGAGAGGGGACCTGCTCATGATCTTTCCAGTACTTTGTGGCTTAGGGTGCTTCCCCTGCTCCTCCAGCAAATCTCAGCCAATGCTCCAATGCTCACAGCTCATTTCCAGGCCTCTTCTTGTTCTAACATGCACTTGCAAATCCCACCACAGCTCTCTCTCCAGAGCTGCAAATGCTCCTGCAAAGGGCCAGCTGGGGGACTGAATCCTTCGTAACACAGAAGGGTAACACCTAGGTGAAGGCTGCAGAGCTAAGCCCAGCTGTTATGTGAAAGGAGAATGCTGTGGGATAACCTGAAAGTCTTGGAAAAGAAAACAAGATGATATTGCAGAGATTTGTAGGATTTTTTTTTTTTTTGCCTGAAAACAACAACTCGGGCCTGGTCTCTCCTGCCCTGCCAAGTGCTTTGCCCCCAGGTTCTGGTGGTTCTGGGTTCCTGTGCCACCACTCTCCTCTGCCCTCACGCCATGCCCTCTTTCTTGCTCCCTGCTGGCTTAGTGCTTTCAGAGGCTGAAATTCTTCTTCACACATATGAAACTTGGCACTAGTAAAAAAGCAGCTACAGTTCTAGCTCACCATGCATTGCTTGTACTTACAGCTTAAACATTGCCTTCTACTTGAAAGAACAAAGATAAATGTCAGGAATTCACAGTTTTTATTCTCTTTCTTATGCCCACCCAACTTCCCCTGCCATTGATGTCAATGACTCAAAGTCCTCATTGTACAGTAGCCTTTGCCAGTGTGGCTCTCAAAGGGTTAATAAACCATGGCTTCTCGGACAGATAAGACATAAGCTCATTCACCAGTAGGAACACATGGATGGTTATATTACAGACCACGTTACGGTTTCCTGTAGCGATTCTTTGGGGTTTCGCCACAGCCAGTAACGTCGCAGGAGAGAATGCTGGGCTTCTTCCCCAAGCCGAGGCTTCCCAACAGGTCAGGAAGCTCACGGGTGATGGCCTTTTCAATCTTCTCTAGGAAACACCCTCCCATGTAGGAACACTGCTGAGACAGCAGCTTAAAACTAGTGATGGGATTGATGCCAAAGAAGTCCTTGTAAGCCTCACGGTTGGGGAGGTCAAATTTGCTGACATTGGTCTTTGCCAGAATGGTCTTAAAGATAAAGAACTTGTCAGGATCTTCCACAATGTCTCTGAACACCAGTTCTCCATCACTAAAGAAGGTCATTTTGTCCTTGTAGGTTTGTAGATAGCGATCAACCAAAAGGGCGTGGATGCGCACCCGGATGGCATGTTGGCGTATGAAGGCAATCTTATTCTCCATCCTGTTCTCAATCACCTGGTTGAGATCTTCCAGGAGGGATATCTCTTCTTTAAGGAACAGATCTTGGTGGGTTTCTGGCTGATACTCATGGGGCCAGAAGGAACTAACGTACACTCTGGGTGGCTCCGTGACATTGATCAGAGGAGCCAAGCTCCAAAACAAGGCACCATAGACTCTCATGAGCTCCTGGGTGGCCAGGCTGTCAGCTTTGTTCAAAATGATTCTGATCTGAGACTCGCGGCCCTTCAGCTGGCGAAACAGCATCTCCAGCTCCAAGCCCACATCCAGCTTCGTAGGGTCAAAGACGACGAAGATAAGGTCAGCTCTGTCGATGAACCACTGGCATACATCATTGAACGGGTAACCTTGGTAAGAGGAGAGAGAGAAATCCAGCAGAAATGGCCAGCACCGAATGAATCTCTTCAGAACAAAGAATAAATAGACTTTAAGCCTGCAGTGTCTCACACCCTGTCTGACCCAGACCTATCTGGACTTCCTATACAGCACAGAATCTGTTGCTCAAGTGCTAAAAACACTTCAAAAATTCTTGCCGTGAAGAGTTATCCCTTTGTGGCTAGTGTGCTGGGACTGCAAGCTGATCTTGGGACGTTCGTCGGTGCTCTACTCCCAGCAAAGTCAGTGTAACTTTTGGCCTTTTGGCCAAAGGAACCAAAGTTTCCCCCTTCATCAACAACGGATTTTGTAAGGTGATGAGAGCTCCATTGCTTGAAGGAATAAATGCACTGCTATACTTGAGAAATGACAGGATTTTAGGAGAGAATTTAAAGCTTCCACTGACAGGCACCTCATTCCCACCTCACTCCCAGAAGATGTTTTTCTCTAGCAATAGGAAGGGAGGACATTTTCAAGAGGTGCTCTTCTCGCCTGGAGCAGGTCTCTCATTGACACTTCCAAATTCCCCTTTCTCCCTACTGCTGACCACAGATTCCTGTTTCTGGTATGAGCAGATATGCAGCGTGTCATTACTTTCCCCAGTGGGCAGTAAACGGGTCAGTCACCCTAGCATCCCATGCGTTGCGATGGTGCTTCTCTGCGTCCTGCTATAGCACAAGCCATTGGCAAATCCTGTCTCCAAGAGCTACAGATAGGATACTAAATGATGGGCTGAGGCAGATAAGCAACAGCCTGAGGATCACCCAGAAACATCTTGCAAAAACTCCTGTCTGTCAGATCTCCAGACAGAAAGAGGCGGCTCTAGCTGATGATAATCAGATATTTCCCCCAGGCCCTGGCTGCTACTGTCATAGCCATGCACAGACAAATGTAACATCCCCTCCAATGTAAGGATACACCCTTTCGTAGCCTAGAGCTCTTCCTCGCTGCCCTTCAGCCATCCCTGTTATCTTACATTGTTACAGCTTCTTTTCTGGAGTCCCTTAGATGAACAGAGCAAATCCCTACCTCGTTCTTGCTGCTTGCGGTTCTCAATGATGCCTGGTGTGTCCACGAAGGTGACTCGCTCCAGGAGTTTGTGAGGCACCTCTATCCCTATCAGCTTCTCCAAGAAATTCTGCCCAAACTTTTCCAGGGGCGAGAAGGAGCGTGCGCTGTCAGCAGCCATCACGATGCCTTCAATGGTCCTCAGCTTCGGGCCATGCATGATGACAGTGAATTCAGAGGTGGTGGGTTCTGCCCCTGCCCAGCAACAAGAGGAGCAAGAGAGCTGTAAAACCCACACTGATCACTGGAAATTGCAGCAGCTCACCTGGCACTAGCTCGGGAACTCAGGGAGCATCATTGCCTTGCCAAGAGATGCAAGAGAGAGGCAGTCAGAAGGGCCATGAAATTCTTGCCAAGCCTCCTAAAAATGACAGCAGGGCTGTTTTCTGCAGGAACTAACCATTCTGGACATGCCCTGACTGCTAAAGGTGGCCAAGAGAATACCTCAAGCCTACCTCCAAGGAGCTCTTGTTATCCCATTACTGAGCAGGCTGCAGGAATCTACCCTCAGCTGTGAGGCAAGAGGAGCAGAAAGGAGAGAAGGGGAAGAGCTTTTCTCCTGGGAGAGTGAATTAATTGCTTCCATGTAAGGAGGGAGAAGACAGGGTGAATTCCTTTTGCTAATGACTGCTGCTCTTGTGGCCTTGCAGGCTGCTTGCTGCAATGCACCTACAGGTTGGAGGCGATGAGCCCTGCGCTGCAGGAGAGGGGATGCTCCAAGGAGAGGGGCTCTCCTCTGCCCTTAAGGAGATGTGCAGGCCCCAGGGTTCTCTACTTGGCCCTGGAGATGAGTGACATGAATCCAGTGCCAGATCACAATCTCCCTGTCATAGCTGGGCTGTTGGAGAGGAGCAACCAGGAATTGCTGCTGTCACCAGCTGGCCATGTGGCTGCGGAGGTGCCAGCGCCAACCTGCCCTTGGCAGAGCAGCGTGGAGGGGAGCGAGATACCTGTGTAGAGCTGGTAGGGAGTGTCGTCCAGCCCTAGGAGGTAGTTTATCATGGAGGATTTGCCCACGCTCCACGGTCCCAGGAATAGCACCATTGGCTTGGAAGTGATCTCCCCATCTGCGGAGAGGGGAAATAACAAGAGGAAGTGAACAAACAATAGCCGTGGCTGCCGCGCTTTTAACTCCCTGCTGTAATGAACATCCCAGCTGAGAAACGCGGCGGCGCTGCTGCTTTCCAAGGGCTCCCTTAAACATCCCCCCGCAGGGACATTTTCCCAGCCCTGACGCCGCTAGCCAAGCGAGCCCAGATGAGGGCTGGGGGCCCGCGCGCGCCCACGGCTCCGCTCGCAAAAACCCCCGGGGGGGCAGCCCGTGCCAGCGCCTGGCCCTGCCTCCACGCGCCCTGCAGACGGGCGCCACGGGTGGCTCTGCCAGCTGCGCCGACTGCGGCCCCGGATGCAGCAGGATGAGGGTGTAGGACCAGGGAGCTGCCCCACAGCTGCTGTGCACTGGAGGAGACTCCTGTCTCCTCCCCAGCTCCCACAGTAAGCTTGAACCTTGTTCTCCAAGGTTTCAGCCTTTTTAGATTATAAGAGGACTCGAAGGCCTTTTAAATTTGGGGTTGGTTTGGCTCTAGTTTAGCTGCGGTGGATTTTGGGCTGTTTGGGGGGGATTTTGCTTGAAGGCGGGCGCTGCAAAGCAGTCCCTGGACATGCAAAGGACGTGGCCATGCTGCAGTTGGGTCAGTGCCTCGTGCGAAAGGAGCTGCTGGGCAACCTCACGGCACGGCGCGTGGTCAGCGAGGCCTGAGCCCTGTGCTGGGCGCTTGCGGGCGCTGCGTTTCCACCAAACCCTCCTGGGGATCTGTCCCCTGGGCCGTAACCACGCAGAGACATGCAAGCTGGGCACGGGGCACCAGCTCAATGGTCAAACAGTCCCACTTTGGGAAAGGGGCACAGAGCAGGAGAATAAACTGTCAGCCCCATCCCACACTCTGTAAGTCCTGGAGTTTGCTAAAGGGTTCAAAGACTGCAGAAAAGGGCTGGCGTTGCGTCCTGGCCCCACATGTAGGGTCTGCCCATAGCCCTGCACATAAATAACCACTGCCCAAAGAAGCGATGCCTTTTCCTGGCTCTGGGGCTAAGTGTAACAGAACGACCACACGACTCGACTCCTTCAGCCTCTGGGATGTTGTACGTGCAGCTGGCTGAGCAGGAGGAGCTCCTGGCCAATGCCAGCCCCAAACTGTGCTGAGGGTGGTTGGGAGCCTGCTAGTCAGGGCCCAGATCAGGCCAAAAACAGAGGTAATAACTGGACAAAATAGTTCCTGCTCATGGGAACCTTCCCTGTCCCTGTCTCATGCTCCAGCACAGATGCAGCCAGACAGTCTGGGACAAATGTGAGCAGGAAATGGTGCAGGAGAGTCATTTTGTACATGCTGGAGACCACAGCAAACAGTGTGGCAAACTGCCACACGGGGTGTCTGCTCCATGGGGGATGTGCCGTGGCTGAGGAGCTGGACGCAGGCAGGATCAGCAGTGGGAGCTTGGGACTCCGTCCTTGCGTCTGTACCTTGCTAAGGGTTGCAGTGCTGCTCTGAGAGGCTTGTGCAAGCACAGCATCAGAGAAGCACCAGCAGAAGTATTAGCACCTCTGAAGATACCGGACACCTGCGTGTCCTCCTGGAGGGCTGTCCACGGGACAGGCTCCAGAGGTTTCATTCAGGGCCTGTCAGGCTCCTGTGTCTGTGATGGGTGCTACATGTCACCAGGAACCAAAACCCAGTCCACAATGCTGTGGAATAGTGAACGTCCTGCAAAAGGCAGTTGTGTCCCTGTTCTGGATGCGTGACACAGGCAACAGGTCTGTGCGACTACTCCTCAGTGAGGTAAGTAATTCCTGCAGCACTGTGAGTGGGATCATGCTCCCTGCCCCTTGGCCGTGCCAAGGACTCCACCACGAGGCAGGGGGACCCGCTGTGTCTGGGGAGTGGAAGGCATGGATGCTATCCATGGAGAAGCTGAGGCACCTGCACAGGGCAGAGGTTGCCGCTGGCTCTGGGGCTGGACAGGAATGGGACTCCTGTCTTGTGGCCTTTGAGAAACACCTCGTGTTTGCCCAATGTTGTGCCACAGGTGGGCACGGAACATGCTGCCAAGAGCAGGGCAGCACAAGGGGAATGGGATAAACGAGGGGAAGGGCGGGTTTACCTCCCAGCCCCCAGACACGTTACGCTGCCCCACAGAAACCCTTCCAGCATTGCCCTGTGCTCAGGATGGGAGAGGGTCCGTCCCACTGCAGGAGTTTCATGGAGTGGGTGCCTGGAGGCCACCAGAGGATCTGGGAGCATCCAGGGCTGACCCTTCATGTCAGCCATGGGGCGGCAACGCTTTTGGGGGTCCCTGCGCTGGCAACCCTCCCTTCAGTCCCGCTCCCGGCACAGAGCCGCTCTCGCTGCGATGGCTGCGAGACCGCACTGCGGCGGGTGGCACAGTCGCCGGGGCACCG
>NW_010583004.1:228738-244941 GCF_000705375.1 Tinamus guttatus
TGCGCCACGGCTACCACCCACACAGGAGCGAAGACGCTTTCCAGCAAGCTGGGGAGCCGCTGCCGAGGAGGAGGGGCCCACGGAGCCCATATGGCGCTGTGCTCCAGCACCAACGCCTGGAGAGCTCATGGGGCGGCTCAGCACCCAACGCACCTGGTCACGGGTTGGGCAGGAGCTCCAGCAACCCCCAGCCCAGCTCTGCTTGCTGCAAGACCAGGCTCTTCACCGGGTCTCCACTGACGGAGGAGCCGGGCTGTAGGACAGACGCCAAGCGCAGGGTAACTGGTATCCACGCAGGTAAACTCTCTTCTCCCCCAGGGCACCACAGACACCTCCAAACTAGTGGGAATGGCCCTGACTTCTGCTCATGCCTGAATCCTGCCCTTGAACTGGGTGGCGATCGCTGGCCAAAACCAGCCCAAAGACAAAGCAACAGGGTGGGAATAATGGAGAGATCGATCACATCAAAACTATGCCTCCCTCCTTCAGGTCCCCTTCCCAGAGCTCACTGATGACATGTGCGGCTCCTGGCAGGAGTCCTTGCTGGCTTGCTGCAAGCAGCACACGGAGCAGTGGTGCGGACCTCTCCAGGACTGCACCTGCCGTTGGACCTGGCTGTCGGACGCGCTCCCGCAAGCTCTCCCTCCACCCCGCTGAGCTGAGTTGGGCTGGGGAAGGCACAGCCTGCCTGGTTGTGTCTTTCCCAAAGCTTTGGGATCTGACTTTGTGCTCTCATGTGGGACAAAAACAAATGTTGAAATCCTGGACTTTCGTTATTAATCATTCCTCCATGCTGCTGTATCACTACTGCTCTGTTCACTTGCCTGCTTTAATTGGGTTTCGGATTATTATTATTATCCCCTGTGATCTTGTGCCAGAGGCTGGAGGCAGGCCCTGTGCGCTCTTTCATAACATGCTGCTCTCCAGGTGTGGCTGTGAATGCAGGCGCGCGATCCCTGGCTCTCTGGCTCATGGACGGCAGCAATTTCTCAGGGTGCAGCGCACACTGTTCAGCGCAGCCCTGATGCCTGCCCTAACCCCTGTGCTGGACAGGCAACGCGCTGTGCCGTAGCGGGCAGCAGGGCACACAGCCCAGCTCTGCAGGGCAGCCCTTCTGCAGGGTCACGGACAGCCCAGCCAGCCCGTCCCTTGCCCTGGGTGCTGGCACCCCATGGGCTGTGTGGGATGTGCCAGGCGTGGGATCTCCGTGGCTCTTTGGGAATCAGGCCTGCACAGTAGCTTCTGGGCTGCAGAGGATATAAGGCCGTGCATAGACCCTCCTTGCCACTGGGGAAGTAGAAAATACCTCCCACCTTGGATGGTGCCATTTCCCCCTGCTATGTCCCCTCAGCATCAGTTTGTGTTACCCTAAAGATGATGTCCGGAGAAAAGAGACTCCCTCCTTCACAGCTCCGGGGCAGGGATCTTGCCAGCTTCATCACTGTGGCTCTCTCCAGCCACCCTGTGGCTGCTTGCTCCCAGCCCTGCCTGGCAGAGCTGGATGTTCATCCCAGCTCAAGCCAGGAGCACAGGAAGGCACATCCAGGCAGTGTCGGCTTCACCAGACTCACTCTGTGCAGGATGAGGCCCTGCATGTGAGCAGGGGTTTTTCTCGCCCCTTGCATCCCATCATGTTTTATCTGTCATCCTGTTGTAAACAAAGCGACTGCTTCTCCAAGTTGATGAGTTTCTGAGGTAAGGAACATGCTGAGGTACTATAAAGCACCTGGCAGACAGGGCCAGGAAGATCACATCTCCCTCTGCAGACACTGCATTTGTCTTCTACTGTCCAGAGCCAGGGATGGGAGCAATTTGGAAAGCCAAGTCATTTCTCCAGGCTGCTACAGTTTGGATACAGAATCTCAGCTCTTGTGACAAGGACAGAGAAGTGCTTCTCTCACTCAAGGAGGGATTTTTTTTTTCTCTCTGAAGCAGCAGCTTTGTGGGAGGTTGTACCATGCTGTTTGCAATGCTACGCTGCCCTCAGGTGGGAACACTGCTGTTCCGGGGGCTGGGCTCCAGGACAGGTTTTCTCCTGCCTCATCCACGAGCCCCAGCATTAGCTCACCCTCGCTGGGGCAATGATGACCCCATCACACAGTCTGTCCCCAGGATGCAGAGCAGCGTACACGGGAAAAACCTCCCTCCTCTCCTGGTTTGGCCTGAGCCAGAGGCACAAAGGTCTTGCTCTGCTTCCAGCTGCTTAGAAAGCCTAGGCCATCTCTCACCATCACACCCCCAGCTAACCCATCCCCGGGCCCCAAATGCTGCCGGCCCCTCTGCCATCCGCTTGCACCATGCAGAGGCCTCCGCAGGCTGGCCAGATCCCTGCTGAAAGCTTCGAAAGCCACACGTCTATCTGCATGGTCTGGTGTGCCTGCAGCTCAAGGGAAAGGCTACACAGAGATATCATGGGCACAGAATGTCCGTGCTTGTATCTGTGTCACGCTCTGTGCATGCTCCCTGTGTGTGTACGCACACAGCATGCACATACATGTGCGTGTGCAGCTAGGGAGGAAGATAACACAGCTATCTACACAAGCCCTGCGATAGCTATAGGCCTCCCCAGTGCCCACACACTGGTATGACTGGGAACCAGGGGCCTTCCAGGCCTGGGGCGGCTCGGCCACGTCTGGTTCCAGGCTTTGGAAGAGCCTGTTTCAGCAGCTTCCACTGAGCATGGGCCGCAGGTTAGCGCAAAAGAGCCAGAAAATGAAGTTTCCTGGTCATTTTATGGCCTTGTATTGCAGCAGAAACATTGTCCCCAAAGTCCAGTACTGGTTCCACGGGAGTGGTTGTGTTACCTGCTGGCCCTGCTTGGTCACTCTCCCATCCCCTGCTTCTCCAAGCTGGTTCTCCCAGGGGGATCTGACAGCACACCCTGCACATGATAGGGAGAGGAGCCAGCTCTGGCTCTGGAAAGGGCTGCAGCTGCCATGCAGGGGCCAGGCCGTGTTATTGTGACAGCTGCTGCTGCTGGGTCATCTGCTTAAACTGCAGCTGGGCAATAAAGGTTCGAAATTAGGGAAAGTTTCTGCATGTAGGAGGGTGGAGAGCTGGAAGAGACTGCACCTAGGAGGGTGGGCTCTCTGCTGTGCTGCTTGAGTTCTTGCCGTGGTGTTAGAGCCACTTCCATGTCCACCCCAAAAGCCTTTGATCCATCACTACAGGCCCCTGCACTGCCGCCTCCTGAGACAACCTATGAGGGAAAGGTTCTGAAGGCTTGGGCAGCTGGGCGCTTCCAAAAAGATCCTCTGGTTTTCCCTAAGAGGCATGTTCCATGGAGGGAAGGACACAATTGGGGTGGAGAGCTGTGGGGCAGAGTCAGTGCTGAGGCAGACAAGTGCAGCAATGCACACGCTGAGCTCTGGGAAGTGCTGAGGGCCCCAGGCTCTGCGTGGTGCAGCAGGACAGTGAATACAGAGTCCTGATCAGTGACTGAGAAGTGAGGCTCTTCTGGGGGAGGCGAATAGGAAAGCTGGAGGCCAGCGAAGTGATTAGGCGGTGGCTGGCAGCATGCAGGTAGCAGGCAGCAATACCAACCTGTGGCAGAGGAGCCCAGGGTACGTCCAGGGTAGGCTGTTAGCAAGGGACACGGGGAGAGAGAAGAGGTAGCATGAGTCAAAGAAGGAATGTGGCTGGCTGGGTCTGGCCCAGGCTGAAGATGGAGAAGATTGGCCACGACCTTCTTGTAGGCAGAGAGAGCCAGCGGACAGCCACAATGTCCATCAGGAAGGAAGGAGTTGCAGTTTGTGAGCAACAAGACCTGCAGCTACTGAGATAAAAATTAAAACCCAGTATGCCCTGCACACCGGTGATGTGGCTTGTAGGAGCATTCCAAAGAGACGTGTCTTGCACATTAATACTTGTTTGAAGGCCCCTTCAATCCCAAAGCTCTTGCCCATTTAGCAGAGTTATCGCCTTTCCTAACCACATCCACCAAGCAAAGAGACCTGAACAAGCCATGTCTAGGACAGCAAGAAAACTAGACAAACGTTCTGACAGCCCCCAACAGATGAGGTTACCTGTATCCAACCCTAGAGGACCTACCTGGTGGTGGCAGGTAGATGTTCCCAATTATAGGAATGCTAACTGGCACAACTTCACAGCAAGCTCCTGTCACTGAACTATGAGACTCCCTCAGCCCTGAGCGGGGGACACTGCCAACACGGTGACCCCACAGTGACCAAGCGCACACACAAACCCCCAAGCGCGCGTGAGTGCGATGGCAGAGCGGAGACGCACCTCAGCGCGAGCTGGTCAAGTGCAGCAGCTTTGCGGGCACGGGAGAGACAGCGGTACGCAGAGGAAGGGAGGGAGCGCCTGCCAGGCTTAAACACAGAGTAAGCAGGTGAATTTCCTGGGAGGCCCCTGGACAAGAAGCACTGCTACAATTTAGAGAGCCCGAGGCAGGTTCACAGTGTGAGCCGCAGCTCTCCTGGGGCACGTGACAGTCATACGCGCTGGCGTTTCGAGAGCTGCCACACAGCAGAGAGGCTCGCTGGATTACGCTGGCCAGTGGGCATGGCAGGAAGGGCCTCGGTCAGCTCAGGGCCTAGATAAGAGCTACACGGCTGCAGCGCGGGAGCGGAGACCGGAACAGAGCCTGTGTGAAGGGAGACAAAATGGAGGGCTGCCACGTAATGGAGGGGCAAAGGTGCTTGTGACAGCACCCCTCTATATTGACTTACACCTTCAAAGGTCATACATATTCCATGACACTGCTGCCCTGTGACTGCCCCAGCTGTCCTGCTCCTCTCCGGCCAGCCGAGCAGGCAGCTCTGTGTCGTCCAGCCTCCCCTGCAGATGGGGGTCAGGGCACAAGGAGGGGCTTTGGGGCATCTCCCTCTTTGACGGGGAGACCATTGCTCCTTTAAACCCATTCAGGTGACAAGCAGGACAACAGCTCACCCCACCACTCGAGGGAAGACACTGTGCTCTCAGTGGGCTTGCAAGGTCAAGGGGGCTCCATGAGCCACCCCTCTAATTAACCTGCAGGCTGCTGTAACGACCCTACTAATGAGGAGTTAAGAAGAGCCTGGTTTGTGGCTGCTAAAGACAAACTGCTGAGTTTAGTCTCCATAGTCTGGTTGTATTTGCTAAGTCTGGGCTGTTAAGGAGCAACCTGTACAGGCTTGAGTAGGTGGAGTTGGAAGCAGGAGCAACAGCTCTGACAGGAGCATGGTCAGAGCCTCTCACAGCAGTGACCAGGAGCAGCTAGTTCTGGGATCACATCTGTGATGCCAGGAGGGTGCTGAGCTGAGCTCTCTCAAGCTGGGAGTTGACCTGGGGGACTGTAGGCCTGAGAGGTGCCTTGTGCAGTTCTTTGTGGTGAAGTGGAAGGAACCAGTAAGCACTGCTGTGAGAGGGGGCTGCTAGGAACAGCAGAAACTGCTGTCTGTGGTGAGTCCTTGTCAGGAGATGCAATTAAGAAGGGCTCTGGGTTGTAAAACACAAGGGTTGGTGGTTATTGCTTCAGGGGTTGTGAGGGAAGAAGTCAGCAGGGGCCTGAGGAACACTTGCTAGAGCGCTCCCAAGAAGGAGCAGGCTGGTGGCTGCTTGGGCATAGGATGGTTGAGTGTCGGAACAGCGAACAAAGAAACAGGCTGCAGCTGTGCACCAGGGGTGCGGGCTCTGTCCACTGGAAGAGAACATGGGAGAGAAGAGAAAGGGCTGGGAGCCCCAAATCTGTACTTGAAATTTCAAACTATCTCCTAAACACAGTGCCCCAGTATGAGCTCACAGTAAATGCGAATGCTGGTGCAGCCACCCTCGCCTTGGGGCTGAGGACCTGCCCTTGGTGCTCGGGTGTCACTGCCCAAGAGGCTGTGGGGATGATGCACATCTCAGTATGGGGGTGGCAATGATCCAGCTCGTCCCAGGGCATATGGCAATGCTGGGAACGTGAGGGAGCAGACAGGCCTAGCAGAGTCTCCTCTGTGGAGCAGCTGTGGGGTGAGGCTCTGCCGGGGGAACAACCCTTCCATAGTGGCAGCAGCGTGGTGTGATGCTGTGACGATCCCCCTGTCAGCTACCCTCCCACTCAGCAAGTGGATCGTGGCCAGAAGCAGCACACAGCATGAGACAGGCAAAGGCATCGCAAAGGCAGCAACACAGAGCTGGCTATGGGAGCTTGCTCTGCAGGTCCCACACTTGGTACAAGACCTGCTAATGCCAGCTCCAGAATCCCTACCCGTGGGTGGTTCCAACATCCAGGGTGCTCTGTATAAGGAGGGGACAAGACCTGAACTGTTGATAAGGACACTGCAGCCCTGTCCTTAGTCCACCTGTCCCCCGTACTCCCTGCTGGGTGTAAGTTGAAGATAGGACCTTGTGTGCAGATGAACCAGTTGGGCTTGGAGTTGTTTAAGGCCACTTACAGAATGTCTGAAGTCTGATGCTGACCTAGGAGTTGCATTTCGACTGCAATAGTGCCTGCGAAATGGCACTGAGCATTTTTTTTGCCTATGGAGTGGTGTCCCATGGAGCTTCTGGTAGGAACATGGGATTCATGGACTGAAGGAAGAGAGAAGCCCAGTTACGAGGGGAAAGCCTGTGTGGTTTGGAAGGTGGGAGGGGACCTGTTGTGCGAGGGGCAGGGAGCATTGCTCCAGCATGTGGTAGGCTAAAGCCCTGAGTACACCAAGGAGGAAAACAAAACCCTAGTATGAGGTGGGACCCTGGCATGCTCCTTTCCAAGCTCCCCTCAGCAGGTGTTGATGCAAACATGCCACTAGACACAGGCATCCCCTCCCTACCCTACAGAGTTGCACTACAAGGTCATGGGGGATATATGCTCCCCATAGTCCTTCTGACTCCGGCTCAGGATGGTGGTCAAATAGAGGCCTAACCTTGAGCAGGGTAGTTACCCCAGTAAACAGCGACCTCAGGCCTTGGCTTGATTCATTTATACTTGTAAGATGGGGCTGCCTATGTTGTATGGATCACATGAGCCTCTTGAAGTGTGTGAGTGTCTTGGGGTCAAGTTGCACTTACCTCTTTTGGAGGGATGCATACGTCACTGGCGATCAAGCACAAGTCAACGACCGTGACAACAGTGGCCTGCTCACCTGATCAAATGTCTGTAATGGCCAAGGGGTGGAATCTCTAGATCCCAGAACCAGTGAAGGCTGCCAAGCTTGAGGGATACCCTGCCCTCATGTCTGTGTCCCGCACCGAACAGGACAGATGCCAGCTCCAGCCACCCCCAGGGAACTCGTCCCCAGCCTTGAGAGATCCTAAGCCCTGTTGCCAAGTCTGCCTCACTGGGTCACGATCTCTACTTGGCATGAATACAGAGCACTGATGTTGAGCAGGTGTAGGACCCAGAGCTGGCAGGTTTCGATGCTCAGCCTACACAGATGGTCCTAATAGCATGGGGAATAAGGCAAATGTAGGAATGCCTACTGCTAGGTGCACAAGTGCTGGGTTTTGTAGGGGGTATTCTCTAAGTCCAGCATGCTCATGACCTTCTTGGGAAGCTGTAAAGGAAGACAAACTATACGAGCCTTTCCACAATTTGCTGTGTCTATGCTGTTGTCTAAAAGCAAGCCCGTGACCTGATGGTGCTAGGGATTCCCAGTGCTCATGACATTACCTGTGATCTCATGCTGCCTCAGCTCATTGTATCTGTAGGACTGCTCCAGGGGCTTGATGGAGGAGTGGTAGATCTTCCTCAGCCGCTGCAATACTCCTATAGGAACAAAAATATGCAGATGAGTGAGAGGGAAATCTCAGGAAACCTGAAGGAAGCCCTCCAGGAAGGCCTCTGGACATTTTCTGCAGATCTTCAGAGTGACTCATCTAGAGTGAAGGACTTCCAGCTCTGGGCTGAAATCTTGGCCCAATCGATCACAGTCACAAATCTTGATGCCCCTCCCATGACTAATATTTCCTGCTAAGTACTGTCCCCAGCTGCTGCCAGTCATGCACATGCCAGCAACTGAGTCAAGAAACATCCCTTAATGCTGCTTAGCATCCAGCACCCATGATGCCAAAGAAGCCTCTGCCTTGGGACTCCCTGCCACAGTCAGCACAAACCCCCAAGTCCCGTACCTGATAGCTAAAAGAGGAGAAAATAATTTTGTCCACAGGAGCAGGAGGGCTCCTTTCTAGTTCTGATTGCCAATGGAACCAGCAGACTTACATTAAAACAAATAAACAACAACAGCACACCTCTATTACAAATTGCCCCAGGTCTCTCTGAATGACGGGCAGCAGTGGAGTTGACCCTGAGCCACCTTTTGTTTTCCTGCCCCTCTGGCCATAATTCTTTAACATTCTTAGGGTACTCATTAAATTATTTAAAGCACATTGATGCAGGAGAAGAATACAGACTGAAATAGGCAAAGGCTGTTCCTGAGGACCTAAGACTAAACCACTAAAGTCTCCATGCTGCCCAAGCCCTTTGCCTGCCTCAGCCCCTGCCTCCCTTACCTGAGAAATCATCAGCAGGTTTGTCTTCATTCAGCTTAAGGGTGCTCTCCAAGTGGGACCGGTCCCTCTTGGTCGTCTCAGTGGCTTCTTCAATCTCTTCTGCAGGAAAAGGCAAGAGGACACGTTACTGATGGAAAGGGGAAGGGTCCACAGGGAGCTCACACAAGCTATGGCCGGGGAGAGGGCATGCCCACTGCCGAATGCATTGGCTGCTGATCGCTTCTGCACGCCGCTCAGTTTCTGTTTTGCAAATGCTGCTCAAGGCTTCACTGAGGCTGCCAAGGGCTGTGGCAGTCGGGGAAAGCTTTGTGGACATCTGTCTGACTCTGAGGAGGGGCCGGCAAAGGAACCATGCGGTGTCTCCCGAGGTGGAAACGAGGGAGTGCTGCTAGGGAGGAATGTGAAGGACGTGCCTGGAAGGGGTTCTTGGATTGGGGCCGTTGCATAATGGGCAGCTGGAGCACACGCTGCACCTGCTGCTACTGGTGCCTCTGTCCTTCCCAGTGCTCCAAAGACACTGGAGCCTCTGCTTGGTGCTTGCCTCCGCCCCAGCTACAGCTCGTCCACAGGAGCATGGCCAAGCCTTGACTTTGGGCTTTCTCTGTTCTGCCTTTCCTGTCCATCCCTTCAAAGTTACACATCAAGATGGAGATGTAAGAGTTGGGCTGGTTTTCAGGAGATGAGCACACCTGCCGACCAAACCCTACCTTTGCCAGCCTGGCCCATGGCTGGCTGCCTCATTAGGTCTCACCTTTGTGAATGAGGACAATTCCTTTTCCCTTCTCCCACCTGAGGCTGCAGGTTAGGACCTGTCTTGCACGCTAAGACCCTGACTCTGCATGGTACAGCAGGAAAGTGGTCCTGGGCACCACGCTGCTCTGTAGCAAAGCCCAGGGCACAGTACAGCTGCCTCCACCTTGGACAGACACCCCTACGTGCCAGAGATGCAGGAAGAGAGGGGTCCTCGCTGCAGGAGCACTGATGGAGATGTTGGCACACTAAGAGCTCAGCACAGCTCCAGGTGCTTTTTGATACTGGGAGGTGAATTGGGCCTTAGCTGGGGTTTTCAAGCAGGTCTGTGAGCAGATGTCCCCAGCTTGCTGGGTTTTGCTGGGCTATGGGCCCCCTGGCCAAATGGGGCACCTTGGAGCACTGGAATGGGCCCAAGAGCCTCCTCTGAATTTTTCCCAAGTGTCAGGCTGAGAAGGACCTTTTTGACTTGCCAAGTGAAGCCACAGAGACCGAGCTGGGTTTCCCTTTTGGCACACACATGAACTCATTGAGTTGGGACATTACAGAAGGAAGCAAAAAAAGAATCAGCAGGGCTCAAAGGCTGCTGCCACAGGTGTTTCTAGTAAAACCTGGGGGCTCATTCATCCTTAGCTAGCCTGCCTTTCCACGACTTAAGGCACCCTGTCCGCAGCCAGAACCGTGGTCTGAGTTAGCTCTTCACATGTTCCTCGTGAAGGCAAAGGCTGAGGACCTGGGTGCAACAGCATCCTGCCCGTGTGCCAAGAGCACTGCGGCTTCAGTCCAGAGGAGCCTGAGTGAATAGGCTACAGGTCCTTTAACAGCTCTGTAGATGCTGTGAGGGGCATAGGGAAAGGGGTGAATTTTTCATCTGTGTCCACAAGAGATGGGCAGATAAATGATGGGCTTAAAGTACAGCAAAGGAGGCATTGGCCAGCCTTGGAATTGCTGCGAGTAGTGCTGCGCTGTCGAGCCCAGCCGTGCAGCAGTTAGGGGCAGGCACGGGAAGCACAAGCATTAGCAGAGGGCCATGCACTAGGCGCAGTTTAATGGGCCAAGCTCAGCTCCGCCGGGTTGATAGTAGGTCACTCTGGCCGCCCTCTGCTCGCTATGTTACAGGCACACCGACAGCGAAAGCGTCCAACCTATCTGGCCACGCCGGGGCTCGGCGGTGGCAGGAGGGGCGCTGCGGCCAGGTGGGCTCTCTGCTCCCCTCAGCGGTGGCTCGTCCGCAGGCGGGTTTTCTAATGCAGGCGGATTGCCTCCTGCAGGTGGGTTTTCTGCTGCAGGGGGGTTTCCTCCTGCAGGTGGATTTTCCACTGCAGGGGGGTTTCTTCCTGGAGGTGGGTTTTCCATTGCTTTTGTGCTGTTGGTGCTGGCAGCATCCGGCTCCACGTCTCCACAGGGAAGGTGGTGGCAGCTGGGAGAGCCGGCTGTGGCTTCTGCCTCACCAGTGGCTGTGTCTTCACCGTGGCCGTTCTCCTCCGCAGTGCTAGCCACTTCCTTATCACTTCCTTCAGCTCCTTCCTTGGGTCCTGCTCCACCAGCACCTTCCTCCTCGGACTCTCCTTCTTCCTCAGACTCTTCATCTCCATCTTCCTCTGACTCTCCTTCCTGATCTCCTCCCTCCTCAGACTCCTCTTGTTCATCTCCCTCTTCCTCAGACGCTTCCTGCTCCTCCTCATCTTCCTCAGAGCTCTCTCTGTCCCCTTTTACTTCCTGCTCAGAAGCAGACGCTGCTCCAGGCTCCTCCGTTTCCTCCTCCTCAGAGGCTCCTTCCTCGGGGCTGGCATTGGCATGGGGCTCTGGGGCCCCAGCCACAGACCTGCGCGCTGAAGCCGTCCTGGTGTTTGCCATGGCGCTGGGTGCTGGCGGCTTCCCTCGGCAGTCCCACTCCCTCTGGGGTAGGGGGGCCCGGGGTCGATGGCCGCCCCTCCACAGGGGCCACGGCCGCGTCCTGTACCTCCTCCACGGCTGTTTCCTCCAGCCCGCTGTCTCCAGGCTCCGCAGCCTCGCTCAGGCCCCCGACTGGCTCTTCCTTCTGCTCGCCATCTTCCTCACCGCTGGTGAGGCCAGAGGCGTTGCTGACGCCAGGATCCTCCTTGGGGCTGGCGTGCTCAGAACTGGAGTGCGGGGTGTTCATACGAGCGGCCTTCCCGGCATCGCGTGGCCGCCCCAGGGCTGCTGCCTCGCTGCCGGCCTCATACGGGGGCAGCACGGTCTTCTCCGGGGTGCCGGGGTCGGCACGCGGGATCCCGTCCTTCTCCTCCAGGCTCGGCTCTCCGGCCGCCAAGTGGCTTTTGCCAACGTGACCGACATCATCCGCACCGCGGGGGGCCGAAATGTGGGGCTCTAAACGATGAGAACAGGATCAGTCAGTTTTACCTCGCGTCGCTCCTGCCCCGGGGGCCGGCAAGCGCCAGCCCGGGCCATGGCAGGGCCATAGCGCCCACACTTCACCGGGGCCAGCCCTCTACGGTGCCCATGGAGAGCCAGGGAGGGGATGGCCAAGAAGGATTTCAAGGCCCCTGTGGAGAGGTTTAAACACTGCCCTTTCCGGGCTCCTAATGAGAAGCGGGCTGCAAGCAGCTGCTCAAGGGAGGGAAGAGCTCACGCCACGCGAGCTGCGTCCGGGACGTGGGCCCCAGAACGCTGCTCCCTGCTCGCTGCCTGGGGTCATGCAGTTTGCTAGCGCATCAGCTGGCCCACGCTTGCCAAGGAAGCATTGAGAGCACGTTGCAGCGCCATAATGTTTAAGGAAGCCGGCAAAGCGGCCCTGGAAAAATATCCCAGTCGGAGAGAGAAAGGGGGCAAAACTAAAAATAGCTCAGGGTGCAAGAGGCTTCAGGCACTTGGCAGGTTAAAAGGGTCCTTCCTTCCCCAGCCCTTTCTCAGGAGAGTCTGAACCTTTGTCACTGCAGGCCAGCCGGGCTGGGCAGCAAAGGAGGGAAGGGGAGAGTGGGCTGCTGCGTCCAGCAGCCCCGGCCACGGGCTTGGATGGGCAGTTTGCTCCAAGGTGCCAGGTTCTCCCGTTCCCAGCCCCAGGATCCTGCAGGAAGGGCCTGGCCGGGCTGCAGCGCACCTGGCCTGACCCTGGAGGCAGCGCAAGAAGAGCTATTTATTGTGCATGTCCCTTCATTAGGAAAACATTTGCCACTCTGTGTAACTGGCTGGAACACAATGAATTTGTTCTACAGTCCAGGAGAAGTCATCTGCATTTTCCATAGGGCCTCTGACTGTGATTTAACATTAGTCAACAGATGCCAAAAATAAAATAGCACCAGCTATACTGTCTCCGTTACAAACAGTTGCTGCTAGTCTAAATAATCCCCTGAAAAGTCTAATGCCTACATACCAGGGAAGCGTTTCAGAGGAAAATAATTCCTTTGTACTCCAGCTGGCAAGCAGATGCCAACCAGAAAAAAATGCCATCTCCCCCTGCCCCAGGAAGGAGCTCCGGCAGCACCACAGAGCTCGTGGGCACGGAAATGGGGTGCAGCCGCTCCGCACGGCCGCACACGGCCGCGCTGCACCCAGGCCCGGCTGCCGGCCTCCCTCCAGCTCCACGTCCACATCCTCCCCGACCTGCCCGGCAGCCACGCCAGGCAGAACTCAGAGCTCGCCAGGGCATGGAAAGAGGGGAGGATGAGGGGCTTTCCTGTGGTCCTGCTGGTCTCGGGGACACTGGCCTTGCCCCTGTCAAGTCAGGGCCCTCCACACGGGTAGGAGTTTCTTCATAACTCAGCAAAGAGGCTCTCTGCTTTGCAGTCAGGGCTTGGCAGCCTCTGGGCCTCCACAGGGCATTTAACGCCTGCACCTGGCACGCAGGCACTACACGAGCAGAGCAAAGCTCTGGAGAAGACAGCGACCCAGGTTTTGAGCATTTCCACATGTGCTCCCCAGGCCCCAAGTTGTGCCCTAGGGTGCGGGCACCTCTGCAAGACCCAGGCGCAGGGCCCAGAGCAGAGGGAGCCCAGCAGAGCATGGCAGCATTCCCAGCCACGCAGCGCCAGGGCTGATGTGCTGCCCCCACAGTCACACGCAGGGCAGGTGAGCTGTGCTGGGCCAGCGGGGCAGCTCCGAGGCACCGCGCGGTCCTGCTGGGCCAGGGTTTCTAGTCTTTCCCATGTGCAGCCTGGCATCATGAGAGCTACAACACGGCACCCCACCAAACCAGATGTGCCGCTCACCCTCACGCTGCCCTGGCCAGCGCACAGGGAGCTGCCCAGAGCAGGGCAGCCCTCCTCGACGCAGCCTCCTGAGCCCGGCCGCCCCTGCAGCCCGCCCGGAGCTACTCGAAGGCGCTCCTGGCCAGCAGAGCCGGGCAGCTGGCTCCAGCCTGCACATGGCATGCCTCTGTGCCCCCAGGGACAAGGGACAGGCACAGGGATAGTCTCAGCATGGCCCCAAAATAGCCTGTGAGCTGGAGGGCACAGAGGGAAGTGGAGAAGAGGAGACACCGCTCATCCCGGCATGGGGCCAGTGCTGGGGGGGTTTTCCAAGGACCCTGGGGCTTATGGGTCACCTCTAAGCAAACAGAGGTTGGACAGAAGTGACCCCTCAGTAGTGACCCACAGCATCTGGGCACGATGCCAACCCCAGCACCTTGCATGAGCCAGGACCTGCTGGAGAAGGGAAATACTCCTGCTCAAATTGGGATATTCCTGCCAGTCTTTGGGTCACAGGCTTCATTTCCTGTGACCTTCAGAGCGTTATATAAAGTCGCCCTCCCCTTCCCACCTCCTTCGCCTTCCTTTCTCCCCTACATGGTCTCCAAAGACACCACAAGACGAATTGTGCTGATCTGCAGATGGCCGGCTGCTGAGCGCCGCACTGCAAAACAGGCCGAAGGTTACGGGCTTAACACCCTCCGCACGGCCTCCGGCAGCTAAAAATACAGCCAGCAACTGTACAGAGGGAACAGAAGGAGCTGCTCGGCCCACCATGGGAAGCAGAGCACTGGTTCCCTTGTGCGCGGGCACCCGTTTGCTCTGCCCTAGTACAGGCCCAAGGGTGACATCTGCCCCAGGGCCCTGTCCCTTGGACCCTTACAGCCCTGGAGCAGAGCACAGACAGGCTGCAGCACCCATGCCACGTGTGTACACTGTGAAATGACAGCGGGGCTTCCCGTGTTCACGGTCTGCCCTGCACGAGGGGTGTCCAGGCAGAGACCTGCCCGCTCACCTCTGCGGCCTGGCCTACGAGAGCAGCCCTGGGCTGCCCCTGCCCACATTGCCCCGTGACACGAGTCTTGCACCTCCCTGCACCGGGCTGGAGCGCTGCCCGGGGATGCCGCTGGCCTTTCCCGAGCTGCCACAGCAGCTTGGGGAACGTGTTACAAGGGTCAAGGTCTCACAGCAGGGCCCTGGGTGCAACAGGTTGTTAGCGCAGAAAATAAAAGTGTGGAAATGATAGGGATGGCCCCTAGAGGCTGCCTGTTCTTGTCCACCAGTTCAGATACCAGCAGGGACCAGGGCTCAGGGCTCTTCCTCACCACAAGTCTGTGTCCAGAGTGCCTGGCCTGCAATCGAGCATTTTTAGACCTGCATTTTCTGGGAAAATATTTCCAGTATAGCTTCAGGCTTGGGGGTGGTCACATTATGCAAGGGGGGTTGAGCCTGCCCCAACCTCATTGACTCTAGCAGCCGTCAGCTCCAAGCCTGAAATAAGTCACCCGCAGCCAAACAGCTAGAGAGACAGGGAAACCTGCAGCTCCTTTGGGATGTCCAGGGCCACGGACACCCTGGGGCTTTGCTGGAAGGGGCCTGTGCTGTGCCCAGGGCTGCTGGAAACAAGGTGGGTCTTGCCCTAGTGCCCCACCAGCCCGGAAGGAGAAGGGCTGTAAAGCTGGAACACGATTTCCAGCTAAAACACAACCCGGCTCCATCCTCACAAAGAGCCACATTAAACCGTGGTGCTGAAAGGAGCCCGGGAGAGGCACTTCCCCCGAGAGCAGCGCCGGAGCAGGGGACGGCCTAGAGGGACAGATGGGCACAGGTGGCCCTGGGAAGGGTGATCTCCCCCTCCCGCAGAAATAGGAGCCCTGAGCGTGGGGACAGCAACGCGGTGCACAGTGAGGACGGCCTTTCACGGGCTCTCTTACCCTGAGCAAATCCCGGACCCGCGCAGCGTGCAGGGAAAGCATTCCCATCCACAACGGCCCATTTGGAGATTGGCGTTTTTGGCGTTTTGCTGCCACTGGCCTGACTTGTGGCAGAATCCAGAGAAGCGGGGCAGGGGAGGCTGCAGAGATGGGGTTTCGGGAGGATCGGCCACCTCGGGCCCCAGCAGCAAGGCACCCGAGGCCCGGCCCACCTTAGGACTGCAGGGCAATGTGTTGCCAACTAGTGAAACAGGAGCAAAAAGCAGGAGCTAAAGCTGGATTTGGGAAATGGTCAGGATGAAGCAAACAGGGGGCTAGGGAAGCCTCAGGGATAAGGAAACATTTCCCAGGCAGTTGACAAACGCAATCCTTGGGGTGGAGGGCATCACACAGCACCAACCCTGCTGCGATGCAAATGCAGGGGCTCAGGATCTGTGTCAGCCCCGCCACGGCAGCACTCACCACGTGCCCGTGGGGATTCCCACAGGGAGAACTTGGCATTTCCCCACGCGGGGGCTCAGTGAAAGGGCTCCCTCCCGCACGTTACACCCAACACAGGGACCCATAAAAGCCAAGATTAGTCCAGGCTTGGTTTCCATTCTGCTTTTTCAAGGAATGGGGAAACTCAAGCTCTTTCCAGGAACAGGTGCAAGGGATCATTTTGTGCAAAAAATAACTTCCGCTATGGGAACAGACCATTGCAAACCAACGTGACGATGGTGCATCTACCCCAAACTGCATTTCAACACTTTCTGCTGCACTTGGTCAAAGGAGATACACTATGGTTGTTACAAACATGCCTGTGAAGTAGCGATCAAGAAAGGGGACAGCATTTCAGGGCAGGATCCCGGGGAGCAGCCCAGCTGCAGGCTGTGGCCCAGCAATGTGGTCCTGCAGGCACAGCCAGCCCAGAA